>JAIUJO010000324.1:67500-555000 GCA_023846275.1 Vanilla planifolia | reverse complement strand
GAGTAGAGCAGAGTAGAGCAAAATAGAGGAGAGCATAATAAAGTAGAGTAGAGCAGAGCATAGCTAGGTTAGGTTAGGCTAAGCTAGGCTAGGCTCCATAGAGTATAGTAGAGTAGAGCAAGGTTTTGCTTGGCTAAGCAAGGTTAGGTTAGAGTAAAGTGGAGTAGAGTAGAGTGGAGTACAGTCTAGAAGAGTAGAGTAGAATATAGTAGAGTAGAGTGGAGATGGGTTATACTAGGCTTGGTTAAGCTAAGATATGATAGCAAGATAGGCCAAGCTAGAGTAGAGTATAGTAGAGAAGAGTTGAGCTCAGTTAGGCAAGGCTAGGCTAGAGTAAAGTTGAGCAGAGTAGAGCATAGTAGAGCAAAGTAGAGCAAAACAGAGTAGAGCAAAGCTGAGCAGAGTAAAGCAAAGTAGAGTAGAGAAGAGTGGAGCATAACAGAGTAGACCAGCATAAAGCAGATCAGAGTGGAACAAAATAGAGTAGAGTATAGTAGAGTAGAGCCGAATAGAGTAGTGCTTGGTTAGGCTATGCTAAGCTAGGCTAAGCAAGGTTTAAGTAGACTAGATTAGAGTAGAGTAGATTATAATAGAGTAGAGTAGAGTAGAGCAGAGTAGAATAGAGTAAAGTATAGTAGAGTAGAGTAGAGTAAAGCTAGCTTACGCTAGGCTAGGCAAGACAAAGCTAGACTAAGCTAGGTTAGGCTATGCTAGAGTAGTGTTAAGTAGAGTAGGGTAGAGTAGAGAAAAGTAGAGGAGAGGAGAGTAAAGTAGAGCAAGGTTAGGTTTGGCTAGGCTAGGCTAGGTTAGGCTAGAGTAGAGTAGAGTAGAGCAAAGCATAGTAGAGCAAAGTAAAGCATAGTAGAGTAGAGTAGAGTAGAGTAGAGTATACTGGAGTAGAGCCAAGTAGAGTAGAGCAGAGTTAGGTTAGGCTAGGCTAAAGTAGAGTATAGTAAAGTAGAGGAGAATAGAGCTTGGTTAGGCTGGGCTAGGAAAGGTTAAAGTAAAGTATGGTAGAAAAGAGTATAGTAGAGTATAGTTGAGTTAAGTAGAGTAAAGCTAGGTTAAGTTATGCTAGGCTAGGTAAGGTTGGGATAGGCTAGAGTAGAGTAAAGTAGAGTAGAGTAGTGTAGAGTAGACAAGAGTATAGTAAAATAGAGTAGAGTAGAGTAGAACTAGGTTAGGCTAGGCTTAAGTAGAGTAGAGTAGAGTAGAGTAGAGCAGAATAGAGCAGTGCAGAGTAGAGTAGGAAATAGCAGAGCATTGGATAGTAGAGCAAACCTAGGTTAAGTAAGGCTAGGCTAGGCTAGAGTAGAGTATAGAAGAGCTAAGTTAGGTTAGATTAGAGAAGAGTAGAGTAATGTATAGTAGAGTAGAGTAAAGTAGAGTAAAAATGAGTAGAGTAGAGTATAGTAGAGCTAGGTTAGGCTAGGGTAAGCTAGACTATGCTATGCTATTGTTGGTTAGGCTAGGCTAGTTTAGAGTAGAGTAGAGTAGAGGAGTAGAGAAGAGTAAGGTAGTGCAGAGTATAATAGAGCAGAGAAGAGTAGAGTAGATAAGAGTAGAGTAGAGCATAGCATAATATGGCAGAGCAGAGTAGAGTAGAGCTAGGTTGGGCTACGCATAGCTAGGGTTGGCTAGGCTACGTTACAGTAGAGTAGAGTCGAGTAGAGTAGAGTAGAGTGGTGTAGAGTGGAGCAGAGTAGAGTATAGTAGAGTAGAGGAGAGTAGAGGCGAGGAGAGGAGAGCAAAGGGGAGCAGAGCAAAGCAAAGGAGTAGAGTAGAGCAATATAGAGTAGAGTAGAGAAGAGCAGAGTAGAGCAATACAGAGCAGAGTAGAGTAGAGTAGAGTAGAGAAAAGCTAGGCTATGTTAGGGTAGGCTAGGCTATGCTTAGTTAAGCTATGTTAGGTTAACCTAGAGAAGGGTAGAGTAGAATAGAGTTGGGAAGAGTAGAGTAGAGCTAGGTTAACTTAAGCTAGGCTAGGGCAGGCTAAGTTCGACTAAACTAAGCTAGGCATGTGTAGTGAAGAGTAGAGTAGAGTAGAGTAGAGCTAGATTAAGCAAGGTTAATGTATAATAGAGAAGAGTAGAGTAGAGTAGAATAGAGTAGAGTAGTGTAGTGTAGAGAAGAGTTTTGTAGAGTAGAGAAGAGTATACTACAGTAGAGTAGAGTAGGTAGAATAGAATAAAGAAAATGAGAGGTGAGAAGAGGAGAGGAGAGGAGAGTAGAGTAGATCAAGAAGAGCAGAGCAGTGCAAAGCATAGTAGAGTAGAGCTAGTAGAATGGAGCAGAGCAGAGTAGAATAGAGTAGAGCTGTGTAGAGCAGAATAGAAAAGAGTATAGTAGAGAAGAGCATAATAGAGTAGAGGATAGCAAAGTAGAGTAGAGCAACATAGAGAGGAGTAGAGTAGAACAAAGTCGACAAGAGCAGAGTATAGTAGAGCTAGGCTAAGCTAGGCTAGGCTAGAGTAGAGTAGAGTATAGTAGAATAGAGTATAGTAGAGTAGAGCTATGTTAGGCTAGGCTTGACTAGAGTATAATAGAGTAGAGTACGGTAGAGCAGAGCAGAGTAGAGCAGAGTAGAGTAGAGAAGAGCAGAGCAAAGCAAAGCATAGAAAAATAGAGCAGGGTGGAGTAGAGTAGAGCAGACCAGAGCAGAGTGGAGCAAAGTAGAGTAGACTAGAGCTAAATAAGGCTTTGCTAGGTAAGATTAGAGTGGAGTAGAATAGAGTAGAGTAGAGTAGAGTAAAGGAGAGTAGAGCTAGTTTAAGATAAGCTAGGCAAGGCTAAGTTAGAATAGAGTATAATGGAGTAAAATATAATAGAGTTAGGTTAGGCTAAGATAAGCTAAAGTAGGTTAGGATAAGCTAGGCTAGGTTATGATTGGCTAGAGTGGAGTAGAGCAGAATAGAGTAGAGTAGAGTGGAGCATAGTGAGCTAGGTTTGGCTAGACTAGGCTAAGCTAGGTTAGGCTAGGCTAGAGTAGAGTAGAGTAGAGTAGAGTAGAGAAGAGTATAGTAGAGCTAGGTTTGCTTAGGCTAGGCTTGGCTAGAGCAGAGTAGAGTAGAGTATAATAGAGTAGAGCAGAGCAATGCAGAGCAAAGTAAAACAAAAAAAAGCAAAGCAAAGTAGAGCATAGTAGGGTAGAGCAAAGAAGAGCAAGGTTAGTTTAGGTTAGAGTATAGTAGAGTAGAGTTTAGAAGAATAAAACTAGGCTAGGCTTTACAAGGCTAGGGAAGGTTAGAGAAGAGCAAAGCAGAGTAGTGTATAGTAGAGTAAAGTAGAGTATAGTAGAAGAAAGTTGAGAAGAGCTAGTTAAGCTAGGCTTGGCTATGCTAGGTTATGCTAGGCTAGGTTAGAGTAGTGTAAAGCAAAGTAGAGTGGAGTAGAGTGGAGAAGAATAGAGTAGAGTAGAGTAGAATAGAGTTAGGCGAGGCTAGGCTAGGTTAGGCTCGAGTCGAGGAGAGTAGAGTAGAGGAGATTAATGCAGGGTAGAGCATAGCAAAGTGGAGAAGAGCAGAGTAGAGTTGAGCTAGGTAAGGCATGGGTAGGTCAGCTAGGCTAAGCTAGAGTAGAGTAGAGAAGAGCTAGGTTAGGCTAGGCTAAATTAGCCTAAGTTAGAGGAGAGTAGAGTAGAGTAGAGTAGAGTAAAGTAGTGTAGAGCTTGGTTAGGCTAAGCTAGGAATGGCTAGGCTATGCAAGGTTTTTCTAAGTTTAGATAGGCTAGGCTAAAGTGGAGTAGTAGAGGTAGGTTAGGCTAAGTTAGGTTAGGATAGGCTAAGCTAGGCTAGACTAGTTTGGAGAAGTGTAGAGTAGATTAAAGCGTAGTAAAGTAGAGTTTAGTAGTGTAGATAGAGTAGAGTAGAGTTTAGTAGAGTAAATTAGTGTAGTGTAGAGTAGAGTAGAGCAAGGTTAGATAAGGTTAAGCTAGGCTAGGGTAAGCTAGGCTAGTGAAGGCAAGGCTAGAATAGAGTAGAGTAGAGCTAGGTTAGGCAAGGCTATGCTAGAGTACAATAGAGTAGACTAGAGTAGCGCAGAGCAGAGTAGAGCATAGCAAAGAATAACATAATATAGTCGAGCTTAGTAGAGCATAGGTAGGTTAGGCTATGCTAAGCTAGGCTAGCTAAACTAGGCAAGAGTTGTGTTTAGTAGTGTAAAGCAGAGTAGAGTACAGCAGAGCAGAGTATAGTAGAGAGATGACCAGAAGAGTAAAGCTTAGTTAAGCTAAGCTAGGCAAGGCTATAATAAAGTAGAGTTTAGTTAGGGTAAGCTAAGATATAGTATAGTAGATTAGAGTAGAATAGAGCAAAGCAGAGCAGAATAGAGTGAAGCAGAGCAAAGGAGAGTAGAGTAGAGGAAGGTTAGGCTAGGCTAGAGTAAAAGAGGGTAGAGCTAGGTTAGGCTAGGCTAGGTTAAACTAGGTTCGAGTCGAGTAGAGTAGAGTAGAGTGGAGTTGAGTAGAGTATAGTAGAGTGGAGTAGAGTATAGTAGAGTAGAGTAGCGTAAAGTAGAGTAGAGCTAGGTTAGGCATGGCTAGGTAAGGCTAAGTTAGGCTAAGGTAGGCAAGGCTAGGCCAGCTAAAGTAGAGTAGAGTATCATAGAGTATTGTACAGCTCAGGTAGGCTAAGTAAGGCTAGAGTAGAGTAGAGTAGAATAGAGTAGAGTAGACCAGAGTAGAGCAAAATAGATTAGAGAAGATTAGAGAAGAGTAGAGTAAAACTAAGTTAAGTTAAGCTATGGAAGGATAGGCTAGAGTAGAGTAGCGTAGAGTAGATTTGAGCTGGGATACACGAGGGTAGGCTAGAGTATAGTATAGCAAAGTAGAGTAGAGTAGTGAAGAGCAGAGTAGAGAAGAGCAAAGCCGAGCAGAGTGGCACATAGGTAGGTTAGGCTAGGAGAAGCTAAGCTAGGCTAGAGTAGAGTAGAGTAGAGTAGAGTATAGTAGGATAGAGCTGGGTTAGGCTACAATAGGCTAGGATAAAAGTTAGAGTAGAGTAGTGTGGAGTAGAGCTAGGTTAGGCTAGGCTAAGCTAGGGTAGGCTTAACAAGGATGAGCTAGGCTAGGTTAGAGTACAGTACAGTCGAGTAGAGTTGAGCAGAGCATAGTAAACTTAGGTTATGCTCGGCTAGGCTAGAGCACAATAAAGCATAGTGGAGTAGAGTGGTGTAGAGTAGAGTAGAGTAGAGAAAAGTAGTGTAGTGTAGTGCAAAGAAAATTTGAGTATAGCAGAGTGGAGTAAAGCAAAGTAGAGCAAGGTTAAGCTAGGCTAGGCTAGGCTAAGCTCGACTAGGCTGGGCTAGAGTAGAGTACAGTAGAGCTAGGTTATGCTAGGCTAGGCTAGGCTATGTTATTATAGAGTAGAGTAGAGTAGATTAGAGTAGAGTACAATAGAGTAGAGTAGAGTAAAGCGAGACCAGGCTAGGCTAGCCTAGGATAGGCTATGAAAGGCTAAGCAAGGAAAGAGTGGTGTAGAGAAGCTTAGAGTAGGGTAGAGTAGAGTAGAGTAGAGTAAAGTAAGGCTCAGCTAAGCTCTACTATGCTAGGCTAAACTAGCCTAGAGTAGAGTAGAGTATAGTAGAGTAGAATTGAGTAGAGTAGAGTAGAGCAGAGTAGTGTAGAGCAAAGTAGAATAGGGCAGAGCAGTGTAGAGGAGAGTAGAGTAGAGTTGAGAAGAGTAGAGTAGAATAAAGAAAAGCTAACAGAGTAGAGCATGCAATGTAGAGAAGAGCAAAAGCAGAGTTGAGCTGAGCTAAGCAGAATAGAACAAATCAGAGCAAAGTAGGGTAACCAAAGTAGAGTAAGGTAGAGCTAGGTTAGGTTAGGCTAAGTTTGGCTAGTAAGAGTAGAGTAGAGAAGAGCATAGTAGAGTAGAACAAAGTAGAGCAAAATAGAGCAGAGCATAAGAAAGTAGAGCAAAGCATAGCAGAATAAAGTTGAGCAAAATAGAGAAAAGCCAAGCAAGTAGATCAAAGTGGAGTTAGGTTATTCAAGGCTATGCTAGGCTTGGCTAGGCTAGACTAGGCTAAAGTAGAGTGGAGTATAGTAGAGCTAGGTTAGGCTAAGTTAGGTTCTAGTAGAGTAGTGTTTAGTAGAGTAGAATGGAGTAGAATGGAGTAGAGTAGAGTATAGTATAGTAGAGTAGAGTAAAGCAGAGCATTGGAGAGCAAAACAAAATAGAGCAGAACAGAGTAGAGTAGAGCAAAGTAGTATAGAGTAGAGTTGAGTAGAGTTTTGGATTTGTTGAGCTAGACTTTGCATGGCTAGAGTAGAGTAGAGTGGAGTACAGTTGGGCTAGGTTAAGTTAGGCTAGACTAGGCTAAGTTAGAGTATAGTAGATTTGAGTGGGGTAGAGTAGAGCTAAGTTAAGCTAGGTAGACTATGCTAGAGTAGACTTGGCTAGGCTATGCTAGGCTTGAGTAGAGTAGAGTAAAGCTAGCTTAGGTTAGGCTAGGCTAGGCAAAACTAGGCTTGAGTAGGGTAGAGTAGAGTAGAGTAGAGCAGAGTAGAGCAAAGTTGAGTAGAGCAGAGAAGAGTAGAGCATAATAGAGTAGAGTAGAGTAAAGAAGAGTAGAGCTAAGAAGAGTAGAGCTTAGTTCAGTAGAGTAGATCAGAGTAGAGTTTAGCTAGGTTTGGATAGGCTAAGCTTGAATAGAGAACTATGGAGTAGAGTGGAGTTAAGTAGAGTATAGAGGAGGGAGTAGAGTAGAGTAGAGTAGGGCTAGGTTAAGTTAGGCTTGGTTAGGCTAGGCTTTTTAAGGATAGGCTAGGTTAGGCTAAAGTACAATATAATAGAGTATAGAAGAGTAGTGCATAGTAAAGTAGAGTAGAGCTGAGTAGAGAAGAGTAAAGTAAAGCAAAGTAAAGGAAAACAAAGAAGAGTAGAGCTCAGCTAGGCTAGGTTAGGCTAAGCTAGAGTAGAGTAGAGCAGAGATGAGTTTAGTTGTGTAGAGTTAAGTAGAGTGGAGTACAGTAGAGTAGAGTAGAGTAGAGTAGATATGAGTAGAGTAGAGATGAGGAGTAAAGTATAGTAGAGCTAGGTTAGCTTAAGCTTGCCTAGGCTAAGGTAGGCTAAGCTATAGTAGAGTAGAGTAGAGAAGAGTAGAGCTAGGTTATGCTAGGCTAGGCTAGGCACAACTAGAGTAGAGTAGGATAGAGTAGAGTAGAGCATAATAGAGTAGAGAAGAACAAAGCATAGTAGAATAGAGCAGAGTAGAGTAGAGTAGAGCATAGTAGAATAAAGCAGAGTAGAGTAGAGTAGAGTAGAGCAGAGCGGAGTAAAGCAATGCAAAGTAAAGGAAAATAGAGCAAAGTAAAGCTGAGCAAAGTAAAGCATAGTTGAGCTAGGTTAGGCTAGGCAAGGCAAGAGTAGAGCAGAGTAGAGTAACGTTAGATTAGTCTAGGCTAGGTTAGAATAGAGTAAAGTATAATATAGTAGAATAGAGTAGTATAGATTAGAGTAGAGCTCGGTTAGGCTTAGCTAGGCCAGGCTTGGCTAAGCTAGGGTAGAGTAGAGCGTAGTAAAGTAGATTAGAGTAAAGTAGAGTAGAGTAGAACAGAGCAAAGCAGAGATGAGTAGAGGAGACAAGAATATAATAGAGTAGAGGATAGAAGTGTAGAGCATAGTAAAGTTGAGTAGAGTAGAGAAGAGCTGAGTAGAGTAGGGTTGAGAAGGGTAGAGTTGAGTAGAGTAGAGTAGAGTTGAGCTAGGTTAGGCTAGGCATGGCTATGCGATGCTAAGAAGGATAGGCTAGGCTAGGCTAGATTAGAGTAGAGTAGAAAATAATAAAGTAGAGTAGAGTAGAGTATAATAGAGTAGAGTAGAGCTAGGTCATGCTAGAGTATAGTAAAGCAGATTGGAGTAGAGTAATGTAGAGTAGAGCAGAGTAGAGCTAGATTAGGCTAGGCGAGGGTAGGCTAGGCTATGCTAGACTAGGCTAGGCTAGAGTAGAGTGGAGTAGAGTAGAGTAGAGTGGACCTAGGTTATGCTAGGCTAGGGAAGGCTAAGTTAGAGTAGAGTATAGCAGAGTAGAGTATATTACAATAGAGAAGAGTAGAGTAAAGTAGAATAAAGTAAGGTTAGGCTATGCTAGGTTATAGTAGAGTATATTAAAGTAGAGTAGAGTAGAGTAAAGGAGAGTAGAGTATTCTAGGGTATAATAGAGTAGATTAGAGTTGAGTTAGGTTAAGCTAGGCTAGGCTATGTTAGTGCAGGCAATGTTAGGCTAGACTTGGCTAGAGTAGAGTATAGGTTGGTTAGGCTAGGCTAACCTAGAGCAGAGTAGAGTAGAGTAGTACAGAATAGAGTAAAGTAAAGAAGAGCAGGGCAAACTGGAGAAGTACAAAATAAAATAGAGTCGGGTAGAATAGAGTAGAAGAGAGTAGAGTAGAGAGAGTAGAGTAGAGTAGAGCTAGTTTCTACTAAGCTAGGCTAGGCTAGGTTAGAGTAGAGTAGAGTAAAGTAGAGTAGAATGGCATAGAGTAGAGTAGAATAGAGCAGAATAGAGTAGAGAAGAGGAGAGTAGAGAAGAGTAGAGTAGGTCAGGGCAAAGGAAAGTAGAGAAGGGTAGTGCTCAGTTAGGCTAGGCTAAGTTAAGCTAGAGTAGAGTAGAGCAGAGTAGAGTAAAGTAGAGTAGAGTAGAGTAGAGTAGAGTAGAGTAGAGTGTAGTAGAGTAGAGTAGAGTCGAGTAGTGTAGAGTAGAGTAGAGAAGAGTATAGTAGACTAGAGTAGAGTAAAATAGAGCTAGGATAGGCTAGGCTAGCTTTGGTTATGCTAGGTTAGGCTAGGCTAGAGTAGAGTAGAGTAAAGCTTGGCTAGTTTAGACTAGGCTAGGCTAGGCTAGGCTAGAGTAAGGTAGAGTAGAGTAGAATAGAGTAGAGAAAAATTTAGTAGAGTGTAGAAAAGAAGAGTAGAGTAGATTAAACTGGAGCAGAGTAGAGCAAAGTAGAGCAGAGCAGAGAAGAGATAGGTAAGGCTAGCATAAGCAAGGCTAGGCTCGAGTAGAGTAGAGTAGATTAAACTAGAGCAGAGTAGAGCAAAGTAGAGCAGAGCAGAGAAGAGATTGGTAAGGCTAGGCTAGAGTAGAGTACAGTAGAGCTAGATTAGGCTAGGCTAAGTAGGCTAGGTTAGAGTAGACTAAAGTAGAGTAGAGTATAGTAGAGTATAATAGAGTAGGGTAAAGTAGAACTATGCTAGGCTAGGGTAGGCTAATCTAAGCTAGGCTAAGATAGGCAAGAGTAGAGTTGAGTAGAGTAGAGTAAAATAGAGTAGAGAAGAGTAGAGTAGAGTAGAGTATGGCTAGGTTTTCCTAATCTAGCCTAGAGTAGAGTACCATAGAGTAGAGCAGAGTGGAGCCCAACAGAGTAGAGTAGAGTAGAGTAGAGAAGTATAGAGTAGAGCAGAGCAAAGATGAGTAGAGTAGAACAGAGCATAATAGAGCAGAGAAGAGCAGAGTAGAGTGGAGCCATGTTAGGTTAGGCTAATCTTTGCAAGGCTAGACTATAGTAGAGTAGAGCTAGGGAAGGATTGGCTAGGTTGGGCTATGTTAGAGTAGAGTAGAGTATAGTGGAGTAATGTAGAGCAGAGTAAAGCAGAGGTTGGTTAGGCTAGGCTAGGCTAAGCAAAGTTAGGCTTGGCTAGGCTAAATTAGAGTAGAGTATTGAAGATTCGAGCTTGGTTAAGTTAGGCTAGCAAGGGTATGCTAGAGTACAATTGAGTAGAGTGGAGTAGAGTAGAGTGGAGCAGAGCAAAGCAAAGTTGAGCAATAGAGCAGAGTATAGCTTAACAAACTAGAGCAGAGTAGAGTAGAGTAGAGCAAAGTAGAGCAAAGTAGAGCTAAGTTATGCTAGGCTAGGTATGATTAAAGTAGAATATAGTAGAGTAAAGTAGAGTATAGTATAGTATAGCAGAGTAGAGCTATGTTTTGCTAGGCTAGGCTAAGCAAGGCTTTGTTTGGCTAACTATAGTTGAGTAGAGTACAGTAGAGTAGAGCAATGTTAGGTTAGGCTAGGTTAAGCTAGGGTAAAGTAGAATAGAATAGAGTAGAGTAGAGCAAAATAAAGTAAAGCAAAGTAGAGAGGAGTAGAGAAGAGCATAGTTAGGTTAGGGTTGGCTAGTGTGGAGTAGAGTAGAGTAGTGTAGAGTAAAGGTTGGTTATGCTAGCTAGGATAGAGTAGAGTAGAGTAGATTAGAGTAGAGTATTATAGAGGATAGTTGAGTATGGTAGAACATAGTAGAGTAGAGTAATGTAGAGCTAGGTTAGGCTAGGCTAGGTTAAGCTAGGTTTGGCTAGGCTAGGCATGAGTAGGGTAGAGTAGAGTAGAGTAGTATTTAGAAGAGTATAATAGAGTAGAGCATAGTAGAGCTAGGTTAGGTTAGGCTAGGCTAGGCTATAGAAGAGTCGAGTAAAGTAGAGTAGAGTAGAGCAGAGCAAAGCAGTGTATAGTAGAGAAGAGTAGAGCAAAAAAGTGTAGAGCAAATCTAGGTTTGGTTATGTTGGGTTAGGCTCAGTTTGGCTAGGCTCGACTAGGCTAAGGCTAGGCAAGGGTAGGGTATAGTAGAGTAGAGTATAGTAAAGCTAGGTTTGGCAAGGTTGGGCTAAGCAAGTTAGGGTATAGTAAAGTAGAGTAGATTAGAGGAGAGTATAGTAAAGTATAGTAGAATAGAGCCAGGTTAGGTTCAACAAAGCTAGGCTAGGTTAGGCTAGGGTAAGCTAGGCTATGCTAGAGTAGTAGAGTAGAGTGGAGTAGAGTAGAGTAGAGTAGAGTAATGTAGAGTACAATAGAGTAGAGGTAGGTTAGGCTAAGCTAGGTTTGTTGGGCTAGACAAGATAGGAGTAGAATAGAATAGAATAGAGTAGAGTAGAGTAGAGTAGAATGGAGCACAGATGAGTAGAGTAGAGTAAAGTAGAGCTAAGTTAAGCTAGGGTAGGCTAGGTTAGCCTAGGCTAGGATATGTTAAGTTAAGCTAGGCTAGGCTAGGTTAGAATAGGGAAAAGTAGTGCAAAGTTGAGTAAAGTAGAGCAGAGTGGAGTAGAGTATAATAGAGCTAGGCTAGGCTAAGCTAGGCTAAGCTAGGCCAAGCTAGGCTAGGCTAGAATATAGAGTAGAGTAGAGTGGACTGGAGTAGAGTAGAGCAGAGCAGAGGAGAGAAGAGCAGAGTAGAGCAGAGCAAAGCAGAGTAGAGTAGGGTTGAGTAGAGCAGAGCAGAGCAGAGCTAGCTTAGGCGAGGCCAAGCTAGGCTAGGCTAGGCTAGTGTATAGAATAGAAGAGTAGAGTATAGTATAGTAGAGCTTGGTTTGGCTAAGCTAGGTTAGGTATAGTTGATTAGAGTATAATAGAGTCGAGTAGAGTAGAGTGGGGTAGAGTAGAGTAGAGTTGAGTAGAGTAGAGTAGAGTATAGCTAGGTTAGGCTAGGGAAGTTTAGGCTAGGGTAGCCTATGGTAGGCTAGGCTAGGCAAAGCTAGGCTAAAGTAAAGTACAGTAGTGTAGAGCTTACATAGGCTAGGCTAGGGTAAAGTAGAGTAGAGAAGAGTAGGGTAAAGTAGGGTTTAGAATAGTAGAGTAGAGTAGAGTAGAGTAGAGTAGAGTAAAGTAGATTAGAGTAGATAAGAGTAGAGTGAAGTTTAGTAGAGTAGAGTAGAATAGAATATAAGAGAGGAGAAGAGAGGACAACAGAGTAATGTAGAACAGAGCATAGTAGAAAAGCAGAGTATAGCAGAGCATAGTAGAGCTGAGCTAGGTTTGGCAAGCCATGGATAGGGTAGACTAGAGTAGAGCAGAGTAAAGTAGAGTAATGTAGAGTAAAGTAGAATAGAGCATGGTTAGGCTAGGCAAGGCTATGCTAGGCTAGGTTAGAGTAGAGTAGAGGAGAGTAAAGTGGACTATAGTAGAGTATAATAGAGTAGAGTTGAGGTGAGCTAGGTTAGGCTAGGCCAGGCTATGCTAGGATGGGACATGTTAGGTAAGGCTAGGTTAGAGTAGAGTATTGTAGAGCTTGGTTAGGCGATGCTAGGCTAGAGTAGAGTAGAGTAGAGTAGAGTAGAGTAGAGTAGAGAAGAGTAGAGCTGAGTAAAGCGGAGAAGAGTAAAGCATTGTAGACTAGAGAAGAGCAGTACAAAGCAGAGTAGAGTGGAATAGAACAGAGCAGAGCAATGTTGTGTAGAGAGAGTAAAGTAGAGTAGAGCTAGTTTAGGTTAAGTTAGGATAAGTTAAGCTAGGTTATAGTAGAGTGGAGCAGAGTAGAGTTGAGTAAGGTAGAATAGTGTAGAGGAGAATAGAGTAAAGTATAGTAGAGTATAGTATAATAAAGTTGAGTAGAATAGAGTAGAGTAGAGCTACGTTATGTTAGGTAGGTTAGGTTATGGTAGGTTAGGCTAGGCTAGAGTAGAGTAGAGCTAGGGTAAGTTATGCTAGGTTAGGCTAAGCTAGAGTATATTATAGTAGAGAAGAACAGAGCAGAGTAAAGCAAAGCAATGTAGAGTAAAGAAAATTAGTGTAGAGATTAGTGGAGCAGAGCAGAGTAGAGTAGAGTAGAGAAGAGCTAGATTAAGCTAGGATATGAAAGGCTAGAGTATAGTAGATTAGAGTAGAGTTAGGTTAGGCTAGGCTAGGCTTGGCTAGGTTAGGCTAGGCTAGGCCAAGATAGTCAAGGCTAAGCTTTAGTAGAGTATAGTAGAGTAGAGTAGATTAGAGTAAGGTCAGGTAGGGCTAGGCTAGGCTATGTGAGAGTAAAATAGAGTAGAGTAGAGTAGAGCGAGCAGAGCATAGAAAAAAAAATAGAGCAGAACAGAGTAGAGCTGATTAGAGTAGAGTAGAGCAAAGTGGAGTAGTGAATAGAAGAGCAAAGCATAATAGAGTATAGTACAAGAGAGAAGAGTACAGCATAGTAGAGCTGAGCAGAGTAGAGTAGAGCAGAGCAGAGTAGAGTAGAGTAGAGCTGAGCTAGGTTAGGCATGGCTAGGTGAGGCTAGGATAGGATAGAATAGAGTAAAGTAATGTAGAGTAGAGTAGAGTAAAGTAGAGTAGAGCAAGGTTAGGTTAGGCTAGGCTAGGCTAGAGTAGAGTAGAGTTGAGTAGAGTATATTAGAGTATTGTAAAGTAGAGCTAAGCTAAGTTAGGTTAGGCTAGGCTATCCTAGGAAAGGCTATGTTAGGCTAGGCTAGGATGGAGTAGAGTAGAGTAGAGTAGAGCTTGGCTTGGCTAGGCTAGGCTATAGTAGAGTAGGGTAGAGTATAGAAGAGTAGAGTAGAGTAGAGCAGAGTAGAGCAGAGAAGAGTAGAGTAGAGAAGTATAGAGTAGAGCAGAGAAGAGCAGAAATGAGCAGAGTATAATAGAGTAGAGAGAGTATAGTAACGTTGAGCTAGTTTTGGCTAACCTAGGCTAGGCTAGCTAGGATAGGTTATAGTAAAGTAGACTATATCAAAGTAAGTAGAGAAGTATAGAGTGGAATAGAGTAGAGAGTAGAGTGGAGTGGAGTAGAATAGAGTAGAGTATAATATTATGGTGTAGAGTAGAGTAGAGTAGAGCTACGTTCAGTTTGGTTAGGCTAAGTTAGGCCAGGCTAGAGTAGATTAGAGTAGAGTAGAGTAGAGCAGAGCATAGTAGAGTAAAGCAAAGAAGAGTAGAGCTAAGTAGAGTAGATTAGAGCATGACAGAGTATAACAAAGCAGAGCAGAGTAGAGAAGAGCAAGGTTAAATTGGGCTAAGCTAGGCTAAGTTAGGCTAGGTTAGAGTATAGTTGAGTAGAGTAGAGTAGAGTATAGCTTGGTTAGGTTAGCCTAGGCTTGGCTAAGTTAGGCTAGGGATGGCTTGGATTGTCTAAGCTAAGCTTGAGTAGAGTAGAATAGAGTAGAGTAAAGTAGAGTAAATTAGTGCTAGGTTATGCTAAGCTAGGCAAGGCTATGTGAGAGTATAATAGAGCAGAGTATAGTACAGTATAGAAGAGTAGAGCATAGCATAGTAAAGAAAAGTAGAGTGGAGTAGAGCAGAGCATACTAAAGTAGAAAAGTGTCGAGAAGAGAAAAGTATAGCAGAGCAGAGCTAGGTTAGGCAAAGCTATGCTTGGCTAGGCTTGACAAGGCTAAGCGAGGCTAGGCTAGGCTAGAGTAGAGTAAAGTAGTGTAGAGCTAGTTTAGGCTTGGCTCGGCTAGGTTAGAGTAAGGTAAAGTAGAGTATAGTATAGTATAGTAGAGCAAAGTAGATTAGAGTAGAGTATTGTAAAGTAGAGTAGAGTAGAGTAGAGCTAGGTTAGGCTTGGCTAGGCTAGGCTATGTTAAGCAAGGCAAGGCTAGGCTAAAGTAGAGTAAAATACAATTGAGTAGAGTAATGTAGAGTAGAGTAGAGTAGAGTAGAGTAGAGTAGGATAGAGTAGAGTAAAGTAGAGTAGAGTAGAGTAAAGTAGATTAGAGCTAGGTTAGGCTAGGCTAGGCAAGATTAGAATACAATAGAGTAGAGTAGAGTAGTGTTGAGTAGATTAGAGTTGAGTTGAGTACAGTAAAGTAGAGTATTATAGAGTAGAAAAAAGTAGAGTAGTGCTAAATAATCGAAGCTAGGCTAGGTTAAAGTAGAGTAGAAAAGTGCTTAGTTTGGCTTGGCTTGGCTACAGTAGAGAAGAGTAGTGTAGGGTAGACTATAGCTCGATTAGACCAGCTTAGGCTAAGCTAGGCTAGATACAGTAGACTATAAAAGAGTGAGAAGTGTAGAGCAAAATAGAGCAAAGCAAAGCTGAGCATAGAATAATAGAGTAGAGTAAAGTAGCATAGAGCAAAATTGAGCAGAGCAGAGCAGAGTGGAGTAGAGTAGAGTAAAGCTTGGGTAGGCTAAGCAAGGCTAGGTTACAGTAGAGCATAGTAGAATAGAGTAGAGTAGAGTAGATTAGAGCAACGTTAGGCTAGGCTATACCAGATTAGAGTATAATAGAGTAGAGTAGAGTAGATTAGAGTTGAGTTGAGTATAGTAGAGTAGAGTATTATAGAGTAGAATAAAGTAGAGTAGTGTTAAATTAGTCGAAGCTAGGCTTGGTTAGAGTAGAGTAGAGTAGAAAAGAGCTTAGTTAGGCTTGGCTTGGCTAGAGTAGAGTAGAGAAGAGTTGTGTAGGTTAGACTGCAACTCAATTAGTCCAGCTTAGGCTAAGTTAAACATGGATAGAGTAGAGTAGAATAGAGTGAGAAGAGCAGAGCAAAGTAGAGCAAAGCAGAGCTAAACATAGAATAGTAGAGTAGAGTAAAGCAGAGTAGAAAAAAGTTGAGCAGAGCAGAGCAGAGTAAAGCTTGGGTAGGCGAAGCAAGGCTAGGTTAGAGTAGAGTAGAGTAGAGTGGAGTAGAGTAAAGAAGAGTGGAAGAGGAGAATAGAGTAAATAGAGTATAGCAGAGTAGAGTAGAGCTTGGTTAAGCTAGGCTAGGCTAAGCTAGGCTAGGCATGGTGAGGTTAGATAAAGTAGAGCTAGGTTAGGTTAGGATAGGCTTGGCTCAAGATGGCTAAAGTAAAGAAGAGTAAAGCAGAGCAGAGTAGAGGAAAATAGAGAAAAGTAGAGTAGAGCTAGGTTAGGGTAAGCTAAGTTAGGCTAGGAAAGGCAAAGCTATGCTAGGCTAGGTTAGAGTCGAGTATAGTTGAGCAGAGTACAGTAGAGTAGTAGTAAGTTAGGTTAGCATAGACAATGTTAGATTCAAGTAGAGTAGAGAAGAGTTGTGTAGAGTAGACTAGTTCTTGGTTTGGCTAGGCTAGGTTAGGCTAGACTAGAGTAAAGTAGAGTAGAGTAGAGCATAGTAGAGCAAAGTAGAGTAAAGCAGAGTAGAGTAGAGAACAGTAGAGTAGAGTAGAGTAGAAAAGAGCAAAGTAGAGTAGAGTATAGTAGAGTAGAGTAGAGCTTGGCTAGGCTAAGCTAGGTTAGGTTGGGCTAGGTTAGAGTAGAGTAGAGTAGATTAGAGTAGAGTAGAGTAGAGTAGAGTAGAGGAGAATAGATTATAATATAGTAGAGTACAGTAAAGCCATGTTAGACTAGGCTAGGCTAAGCTAGGCTAAGTAAGGAGAGGCTAACAAGAGTAGGACAGATTAGAGTAGAGCTACGTTAGCTTAGGCTAGGCTAGGCTCGTCATGGCTAAAGTAGAGAACAGTAGAGTAGAGCTTAATAGATTAGAGTAGAGGAAAGTAGAGTAGAGCAGACAAAAGTTGAGCAGAGCAAAGTTAGGGTTAGCTAGGTTAGGCTAGGCGAGAGTCGAGTATATTAGAACTGAGTAAAGTACAATAAAGCTAGGTTAGGTTAGGCTAGGCTAGAGTAGAGTAGAGTAGTGTAGAGACGAGTAGAGTAAAGCAGAGCAAAACAGAGCAAAGAAGACCAGAGCAGTGAAGAGTAAAGCAGAGCTTGGTTAGGCAAGGTTAGCCTAGGCTAGACAAAGCAAGGCTAAGCTAGACTATAGTAGCATAAAGTAGAGCAAAGTAGAGTAGAGCTAGATTATGCTAAGCTATGTTAGAGCAGAGTAAAGTAGAGTAGAGCAAAGTATTGTAGAGTTGAGTAGAGTATAGTAGACAAAAGCAAGGTTAAGCTAAGTTAGGCTAGGCTAAGCTAGTAGAGGAAATGAGAGCAGAGTATAGCAAAGTAAGATAGAGAACAATAGAGTAGAGCTCTGAGCAGAGCAGAGTAGAGCCAAGTAGAGCAGAGTAGAGTAGAGTAGGGCAGAGTTGGGCAAGGTTAGGCTAAGCTATGCTACTTTAGGTTAGAGTAGAGTAGAGTAGAGTGAAGTAGACTAGAGTATAGAAGAGTAGAATAGAGTGAGTAGAGCTTGGTTAGGTTAGGTTAAGCTAGTCTAGGTTTGGCTAAAGTAGAGTAAATTAGTGTAGATTAGAGCAAAGTAGAGTATAGAAGAGTAGAGCGGAGCAGAGCAGAGTAGTGCTAGGTTAGGCTAGGCTAGGTTTGACTAGGTTAGGCTATGATAGGCAAGGCTAGAGTCAAGTAGTGTAGAGTAAAGTAGAGCAGAGTAGAGCTAGGTTCAGTTAGGCTTGGCTAAGCTCGGCTTGGCTAATGAAGAGTAGAGTAAAGTAGAGTAGAATAAAGTAAAGTAGAGTAGAGCAGAGCAGAGTAGGGTAGAGCATAGCAGAGTAGAGTAGAGTAGAGTATTGTAGAGCAGAGTAGAATATAGTCGAGTAGAGTAGAGCATAGTAGAGCAGAGCTAAATTAGGCTAGGGTAGGAAAGAGTAGAGTAGAGTAGATACAGTTAGTAGAGTAGAGTAGAGCTTTGCTAGGAATGGCTATGTTGGGCTAGTGAAATGTAGTTAGAGTATTGTAGGACAGAGCAGAGTAGAGTTAAGTTGAGTAGAGCTAAGCAGAGTAGAGTAAAGTAGAGCAGAGAAGAATAGAATAGAGAAGAGAAGAGAAGAGCAGAAGAGAGAAGAGTAGAGTAGAGTAGAGCAAAGTAAAGCAGAGTAGAATCGAGTAGAGCATAGTAGAGTAGGGTTTGGCTAGGCTAAGCTAATCTTGAGTAGAGTAGAGTAGAGTAGAGCTAGGATAAGCTAGGCTAGGCTAGGCTAAGTTAGAGTAGAGTAGAGTAGAGTAGAGTAGAGTAGAGCTAGGTTAGGTTTGGGTAGGCTAGGCTAAGCTTTGCTAAAGGATAGTAGAGAAGAGCAGAGTAGAACTAAGTAGAGTAGAGCAAGGTAGAGCATTATAGAGTAAAGTAGAGTAGAGCTGTGTAGAGTAGAGAAGAGTAGAGTAGAGCAAAGCAGAGCAGAGCTAGGTTAGGCTAGGCTTGCTAGGCATGGTTAGGCTTGGCTAGAGTCGAATAGAGTGTAGTAGAGTGGAGTAGAGAAGAGCTAAGTCAGGTTTGGCTAAATAAGGCTAGGTTAAAGTAGAATACAGTAGAGTATAATACAATAGAGAAGAGTAAAGCTAGGTTTTGCTAGGCTAGGGTAAGATAAGCTTAACATGCTTAGGCTAGCTAGAGTAGAGTAGAGTAGAGTAAAGCAAAGTAGAGAAGAATAGAGTAGAGAAGAGTAGAGTAGAACAAGGTTAGGTTAGAGTAGAGTACAGTAAAGTAGGGTAGAGCTTTGTTAGGCTAGAAAAAGCAAGACTAGGTAAAACTAGGTTAGAGTAGAGCATAGTAGACCAGAGTAGAGTAGAGTAGAGTAGAGCAAAGCAAAATAGAGTAGTATAGGGTAGTCCAAAGTAGAACAGAGTAGAGCAGAGCAAAGCAAATTAGAGTAGAGCTACATTTGGATAGGCCAACTTAGGCAAGGCTAGGCTGAAGTGAAGTAGAGCAAAGCTAAGTTAGGCTAGGCATGTTTAGAGTAGAGTAGAGTAGAGTAGTGCAGAGTAGAGTAAAGCTGAGGTAAGTTAGGTTAAGCTAGGCTTGGTTAAGCTTGGCAAGAGTAGAGTAAAAGAATTAAGTAGAATAGAGTAGAGTAGAGTAGACCTAGGTTAGGCTAAGCTAGGTGAGGCTAGGCTAGGCTAGGTAGAGTAAAGTGGAGTAGAGTAGAGTAGAGTGGAGTAGAGCAAAGTAGAGTAGAGTAGAGTAGAGTAGAGTAATGCAGAGAATAGTAGAGTAGAGCAGAGTAGAGTAAAGTGGAGTAAAGTAGAGAATAGAATACAGAGCATAGTAGAGTAGAAAAGAGTAAAGTAATGTAGAATATAGCTAAGTTATGCTAAGCTAGGTTTGGCTAGGTTAGAATGGAGTAGAGTAGTGTAGAGTACAGTAGAGTAGAGTAGAGTAGAGCTAGATTGGGCTAGGCTAGGCTCGAGTGCAGTAAAGTATAGTATAGTAGAGTAGAGAAGATCAAAGTAGAGAAGAGTAGAGCAGAATAGAGCATAGCATAGTAGAGCAGATAAGTGTAGGGTAGAGCTTATTAGAGTAGGGCTAGGCTAGGTTAGGCTAGGCTAAGTTAGGCTAAGGCTAGGAAAGGCTAGGCTAAAGTAGAGTAGAGAAGAGAAGAGTAGAGTAGAATAGACTATAACTAAATTATGCTCAGCTAGGCTAGGGTAAACTATGTAAGAGTGGACTAGAGTATAGTAGAGTAGAGTAGAGCTGCGTAGAGTAGAGTAGAGTGGAGTAGAACAAAGAATAGTAGAGCAGAGTAGTTTAGAGTAGAGTAGAGTAGAATAGAGCATAATAAAGCTAGGATAGGCTAGGCTAAGCTAAGACAAGCAAGGCTAGGCTAGAGTAGAGTAGATTAGAGCGAAGTAGAGCAGAGTATAGTAGAGTATTGTAGAGTAGAGTAGAGCTGAGCTAGGTTAGTTTAGGCTAGGCTAGGCCAAGCTAATCTAGTCTAAGCTAGGCTATAGTAGTAGAGAAAAGTAGAGTTGAGCTAGTTTAGGCTAGGCTAGGTTAGGCTAGGCTTGATAAGAGTAGAATTGAGTGGAGTAGAGCAGAGAAGATTAGAGAAGAGAAGAGTAGAGCAAAATAGAGTAGAGCAGAGTAGAGTTGAGAAAAGCAAAGCACAGTCAAGCAGAGCAGTGCAAAGCATAGCATAGTAGAGTAGAGAAGAGTAAGGAATAGTAGAGCAGTGCGGAGAAGAGAAAAGCAGAGTAGAGCAGAGTAGAGTACAACAATGTGGAGTGGAGTAGAGTAGAGCTAGGTTAAGCTAAGCTGGAGTAAAGTAGAGTCGATTAGAGTAGAGCAATTTAGAGTAAAGTATAGTAGAGCTAGGTTAGGCTAGCATAGGTTAGGCTAAGCTAGAGTGGAGTAGAGTAGAGCTAGTTTAAGCTAGCTTAGGCTAAAGTAGGCTAGAGTAAAGTAAAGCAGAGTAGAGTAGACTAAATTAGAGTAAAGTATAATAGAGTAGAGAAGAGAAAATTTGAGCAAAACAGATCAGAGCAAAGCAAAGTAGAGTCAGGTAGAGCAAAACAAAGTAGAGTAGAATAAAGAAGACTAGAGCAGAGAAGAGCAGAGCTAGGTTAAGTAAGGCTAGGCTAGGTTGGGCTAAGATAGGCTAGGCTAGAGTAGAATAGAGTAGAGTAACGCAGAGTAGAGATAAATAAAATAGATTAGAGTTTAGTAGAGTGGTGCTAGGTTAGGTCAGGCTAAGCTAGGCTTGGCTTGGCTAAAATAAGCTAAGCTAGCCTATGTTAGGCGAGAGTTAAAGAATAAAGTAAAGTAGAGTTAGGTTTGGCTAGGCAAGATAAGGCTAGAATAGGCTAGAGTAGAGTAGAATAGAGTAAATCAGAGTATAGTAGAGAAGAGCATAATAGAGTAGAATAGAGTAGAGTAGAGTAGAGAAAAGTGTTGGATTGTGGAGCAAAGCAGAGAAGAGCAGAGTAAAGCATAGCAAAGAATAGCAAAGCTTTGTTAGGCTAGGCTAAGCTAGAGTAGTGCAGTGTAAAGTAGAGTAGAGTGGAGTAAAGTATTGTAGAGCTAGGTTAGGCTAGGTTAGGCAAGCCTCAACTAGGCTAAGCAATGTTAGAATAGAATAGAGTTGAGTAGAGCAAAGTAAAGTAGAGTAGAGTAAAGTAGATTAGAGTAAAGCAAGGAAAAATAAAGTAATGTAGAGAAGGGTAGAGTAGAGTGGAGCATAGTGGAGTAGTGAAAATTAAAGTAGAGTAGAGTAGAGCAGAGTAGAGCGAAGTAGAGTAAAGCTAGTTTAGGCTAGGCTAGGCTAAAGTTAAGTATAGTATCGTAGAGTGGAGTAGAGTAGAGTAGAGTAGAGTAGAGCACAGTAGAATAGAGTAGAGCAGAGGAGAGAAGAGCAAAGTAGAGAAGAGTAGAGTAGAGTATTTAAGAGTAGATCAAAGCAAAGAAGAGGAGAGTAAAGTAGAGTACATCATAGCAGAGAAAATTAGAGTAGAGCAGAGCAAAGAAGAGTAAAGTAGAGCTAGGTTAGGCTCGACTTGGCTTGGCTAGGCTCTACTAGGCTAGAGTAGAGTAGAGTATTGTGGAGTAGAGTAGAGCAAAGCTAAGTTAGGCTAGGCTAGGTAAGGTTAGAGTAGAGTAGGGTAGAGTAGAGTAGAATAGAGTAAAGAAAAGTAGGGTAGAGTAGAGATAAGTTAGGTTGGGCTATGCTAGGTTAGGCTAGGATAGGCTAGGCTAGGGTAAGCTGGCTAAGCTAGAGTAGAGAAGAGTATAGTAGAGTAGAGTAGAGTAGAGCAGAGTAGAATGGAGTGTTGCAAAGTAGAGTAGAGTATAGTAGAATAAAGCTTAGTTAAGCTAGGCTAGGCTAAGCAAGAGTAGCATAGAATAGAGCAAAGCATAATATAGTAGAGCAGAGTAGGGGGAGTAGAGTAGAGTGTAGTAAAGTAGAGTAGTGAAAAGCAAAGCAGAGTTGAGCTAGGATAGGTGAGGCTAGCTGAGGCCAGAGTAGAGTTGAGTTGAGCAGAGTAGTGTAGAACTAAGCAAGGTTAGGTTTGGTTAGGCTGGCCTAGGCTAGGCTAGAGTATCATAGAGTTTAGTAAAGTAGAGCTTGGTTAAGTAAGGCTAGGCTAGGTTGGAGTTCAACAGGGTAGAGCAGAGTAGAGCAGAGCAATGCAGAGTAGAGCAGAGTAGTGTAGAGCAGAGCAGTGTAGAGTAGAGCTAAGCAGAGCTCAGTTAGGCTATGCTAAGCTAGGCTAGGCAAGGTTAGGCTAGACTAGGCCATGCTAGGCTAGAGTAGAATATAGAAAAGTTGGGCTAGGTTAGGTGAAGCTAAGCTAGCCTAGGTTAGAGAAGAGTAAAGTCAAGTAGTGCTAGGTTAGGCTAGGCAAGGCTCGGCTAAAGTAGAGTAGAGTAGACTAGAGTAGAGCTTTGTTAGGCTAGGTTAGAGTAAAGTAGGGATGAGAAGAGAAGATTAGAGCAAAGCAGAGTAGAGTAGAATAGTTAAGAGCAAAGCAGAGAAGAGCAAAGAAGAGAAGAGTAGAATAGAGTAGAGCTAGGTTAGGGTAAGCTAGGCTAGGTTAGGCTAGCTTAGAGTAAAGTAGAGTAGGATAGAGTAGGGTAGTGTAAGGTAGAGTAGAGTAGAGTAGAGTTAAGTAGAGTAGAGCTAGGGTAAGCTAGGCTAGGCTAGGGTAGACTAGGGTAGGTTAGGTTAGGCTTGGCTTGAGTAGAGTAGAGTTGAGTAGATCTATGTTAGGTAAGCCTAGGCTAGCTAGGCTTGGCTAAAGTAGAATAAACTAGAGTAGAGCAGAGTAGCGAAGAGCAAAGCAAACTAAGCAAAGCAAAGTAGAGAAGAGTAGAACATAGTAGAGTAGAGCAGAGTAGAGTAGCACGAGTAGAGTAAAGCCTATCTATGTTAGGCTAGGCAAGGTTATGTTAGGCTACATTCGAGTAGAGTAGAGCTAGGATAGGTTAGGCTAGGCTAATGTAGGCTGGGCTAGATTAGAGTAGAGTAGAGTAGAGCAGAGTAGAGCAAAGCAGAGTTGAGTAGAGTAGAGTAGAGCAGAGTAGAGTAGAGAAGAGTAGAGTACAGTAGAACAAAGTCGAGCTAAGTTAGGATTGGCTGGGCTAGGATAGGCTAGGTTAGGCAAGACTAGGCTAGGTAAGAGTAGAGAAAAGCAGAGCAAAATAGAGTCGGGTGGAGTAGAGTACAGCTAGGTTAGGTTAGGTTAGGCTAGGTTATGTTAGGCTTTTTTAGGCTGAGCTAGAGTAGAGAAGAGTAGAGTACAGTAAGGCTACGTTAGGAAAGCTTAAGCAAGGCTAGAATATAGCAGAGCTAGGTTAGGTTAGGCTAGGTTATATTAGGAAAGGCTTGGTTAGAGTAGAGTAGAGTAGAGTAGAACTTGGTTATGTAAGGCTTAGCTTGGTTAAAATAGAGTAGAGTAGAGTAGGGTATAGTAAAGTAAAGCAAAGTTAGACAAGGTTGGGCTAGGAAAGGCGAGGTTGGGGTAGGCTAGTGTAGGTCTCGGTAGGCTACAGTAGAGTGGAGTAGAGTAGAGTAGAGTAGAGCTAGTTTTGGCTTGCTAGGCTAACCTAGGTTAGGCTATAGTAGAGTAGAATAGAGTAGAGCATAGTAGAGAAGAGTAGAGTAGAGTAGAGTAGAGAAGAGTAGAGTATTGTTGAGCAAGGTAGAGTAGAGTAGAGGAGAGGAGAGCAGAGCAGAGCATAGTAGGGCAAAGCAAAGAAGAGGAGAGCAAAGCAGAAGAGCAAAGTAGACTAATGCAAAGCTAAGAAGAGTAGAGCAGAGTAGTGTAGAGCAGAGTGGAAAAGACCAGAGTAGAGTAGAGTAGAGTAGAACTAGGTTATTCTATGCTAGGCTAGGCTAGGCTATGCAAGGCTATAGTAGAGTAGAGTGGAGTAAAGTTTAGTAGAGTTGAGTGGAGCCTTGTCAGGCAAGATGAGGCTTAGTTAGGCAAGGCTAGGCTACGTTAAGCTAGATTACAATTGAGTATAATAGAGTAGAGTAGAGTAGAGCTAGATTCGATAATGCTAGGCTTGGTTAGGCTATAGTAGAGTAGAGTAGAGTAGAGTAGAGTAGAGTAGAGTAGAATAGAGTAGAGGAGAGGAGAGGAGAGGAGAGGAGAGGTGAGGAGAAGAGAGGAGAGTAGAGCAGAGTCAAGCAAAGCATAGAATAATAGAGTAGAGTAGAGCAGAGATGAGCAAAGCAGAGTAAAGTAGTGTAGAGCAAAGCAAAGTAGGGTAGAAAAGAGTAGAGCAGAGAAGAGCAGAGCAGAGCAAAGCAAACAAGAGTAGATCATAACAGAGTAGTAGAGAGCAGCACAAAGTTGGGAATAGAAGAGCAAAACAGAGTAGAGTGGAGCAGAGTAGAGTAGAGTAAAGGAAAGGTAAGTTTGGAAAGGCCTGACATTGCTAAGCTCGGCTCGAGTAGAGTAGAGTCGAGAAGAGCTAGGTTAAGCAAACCTAGGCTAGAGTATCGTAGAGTAGAGTAGAGTAGAGTAGGGTAGACTGGAGTAGAGCATAGTAGAGCAAAGTAGAGTAGAGTAGAGTAGAGCAGAGCAGAGTAGAACAGTGTAGAGCAGAGGATAGCATAATTAGGTTAACTTAGGCTAGGTTGAAAAATGCTAGGCTAGGCTAAAGTAGAGTTGAATAGAGTATAGTAGGGTAAAGTAGAGTAGAGCTAAGTTAGTTTAGTCTAGGCTAGTTAGAGTAAATTAGAGTATATTAGAGCAAAGTAGAGTTGAGTGAAGTAGAGTAAAGCTAGTTAGGTTTTGTTAGGCTAAGGAAGGATAGGCTAGGCTAGGCTAGAGTAGAGTAGAGCTAGGTTAGGCCTAGCTAGACTAGGCTAAACGTGGTTGGAGTAGACTAGCGTAGATTAAAGTAGAGTAGACTAGAGTAGAGCAGAGCAAAGTAGACTAGGGTAGAGAAGAGTAAAGTAGAGCAGAGAAGAGCAAAGCAAAGTAGAGAAGAGAAAGGTAGAGTAGAGAAAAATAGAGTAGAGCAAAGAAATAGAAAACTGAGTAGAATAGAATTAGGATAGGCTAAGCTAGGCTTGAATAGGCTAAAGTTGAGTAGAGTCTAGTAGAGTAGAGTAAAGTAGAGAATAATAGAGGAAAGTAGAGCAGAGTAGAGTAGTTTAGAGTAGAGTAAAGCAAAGCAGCATAGAAAAGAGTAGAGCAAAGCTGAGAAGAGTAAAGTAGAGTAGCATACAACAGAGTAGAGAAAATTATAGTACGACAGAGTAGAGTCCAGCAAAATAAAGTAGAGTAGAGCAGAGCTAGGTTAGGTTAGGCTTGGCTTAGCTAGGCTAGGGTAGAGTAGAGCAGAGTAGAATAGAGTAGAGTAGAGTAGAGTAGTGTTAGGTTAGGGTTGGCTAAGCTAGGTTAGAGTGAAGTAGAGTAGAGTAGAGTAAAGTTAAGTAGAGTAGAGCTAGGTTCGGTTAGGTTATGCTAGGCTAGGCGAGGCTAGGTCTGGCCAGGGTAGGCTAGCCTAAGCTAGAGTAGAGTATAGTAGAATAGAGTAGGGTAGAGTAGAGTAGAGTAGAGCTTGCTTAAGCTAGGCTAGGCTAGGTTAGAGTTGATTATAGTGGAGGAGAGCTGAGCATAGCAGCGTAGAGTAGGGTAGAGCAAAGCAAAGTAGAGTAGAGTAGAGAAAAGCAGAGTAACGCAGAGCTAGGTTAGGCTAGGCCAGGCTCGACTAGTGTAGAATAGAGTAGAGTAGAGTAGTGTAGACTGGAGTAGAGTAAGGTGGAAAAGAGCTATATTAGGCAAGGTTAGCCTAGATTACGCTTGTCTAGGGTAGGCTAGGCTAGCCCAAGCAAGGCTAGAGAAGAGTAGAGTAGAGTAGTCTAGAGCTAGATTAGGTTAGGTTTTGCTAGGCTAGATTACAATAGAGTAGAGTAGAGTAAAATAGAGTAGAGCTAAGAAAAGTAGAGCAAAGGAGAGCAGAGCAGAGTAGAGAAAAGAAGTGTAGAGCAGAGCTGAGCAGAGTTAGGTTAGGCTAAGCTAGGCTAGGCTCAGCTAAGCTAGGTGAGAGTAGAGTAGAGTAGAGTAGAGCTAGTTAGGTAATGCTAGGATAGAGTAGAGTAGACTAGAGTAGAGTAGAATAGATTAGAGTATAGTAGAGTAAAGTAGAGAAGAGTAGAGCTAGGTTAGGCTAGGCTAGGCATGGCTAAGCTAGGATAGAGAAGGTTAGGCAAGGCTAGGCGAGAGTGGAGTATAGCCGAGTAGAGTAGAGAAGAGTATAGCAGAGCAGAGCATAGTAGTGTAGAGAAGAGTAGAGTAGAATAGTACAGAGCTGAGCAAAAAAGAGTAGAGTATAGTAGAGAGAGTAGAGTAGAACTTGTTTAGGCTAACCTAGGCTGGGATAGGTTATAATAGAGTATAGTAGAAAATAGCTTGGTTAGGCAAGGCTAGCCTATGCTATTCTATGCTAGGTTGGGCTGGGCTATGCTAGGCAAGGCAAGGTGAGAGTAAAGTATAGTAGAGTAGAGCTAGTTTAGGATAGGCTAGGCTCGGTTAGAGCACAACAGAGCAGAGTAGAGTAGAGCAGAGTAGAGATGAGTAGAGTAGATCAGAGTATAGCAGAGCAGTGCAGAGTAAAGTTGAGTAGAGTTAGGTTAGGCTTAGCTAGAAAAGGCTAGGTAATGCAAGACTAGGTTAGGGTAAGTTAGGTGAGAGTAGGTATAATATAGTAGAGCTAGGTTAGGGAAGGCGAGGCTAAGCTAGGTTAGAGTAGAGTTGACCAGAATAGAGAAAAGTTGTGCAGAGTAGAGTATAGCTGGGTTAGACGAGGAGAGGCTAGGCTAGGTTAGGAAAGGATAAGTAAGGCTAGGCTAGAGTAGAGTAGTGTAGAGTGGAGAAAGCTTGGTTAGGCTAGGCTAGGCTAAAGTACAGTAGAGTAGAGTAGAGAAGAGCAGAGCAAACTAGAGCAGAGTAGAGTATAGAACAATAGAGCTTAGCAGAGCAAGATGGAGAAGAGTAGAGCAGGGTAGAGTAGAGTTGAGAAGGGCATAGTAGAGTGGGGTTGAGCAAGGTTATGCTAAGTTAGGCTAGGTTATGTTAGGTTAGTGTAGAGTAGGGTTGAGTAGAGTAGAGTAAAGTAGAGTAGAGTAGAATAGAGTATTGTATAGTATTATATAGTATAGTATAGTAGAGCAAAGCAAGGTTAAGCTAAGCTACGCTAGGCTAGGCTCAAGTAGATTAGGGTAGAGTGGATTAGAGTAGAGTTGAGTAGAGTTAGGTTAGCTTTGGCCAGGCTAGGCTAGGCTTGGTTGAAGTAGATTTAAGTAGAGCAGAGCATAGCAGAGCAAAGCATGATAAAGCAAAATAGACTGGAATAAATTAGAGAAAAGCAAAGTAGAGCAAAGTAGAGTTAAGCAAAGCTAGGATAGAGTAGAGTAGAGCTAGGTTAGGCAAAGCTTGGTCAGTACAGAGTAGAGTAGTGCTTTGTAGGCTAGGCTTAGACTAGGCTAGGCTAAACTAGGCTAGGGTAGAGTAGAGCAAAGCAAAGTTGAGTAGAGTTGAGCAGAGTGGAGTAGAGTAGAGCAAAGTAGAGAAGTGCAGAGCAGAGTAGAGTATAGTAGGGTAGAGCAGAGTAGAATGGAGTAGAGTAGAGTAGAGCAGAGCAGAGTAGAGCAAAGTGGAGCAGAGCTAGGTTAGGCTAGGCTAGGCTTGGATAGAGTAGAGTAGAGCTAAGTTAGGTTAGGCTAGGTTAAAATAAAATAGAGTAGAGTAGAGAAGAGTAGAGTAAAGGAGAGTAGAGTAGAGTTAGAGCTAGGTTAGTTTAGGTTAAGTTAAGCTGGGCTATGCTAGGTTAGGCTAGCTTGGCTAGGCTAGAGTTAAGTAGAGTATAGTAGAGTAGATTAGAGTTAGGTTAGGCTAATGTTAGGCCAGAGTATCATAGAGTAGACTACAATAGAGTACAATAGAGCAGAGCAGAGTAGAGTAGAGTTTTGTAAGGCAGAGTAGAATAGAGAAGAGCAGAGCAGAGCTAGGTTAGGCCAGGCTAGACAAGGGTAGGCTAGTGTAGAGTAGAGAAAAGTAGAGTTAGGATAGGCTAGGTTAGAGTATAGTATAACATAGTAGAGTATAGTAGACTAGAGTAATGTAGAGTATAATATATTAGAGGTGCATAGAGTAGGGTCAAGTAAAGTAGACTTAAGTTATGCTAGGGTAGGCTAGCTAAGCTAGGCTAGAGTAGAGTAGAGTAGCATAGAGAAGAGTACCAAAGAAGCAAAGCTTTGTTAGGCTAGGCCTAGTCTAGGCTAGGATAGGCTAGAGTAGCATAGGGTAGAGTAGAGAAGAGCAGAGAAGAGTAGAGCAGAGTAAAGAAGAGTAGAGCAGAGTAAAGCAGAGCAGAGAAAAGTAGAGAAGAGTAGAGAAGAGCAGAGAAAAGCATAGTAGAGTTAGGTTAGGCTAAGCTACACTAGGCTTGGCGAGGGTAGGCTAAGTTATAATAAACTAGAGTAGAGTAAGGTAGAACAAAGTAGAGTAGAGTAGAGTAGAGTATAGTATAGTAGAGTAGAGTGAGTAGAGTAGAGTAGAGTTAGGTTATGCTAGACTAGGTTAGGCTAAGTTAGCCTAGGCTAGAGTAGAGTAGTGTTGAGTAGAGTAGAGTAGAGCTAGGTTAGGTTAGGCTAGGCTAGCATATAATAGAGTATAATAGAGAAGAGTAGAGTAAAGTAGAGAAGTGTAAAGCAAAGCAAAGTATAGCAACATAGAGTAGAGTAGAGTAAAAGGAGAGTAGAGCAGTAGAGTGGAGCAAAATAGAGTAGAGAAGAGCTAGGTTAGGCTAGGCAAGGCTAGAGTAAAATAGAGGCTAGGCAAGGCTAGAGTAAAATAGAGTAGAGTAAAGTAGTGTTGAGCTAGGTTAGGTTAAGCTAGACGAAGCTAGGCTAGGCTAGTGTTTAGTAGTGTATAATAAAATAGAGTAGAGTAGAGAAGAGTAGAGCAGAGCAGAGCATAGCATAGTAAAGTAGAGTAGAGTAAAGAAGAGTAGAGCAGAGCAGAGTAGAGCAAAGCAAAGCTAAGTTAGGCTAGGCAAGTCTAGAGTAGAATAGAGTAGTGTAGAGTAGAGTAGAGCTAGGTTAAGCAAGGCTAGGCTAGGTTTAGTTAGAGTAGAGTAAAGTTGAGTAGAGTGAAGGAGAGAAGAGTAGAGTAGAGAAGAGTAGAATAGAGCAAAGTAAAGCAGAGTAGAGTAAAGCAGAGCAGAGTAGAGCATAGTAGAACAGAGTAGACAAAAGTTGAGTAGAGCAGAGAGCAAGGTTATGCTAGGTTAGGTTAGGCTAGGCTAGGCAAGAGTAGAGTAGAGTATAGTTAGATTAGGCTAAGTTAGAGTAGAGTAGAGTAGACTTAGGTTTGGTAAGGCTAGGCTAAGGTAGTCAAGGCTAAGCTATGCTAGGCTAGAGTAGAGTATAATAGAGTAGAATAGGGTAAAGTAGAGTAGAGCTAAGTTAGGCTAAGCTAGGTTGGAGTATAATAGAGCAGAGTAGAGCAAAGTAGAACAAAGTTGAGCAGAGTAGAGTAGAGTAATGTAGAGCTAAGCTGAGTACAATTAGGTTAGCCTAAGCTAAGAGATGTTAAGCAAGGCTATACTAGGCTAGGCTAGAGTAGAGTAAGGTAGAGTAGAGCTAGGTTAGGTTAAGTTAGGCTAAGCTAGGTTAGAGTAAAGTAGAATTGAGTAGAAGCAGAGTAGAGTAGAGTTGAACTCTTTTAGACTAAGCCACACAAGACAAGGAAAGGCTAGAGTAGAGTGGAGTAGAGTAGAGCAGTGGAGAGTAGAATAAAGAAGAGCAGAGCAGAGTAGAGAAGAGTAGAGTAGAGCAGAGCAGAGTAGAGTAGAGAAGAGTTGAGAAGAGTAGAGCAAAGCTGAGTAGAGTAGAGTAGAATAAGGCAGAGCAAAGTGGAGCAGAGTAGAGCAAAGCAAAGCTGATCAGAGAAGAGTAGAGTGCATTAAAGCATAATAGATAGGAGTAATGTTAAGCTAGGAGAGAGTAGAGCTTGGTTAGGCTAGTCTTTGTTAGCTTGGCTAAACTGGGCTAGAGTAGAGTAAAGTAGAGTAGAGCAGAGCACAGTAGACTAGAGCTGAACAGAGCAAAGCAAAGATGAGTAGCGTAGAGCTAGGTGAGGCTAGGCTAGGCTATGCTAGAATAAAGTAGAGTAGAGCGAAGTTAGACTAGGCTAGGATAAAGTAGAGTAGAGTCGAGTAAAGTAGAGTAGAGTAGAGGAGAGAAGAGTAGAGCGGAGTAGGGTAGAGTAGAGCGGAGTAGAGTAAGGTTAGGTTAAGTTAGGCTAGGCTTGGTGAGGCTTGGCTAGGTAAGGCTAGGCTACGTCGAGCTAGGATAGGCTAGAGTAGAGTCGAATAGGGTAGAGTAGAGCTAGGTTAGGCTGGGCTAGGCTAGAGTATAATAACGTAGAGTAGAGCAGAGTAGAGTAGAGTAGAGTAAAGTAGAGTAGAGTAGAGCTAGGTTATGCTAGGTTAGGCTTGTGTAGGCTAGGCTAAAGCAAAGTATTATAGAGTCGAGTAGAGAAGAGTAGCGTAGAGCAAAGCAACGTTAGGCTAGGCTAGGCTAGAGTATAGTAAAGCAGAGTGGAGTAGAGTAGAATAGAGAAGAGTAGAGTAGAGTAGAGTAGAACATAAAAGAGTAGAGCAGAGCAAAGCAAGGTTAGGTTGGGCTAGGCTATAGTAGAGTGGAGTAGAGTAGAATAAAGTGGGGTAGAGTAGAGTAGAGTAGAGCTAAGATAGGCTAGGGAATGCTAGGCTAAGTTAGAGTATAGTATAGTAGATTAGGGTATAATAAAGTGGATTTGTGTAGAGTAAAGTAGAGTATAGCTAAGTTAGGTTAGGCTAGGCTAGGCTAGACAAGATATAGTATAGTAAGGTAGAGTAGAGTTGAGTAGAGTACAGCTAGGGCAGGCTAGGCTAGGCTAGGCAAGGCTAAGCTAGGCTCGAGTAGAGTAGAGCATAGAAGACCAGAGCAAAGCAGAGTAAAGCAGAGTAGAGCAGAGTAGAGCAGAGCAGAGTAGAGTAGAGTAGAGAAGAGCTAAGTTAGGCAAGGCTCGGTGGGTTAGGCCAGAGTAGAGTAGTGTAGAGCAAAGTATAACAAGTTTAGGTGAGGCCAGGCTTGGTTATAGTAACTAGGCTAGGCTATGCTTGGTTAAGCTAAAGTAAAGTACAGTAGAGTAGAGTAGAGCATAGTAGAGTATAGCATAACAAATTAGAGTAGAGCAGAGCAGAGAAGAGCACAACAAAGAAGAGTAGAAAAGAGTAGAGTATGGTAGAGTAGAGTATGGTAGGGGAGAGTAGAGCTAGGATAGGCTAAGGTATGGTAAGCTAGGCTAGGCTAGGCTAAGTTATGCTAGGTTAAAGTAGAGTAAAGTATCGTAGAGTGGTATAGAGAATGGTAAAGTATGATAGAGTAGAGTGAAGTAGAATAGAGAAGAGTAAGACAGAGTAGAACAAAGTAAAATAAAGCAAAGCAGAGTGGAGTATAATAGAGTATGCTCTGCTATACTCTATTATTTAGAAGAGTATAATAGAGTAGAGTAGAGTAGAGCTAGGTTAGGTTAGGCTAGGCTAGGCTAGAGAAGAGTCGAGTAAAGTATAGTAGAGCAGAGCAGAGCAAAGAAATGTAGAGTAGAGAAGAGTAGAGCAAAAAGTGTAGAGCAAATCTAGGTTAGGCTAGGCTGGGTTAGGCTCGGTTTTGCTAGGCTCAGTTAGGCTAAGGCTAGGTAAGGCTAGGGTATAGTAGAGTAGATTATAGTAAAGTTAGGTTAGGTAAGGTTGGGCTAAGGAAGTTAGGGTATAGTAGAGTAGAGTAGATTAGAGTAGAGTAGAGAAAAGTAAAGTAGAATAGAGCCAGGTTAGGTTCGACTAAGCCAGGCTAGGTTAGGCTAGGGTAAGCTAGGCTACGCTAGAGTGTAGTAGAGTAGAGTGGAGCAGAGTAGAGTAGAGTAGAGTAGAGAAAAGCATAGCAGAGCAGAGCTAGGTTAGGCGAAGCTATGCTTGGCTAGGCTAGGCAAGGTTAGGCTATGCTTGGTTAGGCTTAACAAGGATAAGCAAGGCTAGGCTAGGCTAGAGTAAAGTAGTGTAGAGCTAGTTTTGGCTTGGCTAGGCTAGGTTAAAGTAAGGTAGAGTAGAGTATAGTATAGTATAGTAGAGTAAAGTAGTGTAGAGTAGAGTAGAGTAGAGCTAGGTTAGGCTTGGCTAGGCTAGGCTATGTTAAGCTAGGCAAGGCTGGGCTAGGGTAGGCTAAAGTAGAGTAAAGTACAATTGAGTAGAGTAATGTAGAGTAGAGTTGAGTAGAGTAGAGTAGAGAAGAGTAGAGTAGAATGGAGCAGAGTAGAACATAGTGGAGCAAAGATGAGCAGAGCAGAGCAAAGTAGAGTAGGGGTAGAGTAGAATAGAGTAGAGCAGAGTAGAGTAGAGTAAAGCATAATAGAGTTAAGCTACGTTAGGCTAAGCTAGGCATGACAATACAAGCTTAGAGTAGAATAGAGTAAAGTAGAGTAAAGTTGTGTATATTATACTAGAGTAGAGTAGAATAGAGAAGAGCTATATTCGATTAGGCTAGGCAAGGCAAGATTTGGCTAAGCTTGAGTAAAGTAGAGTAGAGAAAGGTTAGGTTAAGCTAGGCTAGGCTAGGCTAGAGTAGAATAGAACAGAGTAGAGCAGAATAGAGTAGAGCAGAGTAGAGTAAAGCTAGGTTAGGTTAGGTTAGAGTGAAGAAGAGTAAAGTAGAGCAAAGTAGAGCTAGGTTAGGCTAGGCTAGGTTATAGTCGAGTGGAGTAGAGTAAAGTAGAATTGAGTATAATAGAATTTAGTATAGTTAAGTATAGTAGAGTAGAGTAGAGCTAAGTTAGGCTTGTTTCGACTAGGCTAGGTTAGGCTATGTCTGGCTAGGTTAGGCAAGAGAAAAGTAGAGTAGAATAGAGTATTGTAGAGTATAACAAAGTAGAGTAGAGTAGAGTAGAGGAAGGTTAGGCTATCTAGGCTATGTTAGAGTGGAGTAGAGTGGAGTGAAGTAGAGTAGAGTAAAGTAGAGAAGAGCATAATAGAGCAGAGTTGAGTAGAGCAAAGCTAGGCTAAGCTAAAGTAGAGTAGAGTAGAGTGAGTAGAGTATAGTAGAGTGGAGTAGAGTCGATTAGAGTTAGGTTATGTTAAGCTAGGCTTGGTAAGAGAAGAGTATAGTAGAGAAGAGTAGAGCAGAGAAGAGCTGAGTAAAGTAGATTGGATTAGAGCATAAACAAGTAGAGCAGAGTATAGTAGGCCTTGGCTAAGTGGTGCTAGGGTAGGCTAGGCTTGGTTAGGCGAGGCTAGGATTGAGTAGAGTAGAGTAGAGTACAGTAAAGAAGAATAGAGGAGAGTAGAGTAGGGTATTATTGAGTAGAGCATAGTAGAAGACAACAAAGCTGAGCTTAGCATAGTAGAGTAGAGCAGAGCAGAGCAACCTAGAGTAGAGCAGAGTGGTGTACAGGAGAGGAGAGAAATAAAGAGCATAGCAAAGCATAGTAGAGAATGACACAGCTGAGCTATGTTGAGCTAGGTTATGCTAAGCTAGGCTAGACAAGGCTAGGTAATGCTAGGCTAGAGTAGCATAGAGTAAAGTAGAGTAGAATAAAGTAGAGTAGAGTAGAGTAGAGTAGATTAGAGCTAAGTTAAGCAAGGCTAGACAAGATTAGAGTATAATAGAGTAGAGTAGAGCAGTGTAGAGTAGATTAGAGTTGAGTTGAGTACAGTAAAGTAGAGTATTATAGAGTAGAAAAAAGTAGAGTAGTGCTAAAATAATCGAAGCTAGGCTAGGTTAAAGTAGAGTAGACTAGAAAAGTGCTTATTTAGGCTTGGCTTGGCTAAAGTAGAGTAGAGTAGAGAGGAGTAGTGTAGGGTAGACTATAGCTCGATCAGACCAGCTTAGGCTAAGCTTGGCTAGATAGAGTAGAGTAGAAAAGAGTGAGAAGAGTAGAGCAAAGTAGAGCAAAGCAGAGCTGAGCATAGAATAGTAGAGTTGAGTAAAGAAGAGTAGAGCAAAATTGAGCAAAGTAGAGCAGAGTGGAGTAGAGCAGAGTAAAGCTTGGGTAGGCTAAGCAAGGCTAGGTTAGAGTAGAGTAGATTAGAGCAAGATTAGGCTAGGCTAGGTTAGATTAGAGTATAATAGAGTAGATTAGAGTTGAGTTGAGTGTAATAGAGTAAGGTATTATAGAGTAGAATAAAGTAGAGTAATGCTAAATTAGTCAAAGCTAGGCTAGGTTAGAGGAGAGTAGAGTAGAAAAGAGCTTAGTTAGGCTTGGCTTGGCTAGAGTAGAGTAGAGAAGAATAGTGTAGGTTAGACTACAGCTCAATTAGTCCAGCTTAAGATAAGCTAGGAAAGGATAAAGTTGAGTAGAATAGAGTGAGAAGAGCAGAGCAAAGTTAAGCAAAGCATAGCTAAACATAGAATAGTAGAGTAGAGTAAAGCAGAGTAGAGAAAAGTTGAGCAGAGCAGAGCAAAGTGAAGCAGAGTAAAGCTTGGGTAGGCTAGGTTAGAGTAGAGTAGAGTAGAGTGGAGTAGATTAAAGGAGAGTGGAAGAGGAGAATTGAGTATAATAGAGTAGAGCAAAGTAGAGTAGAGCTTTGTTAGGCTAGGCTAGGCTAAGCTAGGCTAGGCTTGGTGAGGCTAGATAGAGTATAGTAGATTAGAGTAGAGCTAGGTTAGGTTAGGATAGGCTTGGCTCGAGATGGCTAAAGTAAAGAAGAGTAAAGTAGAGCATAGTAGAGGAGAATAGAGAAGAGTATAGTAGAGCTTGGTTAGGCTAAGCTAGGTTAGGTTAGGAGAGGCAAAGCTATGCTAGGCTAGGCAAGAGTCGAGTATAGTTGAGCAGAGTAGAGTAGAGGTAAGTTAGGCTAGCATAGACATGGTTAGACTAGAGTAGAGTAGAGAAGAGTTGTGTAGAGTATACTAATTCTCGGTTTGGCTAGGCTAGAGTAAAGTAGAGTGGAGTAGAGCATAGTAGAGCAAAGCAAAGTAAAGCTGAGTAGAGTAGAGAACAATGTAGTAGAGTAGAGTAGAAAAGAGCAAAGCAGAGTAGAGTATAGTAGAGTAGAGTAGAGCTTGGCTAGGTTAAGCTAGGTTAGGTTGGGCTTGGTTAGAGTAGAGTAGAGTAGATTGGAGTAGAGTAGAGTAAAGTAGAGTAGAGGAGAATAGATTATAATATAGTAGAGTAGAGTAATACCATGTTAAACTAAGCTAGGCTAAGCAAGGAGAGGCTAACAAGAGCAGGATAGATTAGAGTGGCTATCTAAGCTTAGGCTAGGCTCTTCATGGCTAAAGTAGAGAAGAGTAGAGTAGAGCCTAATAGATTAGAATAGAGGAAAGTAGTGTAGAGCAGAAAAAAGATGAGCAGAGCAAAGTTAGACTAAGCGAGGTTAGGTTATGCGAGAGTCTAGTATAGTAGAGTAGAGTAGAGTACAATAAAGCTAGGTTAGGTTAGGCTAGGCTAGAGTAGAGTAGAGTAGTATAGAGACGAGTAGAGTAGAGCAGAGCAAAATAGAGTAGAGAAGGCCAGAGCAGTGAAGAGCAGAGTAGAGCTTGGTTAGGCAAGGTTAGCCTAGGCTAGACAAAGCAAGGCTAAGCTAGACTAGAGTAGCATAAAGTAAAGCAAAGTAGAGTAGAGCTAGATTATACTAAGATATGTTAGAGCAGAGTAAAGTAGAGTAGAGCAAAGTATTATAGAGTTGAGTAGAGTATAGTAGACTAAAGCAAGGTTAGGCTAAGTTAAGCTAGGCTAAACTAGTAGAGGAAAGGAGAGCAGAGTAGAGCAGAGTAAGACAGAGAACAATAGAGTAGAGCTGAGCAAATCAGAGTAGAGTAGGGCTAAGCAGAGCAGAGTAGAGCAGAGTAGGGCAGAGTAGGGCAAGGTTAGGCTAAGCTATGCTATGTTAAGTTAGAGTAGAGTAGAGTAGAGTGAAGTAGACTATAGTATAGAAGAGTAGAATAAAGTAGAGTAGAGCTTGGTTAGGTTAGGTTAAGCTAGTCTAGGTTTGGCAAAAGTAGAGTAAATTAGTGTAGATTTGAGCAAAGCAGAGTATAGAAGAGTAGAGCAGAGCAGAGCAGAGCAGAGTAGTTTTAGGTTAGGCTAGGCTAGGTTCGACGAGGCTAAGCTAGGTTAGGCTAGGCTAGAGTCAATTAGTGTAGAGTAGAGTAGAGTAGAGTAAAGTAGAGCTAGGTTTGGTTAGGCTAGGCGAAGCTAGGCTTGGCTAAAGGAGAGTAGAGTATAGCAGAGCAGAGTAGGGTAGAGCATAATAGAGTAGAGTAGAGTTTATAGAGCAGAGTAGAATATAGTCAAGTAGAGGAGAGCATAGTAGAGCAGAGCTAAGTTAGGCTAGGGTAGGAAACAGTAGAGTAGAGTAGAGTAGAGCTTTGTAAGGATAGGCTATGTTGGGCTAACAAAAAGTAGTTAGAGTATTGTAGGGCAGAGTAGAGTAGAGTTGAGTTGAGTAGAGCTGAGCATAGTAGAGTAGAGCAGAGTAGAGAAGAATAGAATAGAGCAGAGAAGAGAAGAGCAGAAGAGAGAAGAGTCGAGTAGAGTAGAGCAAAGTAAAGCAGAGTAGAATAGAACAGAGTAGAGTAGAGTAGGGTTTGGCTAGGCTAAGCTAATCTTGAGTAGAGTAAAGTAGAGTAGAGCTAGGATAAGCTAGGCTAAGTTAGAGTAGAGTAAAGTAGAGTAAAGCTAGGTTAGGTTAGGGTAGGCTAGACTTGTGTAGAATAGAGTAGACTAGAGTAGTGTAGAGTGGAGTAGAGTAAGGTGGAAAAGAGCTAGGTCAGGCAAGGCTAGCCTAGATTATGCTAGTCTAGGGTAGGCTAGGCTAGCCCAAGCAAGGCTAGAGAAGAGTAGAGTAGAGTAGTTTAGAGCTAGATTAGGTTTAGTTTTGCTAGGCTAGATTATAATAGAGTAGAGTAGAGTAAAATAGAGTAGAGCTAAAAAAAGCAGAGCAGAGGAGAGCAGAGCAGAGTAGAGAAAGGAAGTGTAGAGCAGAGCTGAGCAGAGTTAGGTCAGGCTAAGCTAGGCTAGGCTCGGCTAAGCTATGCTAGAGTAGAGTAGAGTAGGGTAGAGCTAGTTTTGGTAAGGCTAGGATAGAGTAGAGTATACTAGAGTAGAGTAGAGTAGAGTATAGTAGAGTAAAGTAGAGAAGAGTAGAGCTAGGTTAGGCTAGGCTAGGCAAGGCTAAGCTAGGATAGTGAAGGTTAGGCAAGGCTAGGCGAGAGTTTAGTATAGCCGAGTAGAGTAGAGAAGAGTAGAGTAGAGAAGAGCATAGTAGTGCAGAGAAGAGTAGAGTAGAACAGTATAGAGCTAAGCAAAAAAGAGCAGAGTAGAGTAGAGTAGAGCTTGTATAGGCTTTGCTAAGCTGGGATAGGTTATAGTGGAGTATAGTAGAAAATAACGAGGTTAGGCAAGGCTAGCCTATGCTATTCAAGGCTTGGTTGGGCTGGGCTAGGCTAGGTAAGGCAAGGTGAGAGTAGAGTATAGTAGGGTAGAGTTAGTTTAGGATTGGCTAGGCTTAGTTAGAGTACAACAGAGCAAAGTAGAGTAGAGTAGATCAGAGTATAGCAGAGCAGTGCAGAGTAAAGCTGAGCAGAGTTAGTTTAGGCTTAGCTTGACTAGGCTAGGTAATGCAAGACTAGGCTAGGCTAAGTTAGGTGAGAGTAGAGTATAGTATAGTAGAGCTAGGTTATGCAAGGCGAGGCTAAGCTAGGTTAGAGTAAAGTTGACTAGAATAGACAAAAGTAGTGTAGAGTAGAGTAGAGTAGAGTATAACTGGATTAGATGAGGCGAGGCTAGGCTAGGTTAGGGAAGGATAAGCAAGGCTAGGCTAGAGTAGAGTAGTGTAGAATAGAGAAAGCTTGGTTAAGCTAGGCTAGGCTAAAGTAGAGTAGAGTAAAGTAGAGAAGAGTAGAGCAAACTGGAGTAGAGCAGAATAGAGAACAATAGAGATTAGCAGAGCAAGATGGAGAAGAGTAGAGTAGGGCATAGTAGAGTAGGGTTGAGCAAGGTTTGGCTAAGCTAGGTTAGGTTATGCTAGGGTAGTGTAGAGTAGGGTTGAGTAGAGTAGAGTAGAGTATAGTAGAGTAGAGTAGAGTATAGTATAGTATAGTATAGTATAGTAGAGTAAAGCAAGCTTAAGCTAGGCTACGCTAGGTTAGGCTCGAGTAGAATATAGTAGAGTGGAGTATAGTAGAGTTGAGTAGAGTTAGGTTAGGTTCGACCAAGCTTGGTTGAAGTAGAGTAAAGTAGAGAAGAGTAGAGCATAGCATAGGAGAGCAAAGCATGATAAAGCAAAATGGACTGGAATAAAGTAGATAAAAGAAAAGTAGAGCAAAGTAGAGTAGAGCTAGGTTAGGCAGAGCTTAGTCAGTACAGAGTAGAGTAGTACTTTGTTAGGCTAGGCTAAACAAGGCTAGGGTAGAGCAGAGCAAAGCAAAGTAGAGTAGAGTAGAGTAGAGTAGAGTAGAGTAGAGAAAAGTAGAGAAGAGTAGAGCAGAGTAGAGTATAGTAGGGCAGAGTAGAGTAGAGCAGAGTAGAGTAGAGCAAAGTGGAGCAAAGTTAGGCTAAGCTTGGATAGAGTAGAGTAGAGCTAAGTTAGGTTAGGCTATGTTAAAATAAAGTAGAGTACAATAGAGAAGAGTGGAGTAAAGGAGAGTAGAGTAGAGTAGAGCTAGGTTAAGTTAGGTTAAGTTAAGCTAGGCTATGCAAGGTAGGCTAGGCTAGGCTTGGCTAGGCTAGAGTAAAGTAGATTATAGTAGAGTAGAGTAGAGTTAGGTTAGGCTATGTTAGGCCAGAGTATCATTGAGTAGACTAAAGTAGAGTAAAGTAGAGCAGAGCAGAGTAGAGTAGAGTTTTGTAAGGCAGAGTAGAATAGAGAAGAGCAAAGCAGAGCTAGGTTTGGCCAGGCTAAGCAAGTGTAGGCTAGTGTAGAGTAGAGAAGAGTAGAGCTAGGATAGGCTAAGTTAGATTATAGTATAACATAATAGAGTATTGTTGACTATAATAGAGTAGAGTATAATATATTAGAGGTGAATAGAGTAGGGTCAAGCAGAGTTGATTTAAGTTATGTTAGAGTAGACTAGGCTAAGCTAGGCTAGAGTATAGTAGAGTAGCATAGAGAAGAGTACCATAGAGCAGAGCTTTGTTAGGCTAGGATAGTCTAGGCTAAGATAGGGTAGAGTAGAGTAGGGTAGAGTAGAGAAGAGTAAAGAAGAGTAGAGTAGAGTAAAGAAGAGTAGAGAGGAGTAGAGAAAGGTAGAGAAGAGTAGAGAAGCAGAGAAAAGCATAATAGAGTTAGGTTAGGCTAAGCTATACTAGGTTAGGCTAAGTTATAATAAACTATAGTAGAGTAGAGTAGGGTAGAATAGAGTAGAGTAGAGTATAATATAATAGAGTAGAGTTGAGTAAAGTAGAGTAGAGTTAGGTTATACTAGGCTAGGTTAGGCTAAGTTAGCCTAGGCTAGAGTAGAGTAGTATTGAGTAGAGCAGAGTAGAGCTAGGTTAGGTTTGGCTAGGCTAGCTTAGGCTAGGCTAGCATATAGTAGAGTATAATATAGAAGAGTAGAGTAAAGCAGAGAAGTGTAGAGCAAAGCAAATTAGAGCAACACAGAGCATAGTAGAGTAGAGGAGAGTAGAGTAGTAGAGTAGAGCAAAATAGAGTAAAGAAGAGCTAGGTTAGGCTAGGCAAGGCTAGAGTAAAATAGAGTAGAGTAAAGTAGAGTTGAGCTAGGTCAGGTTAAGCTAGACGAGGCTAGGCTAAGCTATTGTTTAGTAGTGTATAATAAAATAGAGTAGTGTAGAGCATAGCATAGCAAAGTAGAGCAGAGTAAAGAAGAGTGGAGTAGAGCAGAGCAGAGTGGAGAAAAGTAGAGCAAAGTAGAGCTAAGTTAGGTTAGGCAAGACTAGAGTAGAATAGAGTAGAGTAGAGTAGAGCCAGGTCAGGCAAGGCCAGGCTAGGTTTGGTTAGAGTAAAGTTGAGTAGAGTGAAGGAGAGAAGAGTAGAGCAGAGAAGAGTAGAATAGAGTAGAGCAGAGTAAAGCAGAGTAAAGTAGAGCAGAGTAGAGTAGAGTAGAACAGAGTAGACAAAAGCTGAGTAGAGTAGAGAGCAAGGTTATGCTAGGCTAGGTTAGGCTAGGCTAGGCAAGAGTAGTGTATTGCTAGATTAGGCTAGGTTAGAGTTGAGTAGAGTTGAGTAGAGTAGACTTAAGTTTGGTTATGCTAGGCTAGGATAGTCAAGGCTAAGCTATGCTAGGCAAGAGTATAGTATAATAGAGTAGAATAGGGTAGAGTAAAGTCGAGTAGAGCTAGGTTAGGCTAAGCTAGGCTAGAGTATAATAGAGCAGAGTAGAGTAGAGTAGAACAAAGATGAGGAGAGTAGAGCAGAGTAATGCAGAGCTAAGCTGAGTAGAGTTAGGTTAGCCTAAGCTAAAAGATTCTAACAAAGGCTATGCTAGGCTAGGCCAAGCTATGCTAGAGTATAGTAAGGTTGAGTAGAGTTAGGTTAGGTTAAGTTAAGCTAAGCTTGGTTAGAGTAAAGTAGAATTGAGTAGAGTAGAGTAGCATAGAGTAGAGTAGAGCTCTTTTAGACTAAGCTAGGAAAGACAAGGAAAGGCTAGAGTAGTGTGGAGTAGAGTAGAGCAGCACAGAGCAGAGTAAAGAAGAGTAGAGTAGAGTAGAGAAGAGTAGAGTAGAGTAGAGCAGAGCAGAGTAGAGAAGAGTTGAGAAGAGTAGAGCAAAACTAAGTAGAGTAGAGTAGAATAGGGCAGAGCAAAGTGGAGCAGAGTAGAACAGAGCTGATTAGAGAAGAGTAAAGTACATCAAAGCATAATAAAGAAGAGCAATGTTAGGCTAGGAGAGAGTAGAGTAGAGTAGAGCTTGGTTAAGCTAGTTTATGTTAGGCTTAGCTAAACTGGGCTAAAGTAGAGTAGAGTAGAGTAGAGCAAAGCACAGTAGAGTAGAGCTGAGCAGAGCAAAGCAAAGATGAGTAGAGAAGAGCTAGGTTAGGCTAGGCTAAGCTAGAATAAAGTGGAGTAGAGCGAAGTTAGACTAGGCTAGGATAAAGTAGAGTAGAGTCGAGTAAAGTAGAGTAGAGTAGAGGAGAGAAGAGTAGAGTAGAGTAGGGTAGGGTAGAGCAGATTAGAGTAAGGTTAGGTTAGGCTAGGATTGGTGAGGCTGTGCTAGGTAAGGCTAGGCTATGTCGAGCTAGGATAGGCTAGAGTAGAGTCTTATAGGGTAGAGTAGAGCTAGGTTAGGCTAGGCTAGGCTAGAGTATAATAGCACAGAGTAGAGTAGAGTAGAGTAGAGTAGAGTAGAGTAAAGTAAAGTAGAGTAGAGTAGAGCTAAGTTATGCTAGGTTGGGCCTGGGTAGCCTAGGCTAGAGCAAAGTATTATAATGTCGAGTAGAGAAGAGTAGCGTAGAGCAAAGCTACGTTATGCTAGGCTAGGCTAGAGTATAGTAAAGCAGAGTGGAGTAGAGTAGAATAGAGAAGAGTAGAGTAGAGTAGAGTAGAACAAAGAAGAGTAGAGCAGAGCAAAGCAAGGTTAGGTTAGGCTAGGCTAGAGTAGAGTGGAGTAGAGTAGAATAAAGTGGGGTAGAGTAGAGCAGAGTAGAGCTAAGATAGGCTAGGGAATGCTAGGCTAAGTTAGAGTATAGTATAGTAGATTAGGGTATAATAAAGTGGATTTGTGTAGAGTAAAGTAGAGTATAGCTAAGTTAGGTTAGGCTAGGCTAGGCTAGGCAAGATATAGTATAGTAAGGTAGAGTAGAGTTGAGTAGAGTACAGCTAGGGCAGGCTAGGCTAGGCTAGGCAAGGCTAAGCTAGGCTCGAGTAGAGTAGAGCATAGAAGACCAGAGCAAAGCAGAGTAAAGCAGAGTAGAGCAGAGTAGAGCAGAGCAGAGTAGAGTAGAGCAGAGAAGAGCTAAGTTAGGCAAGGCTCGGTGGGTTAGGCCAGAGTAGAGTAGTGTAGAGCAAAGTATAACAAGTTTAGGTGAGGCCAGGCTTGGTTATAGTAACTAGGCTAGGCTATGCTTGGCTAAGCTAGAGTAAAGTATAGTAGAGTAGAGTAGAGCATAGTAGAGTATAGCATAACAAATTAGAGTAGAGCAGAGCAGAGAAGAGCACAACAAAGAAGAGTAGAAAAGAGTAGAGTATGGTAGAGTGGAGTATGGCAGGGGAGAGTAGAGCTAGGATAGGCTAAGGTATGGTAAGCTAGGCTAGGCTAGGCTAAGTTATGCTAGGTTAAAGTAGAGTAAAGTATAACAGAGTAGTATAGAGAATGGTAAAGTATGATAGAGTAGAGTGAAGTAGAATAAAGAAGAGTAAGACAGAGTAGAACAGAGTAAAATAAATCAAAGCAGAGTGGAGTAGAGCAAAGAAAAATAGAGCAAAGTATAGCAGGCAAAGCAAAGCATAGCAGAGTAATGCAGCTAGCTAAGCTATGTTAAGCTCTACTAAGTTATAGTAGAGTAGAGTAGGGTAGGGTAGAGTAGAGTGGAGTAGAGTAGAGTAGACTAAAATATAGTTGAGTATAATAGAGTAGAGGAGAGTAGAATAGGGCAAAGTAATGTGGAGTAGAGTAGAGTATAATAGAGTGGATTTGTGTAGAGTAAAGTAGGGTATAGCTAGGTTAGGTTAGGTTAGGCTAGGCTAGGTAAGATACAGTATAGTAAGAAAGAGTAGAGTTGAGCAGAGTACAGCTAAGTCAAGGTAGGCTAGGCTAAGTAAGGCTAAACTAGGCTCAAGTAGAGTAGAGTATTGATGACCAGAGCAATGCAGAGCAAAGCAGAGTAGAGTAGAGTAGAGCAGAGTGGAGTAGAGCAGAGTAGAGTAGAGCAGAGAAGAGCTGAGTTAGGCAAGGCTCAGTGGCTTAGGCAGAGTAGAGTTGTGTAGAACAATGTATAGCAAGTTTAGGCTTGGCCAGGCTAGGTTATAGTAACTAAGTTAGGCTATGCTTGGCTAAGCTAGAGTAAAGTACAGTAGAGTAGAGTAGGGCATAGTAGAGTATAGCATAACGAATTAGAGTAGAGCATAGCAGAGAAGAGCACAACAAAGAAGAGTAGAAAAGAGTAGAGTATGATAGAGTAGAGTAGAGTAGGGGAGAGTGAAGTAGAATAAAGTAGGGTAGAGCATTATGAGGCTAGAAAAAGCAAGACTAGGCAAAACTAGGTTAGAGTAGAGCATAGTAGACCAGAGTAGAGTAGAGTAGAGTAGAGCAAAGCAAAGCAGAGTAGTATAGGATAGTGTAGAGAAAAATAGGGTAGAGCTGAGCAAAGCAAATTAGAGTAGAGCTACGTTTGGCTAGGCCAACTTAGGCAAGGCTAGGCTAAAGTGAAGTAGAGCAAAGCTAAGTTAGGCTATGATATGCTGGGCAAGGTTAGAGTAGAGTAGAGTAGTGTAATGTAGAGTAGAGTAGAGCTGAGGTAAGCTAGGTTATACTAGGCTTGGTTAGACTTGACAAGAGTAGAGTAAAAGAATTGAGTAGAATAGAGTAGAGTAGAGTTGAGCTAGGTTAGGCTAGACTAAGAAAAGTAAAGTGGAGTAGAGTAGAGTAGAGTGGAGTAGAGCAGAGTAGAACAGAGTAGAGTAGAGCAGAGTAATGCAGAGCATAGTAGAGTAGAGAAGAGTAGAGTAAAGTGGAGTAAAGTAGAGAATACAAAAGCAGAGTATTGTATAGTAGAAAAGAGTAGACTAGAGTAGAATAGAGCTAAGTTATACTAAGCTTGGTTAGGCTAGGTTTGAGTGGAGTAGAGTAGTGTAGAGTAGAGTAGAGTAGAGCAAGGTTGGGCTAGGCTATGCTAAAGTGTAGTAGAGCAGAGTATGGTAGAGTAGAGAAGATCAAAGTAGAGAAGAGCATAACAGAGTAGAGCATAGCATAGTATAGCAGATAAGTGCAGGGTAGAGCATAGTAGAGCAGAGCTAGGCTAGGTTAGGCTAGGCTAAGTTAGGCTAGGCTAGGAAAGGTTAGGCTAAAGTAGAGTAAAGAAGAGAAGAGTTGAGTAGAATAGACTATAACTAAGTTATGCTCGGCTAGGCTAGGGTAAACTATGCAAGAGTGGACTAGAGTATAGTATAGTAGAGTAGAGCTGCGTAGAGTAGAGTAGAGTGGAGCAGAACAAAGAACAATAGAGTAGAGTAGATTAGAGCAGAGAAGAGTAGAATAGAGCATAATAAAGTTAGGATAGGCTAGGCTAAGCTAAGACAAGCAAGGCTAGGCTAGAGTAGAGTAGATTAGAGTGAAGTAGAGCAGAGTATAGTAGAGTAGAGTAAAGTAGAGCTGAGCTAGGTTAGTTTAGGCTAGGCTAGGCCAAGCTAATCTAGTCTATGCTAGGCTATAATAGTAGAGTTGAGCTAGTTTAGGCTAGTCTAGCGAAGCCTCAACTAGGCTAAGCAAGGTTAGAGTAGAGTAGAGTTGAGTAGAGCAAAGTAAAGTAGAGTAGAGTAAAGTAGACTAGAGCAAAGCAAGGCAGAATAGAGCAAAGTAGAGAAGGGTAGAGTAGAGTGGAGCATAGTAGAGTAGTGAAAATTAAAGTAGAGCAGAATAGAGCAGAGTAGAGCAAAGTAGAGTAAAGCTAGTTTAGGCAAGGCTAGGCAAGAGTAGAGTATAGTATCATAGAGTGGAGTAGAGTAGAGTAGAGCACAGTAGAATAGAGTAGAGCAGAGGAGAGAAGAGCAAAGTAGAGAAGAATAGAGTAGAGTAGTGAAGAGTAAAGCAAAGCAAAGAAGTGGAGAGTAGAGTAAAGTAGAGTACATCATCACAGAGAAAATTAGAGTAGAGTAGAGCAAAGAAGATTAAAGCAGAGCTAGGTTAGGCTTGGCTTGGCTTGGCTAGGCTCGACTAGGGTAGAGTAGAGTAGATTAGAGTAGAGTATTGTAGATTAGAGTAGAGTCGAGCTAAGTTAGGCTAGGTTAGGCAAGGATAGAGTAGAGTAGAATAGAGTAAAGACAAGTAGGGTAGAGTAGAGATAGGTTAGGTTGGGCTATGTTAGGTTAGGCTAGGATAGGCTAGGCTAGAGTAAGCTAGGCTAGACTAGAGTAGAGAAGAGTAGAGCAGAGTAGAGTTGAGTAGAGCAGAGCAGAATGAAGTGTTGCAAAGTTGAGTAGAGTATAGTAGAATAAAGCTTAGTTTGGCTAAGCTAAGCTAAGATAGAGTAGCATAAAACAGAGCAGAGCATAGTAGAGCAGAGCAGAGTAGGGTGGAGTAGAGTAGAGTATAGCAATGTAGAGTAGTGAAAAGCAAAGCAGAGCAGAGCTAGGATAGGCGAGGCTAGCTGAGGCCAGACTAGAGTAGAGTAGAGTTGAGTTGAGCAAAGTAGTGTAGAACTAAGCAAGGTTAGGTTTGGTTAGGTTGGGCTAGGGTAGGCTAGAGTATGATAGAGTATAGTAGAGCTAGGTTAAGTTAGGCTAGGCTAGGTTGGAGTTCAACAGGGTAGAGTAAAGTAGAGCAGAGCAATGCTAAGTAGAGCAGAGTAGTGTAGAGCAGAGCAGTGTAGAGCAAAGCTAAGCAGAGCTCGGTTAGGCTATGCTAAGCTAGGCTAGGCAAGGTTAGGCTAGGCAAGGTTAGGCTAGAGTATGCCATGCTAGGCTAGAGTAGAGTATAGAAAAGTTGAGCTAGGTAAGGTGAAGCTAAGCTACCCTAGGTTAGGGAAGAGTAGAGTCAAGTAGTGCTAGGTTTGACTAGGCTAGGATAGGCTAGGCAATAGAGCTTTGTTAGGCTAGGCTAAAGTAAAGTAGAGATGAGAAGAGTAGATTAGAGTAGAGCAGAGCAGAGAATAATAGAGCAGAGTAGAGTAGAATAGTTAAGAGCAAAGCAGAGAAGAGCAAAGAAGAGAAGAGTAGAATATAGTAGAGCTAGGTTAGGCTAGCTTAGAGTATAGTAGAGTAGGGTAGAGTAGGGTAGAATAAGGTAGAGTAGAGTAGAGTTGAGTTGAGCAGAGTATAGCTAAGGTAAGCTAGGCTAGGCTAGGCTAGGCTAGGGTAGGCTAGGTTAGGCTAGGCTTGAGTAGAGTAGAGTTGAGTAGATCTATGTTAGGTAAGCCTAGGCTAGTTAGCCTTGGCTAAAGTAGAGTAAACTGGGGTAGGGTAGAGTAGCGCAAAGTAAAGCAAACTAACGCAAAGAATAATAGAGAAGAGTAGAACATAGTATAGTAGAGCAGAGTAGAGTAGAGCAGTGTGAGCAGAGTAAAGCATATCTAAGTTTGGCTAGGCATGGCAAGGCAAGGTTATGTTAGGCTACATTCAAATAGAGTTGAGCTAGGATAGGTTAGGCTAGGTTAATGTAGGCTGGGCTAGATTAGAGTAGAGTAGAGTAGAGCAGAGTAGAGTTGAGTAGAGTAGAGTAGAGTAAAGTAGAGTAGAGAAGAGTAGAGTACAACAGAGAAAAGTCAAGCTAAGTTAGGATAGGCTGGGCTAGGATAGCCTATGTTAGGCAAGACTAGGCTAGGTAAGAGTAGAGAAAAGCAGAGCAAAATAGAGAAGAGCAAAATAGAGTAGTGTGGAGAATAGTAGAGCTAGGTTAGGTTAGGCTAGGCTAGGTTATGGTACGCTTTGTTAGGCTGAGCTAGAGTAGAGAAGAGTAGAGTACAGTAAGGCTACGTTAGGAAAGCTTAAGCAAGGCTAGAGTATAGTAGAGCTAGGTTAGGTTAGGCTAGGTCATATTAGGAAAGGCTTGGTTAGAGTAGAGTAAAGCTTGGTTATGTAAGGCTTAGCTTGGTTAGAGTACAGTAGAGTAGGGTATAGTAGAGTAAAGCGAAGTTTGACAAGGCTGGGCTAGGAAAGGCGAGGCTGGGGTAGGTTAGTGTAGGCTTGGGTATGCTACAGTAGAGTGGAGTAGAGTAGAGTAGAGTAGAGCTTGTTTTAGCTTAGCTTCGCTAGCCTAGGTTAGGCTATAGTAAAGTAGAATAGAGTAGAGCATAGTAGAGAAGAGTAGAGTATAGTAGAGTAGAGTAGAGAGGAGTAGAGTATTGTTGAGAAAGGTAGAGTAGAGTAGAGGAGAGCAGAGCAGAGCAAAGTAAGGTAAAGATAAGAAGAGCAGAGCAAAGCAGAAGAGCAAAGTAGAGCAATGCAGAGCTTAGTAGAGTAGAGAAGAGAAATGTAAAGCAGAGTGGAACAGACTAAAGCAAAGTAGAGTAGAGTAGAACTAGGTTATTCTAAGCTAGGCTAGGCTAGGCTATGCGAGGCTATAGTAGAGTAGAGTGGAGTAGAGTTTAGTAGAGTTGAGTGGAGCCTAGTCAGGCAAGACAAGGCTTTGTTAGGCTAGGCTAGGCTACGTTAAGCTAGATTACAGTAGAGTATAATAAAGTAGAGTAGAGTAGAGCTAGATTCGGTAATGTTAGGCTTGGTTTGGCTACAGTATAGTAGAGTACAGTAGAGTAGAGTAGAGTAGAGTAGAATAGAGTAGAGGAGACGAGAGGAGAGGAGAGGAGAGGTAAGGAGAAGAGAGAAGAGTAAGCAGAGTCTAGCAAAGCATAGAATAATAGAGTAGAGTAGAGCTTAGATGAGCAAAGCAGAGTAGAGTAGTGCAAAGCAAAGCAAAGCAAAGTAGGGTAGAGAAGAGCAGAGCAGAGAAGAGAAGAACAGAGAAAAACAAACAAGAGTAGAGCATAACAGAGTAGTAGAGAGCAGCACAAAGTTCGAAGTAGAAGAGCAAAGCAGAGCAGAGTGGAGCAGAGCAGAGTAGAGTAAAGAAAAGTTGGGTTAGGAAAGGCCTGACATTGCTAAGCTCTACTCTAATAGAGTAGAGTCGAGAAGAGCTAAGTTAAGCAAACCTAGGCTAGAGTATCGTAGAGTAGAGTAGAGTAGAGGAGAGCAGGGTAGAGCAGAGCAGAGCATAGTAGAGCAAAGCAGAGTAGAGTAGAGTAGAGCAGAGCAGAGTAGAATAGGGTAGAGTAGAGGATAGCATAGTTAACATAGGCTAGGTTTAAAAATGCTAGGCTATGCTAAAGTAGAGTAGAATAGAGTATAGTAGGGTAAAGTAGAGTAGAGCTAAATTTGTTTAGGCTAGGCTAGGTTAAGTTAGAGTAGATTAGAGTATATCAGAGTAGAGTAGAGTTGAGTGAAGTAGAGTAAAGCTAGGTTAGGTTAGGTTAGGCTAGGGAAGGCTAGGCTAGGCTAGGCATGGTTAGAGTAGATTAGAGTAGAATAGAGTAAAGAGAAGTAGAGTAGAGCTAGGTTAGGCTTAGCTAGACTAGGTTAAACGTGGTTGGAGTATACTAGTGTAGTTTAAAGTAGAGTAGACTAGAGTAGAGTAGAGCAAAAAGTGTAGAGCAAAGTATGCTAGTGTAAAGTACGGTAGAGTAGAGTAATGTAGGGTAGAGAAGAGCAAAGCAGAGTAGAGAAGAGAAGGGTAGAGTAGAGAAAAATAGAGTAGAACAGAGAAGTGGAAAGCTGAGTAGAGTAGAGTTAGGATAGGTTAAGCTAGGCTTGGATAGGCTAGAGTAGAGTAGAGTATAGTAGAGTAGAGTAAAGTAGAGTGTAATAGAGGAAAGTAGAGCAGAGTAGAGTAGTTTAGAGTAGAGTAAAGCAAAGCAGCATAGAAAAGAGTAGAGCAAATCTGAGAAGAGTAAAGTAGAGTAGCAAACAACAGAGTAGAGAAAATTATAGTACGGCAGAGCAGAGTCGAGCAGAACAAAGTAGAGTAGAGCAGAGCTAGGTTAGGTTAGGCCTGGCTTAGCTAGGCTAGAGTAGAGTAGAGCAGAGTAGAATAGAGCAGAGTATAGTAGAGTAGTGCTAGGTTAGGGTTGGCTAGGCTAGGTTAGAGTAAAGTAGAGTAGAGTAGAGTTAAGTTTAGTAGAGTAGAGCTAGGTTTGGTTAGGCTATGCTTGGCTAAGCGAGGCTAGGCCTGGCCAGGGTAGGTTAGCCTCAACTAGAGCAGAGTAGAGTAGGGAAGAGTAGAATAGAATAGAGTAGAGTAGAGTAGAATAAGCTTAGGCTAGGCTAAGCTAGGTTAGAGTTGAGTATAGTGGAGGAGAGCTAAGCAGAGCAGCGTAGAGTAGGGTAGAGCAGAGCAAAGTAGAGTAGAATAGAGAAAAGCAAAGAAGAGTAGAGCTAGGTTAGGTTAGGCCAGGTTAGGCTAGTGTAGAATAGAGTAGAGTAGAGTAGTGTAGAGTGGAGTAGAGTAAAGTGGAAAAGAGCTAGGTTAGGTAGGCTAGCATAGATTACACTAGTCTAGTGTAGGCTAGGCTAGCCCAAGCAAGGCTAGAGATGAGTAGAGTAGAGTAGTCTAGAGCTAGATTAGGTTAGGTTTTGCTAGGCTAGATTACAATAGAGTAGAGTAAAGTAACATAGAGTAGAGCTAAGAAAAGCAAAGCAAAGGAGAGCAGAGTAGAGTAGAGAAAAGAAGTGTAGAGCAGAGCTGAGCAGAGCTAGGTTAGGCTAAGCTAGGCTAGGCTCTGCTAAGCTAGGTGAGAGTAGAGTAGAGTAGATTAGAGCGAGTTTAGGTAAGGCTAGGATAGAGTAGAGTAGACTAGAGTAGAGTAGAGTAGAGTAGATTAGAGTATAGTAGAGTAAAGTAGAGAAGAGTAAAGGTAGGTTAGGCTAGGCTAGGCAAGGCTAAGATAGGATAGAGAAGGTTTGGCAAGGCTAAGAGAGAGTGCAGTATAGTTGAGTAGAGTAGAGAATAGTAGAGTAGAGCAGAGCATAGTAGTGCTGAGAAGAGTAGAGTAGAACAATACAGAGCTGAGCAAAAAAGTGTAGAGTAAAGTAGAGTAGAGAGAGTAGAGTAGAGCTTGTTTAGGCTAAGCTAGGTTGGGATAGGTTATAGTAGAGTATAGTAGAAAATAGCTAGGTTAGACAAGGCTAGCCTATACTATTCTAGGCTAGGTTGGGCTGGGCTAGGATAGGCAAGGCAAGGTGAGAGTAGAGTATAGAAGAGTAGAGCTTGTTTAGGATAGGATAGGCTCGGTTAGAGTACAACAGAGCAGAGTAGAGTAGAGCAGAGTAGAGCTGAGTAGAGTAGATTAGAGTATAGCATAGCAGTGTAGAGTAAAGTTGAGTAGAGTTAGGTTAGGCTTAGCTAGACTAGGCTAGGTAATGCAAGACTAGGCTATGCTAAGTTAGGTGAGAGTAGAGTATAGTATAGTAGAGCTAGGTTAGGTAAGGCGAGGCTAAGCTAGGTTAGAGTAGAGTTGACTAAAATAGACAAAAGTAGTGTAGAGTAGAGTATAGTAGAGTATAGTTGGGTTAGACGAGGCGAGGCTAGGCTAGGTTAGGGAAGGATAAGCAAGGCTAGGCTAGAGTAGAGTATTGTAGAGTAGATAAAGCTTGGTTAGGCTAGGCTAGGCTAAAGTAGAGTAGAGTAGAGTAGAGAAGAGTAGAGCAAACTGGAGCAGAGCAGAAAAGAGAACAATAGAGCTTAGTAGAGCAAGATGGAGAAGAGTAGAGTAGGGTAGAGTAGAGTTAAAAAGGGCATAGTAGAGTGGGGTTGAGCAAGGTTAGGCTAAGCTAGGCCAGGTTATGCTAGGTTAGTGTAGAGTAGGGTTGAGTAGAGTAGAGTAAAGTAGAGTAGAGTAGAGTAGAGTAGAGTAGAGTATAGTATAGTATAGTATAGTATAATAGAGTAGAGCTAGCTTAAGCTAGGCTAGGCTTTTGTAGATTAGAGTAGAGTGGAGTAGAGTAGAGTTGAGTAGAGTTAGGTTAGGTTCGGCCAGGCTAGGCTAGGCTTGGTTGAAGTAGAGTAAAGTAGAGCAAAGTAGAGCAGAGTAAGGTAGAGTTGAGTTTTGTAAGGCAGAGTAGAATAGAGAAGAGCATAGCAGAGCTAGGTTAGGCCAGGCTAGGCAAGGGTAGGCTAGTGTAGAGTAGAGAAGAGTAGAGCTAGGATAGGTTAGGTTAAAGTATAGTATAACATAGTAGAGTATAGTAGACTAGAGTAGAGTAGAGTATAACATATTAGAGGTGAATAGAGTAGGGTCAAGTAGAGTAGATTTAAGTTATGCTAGGGTAAGCTAGGCTAAAGTAGAGTAGAGTAGCATAGAGAAGAGTACCATAGAGTAGAGCTTTGTTAGGCCAGGCTAGTCTAGGCTAGGATAGGTTGGAGTGGAGTAGGGTAGAGTAGAGAAGAGTAGAGCAGAGTAAAGAAGAGCATTGTAGAGCAGAGAAAGGTAGAGAAGAGTAGAGAAGAGCAAATAAAAGCATAGTAGAGTTAGGTTAGGCTAAGCTATATTAGGCTAGGCTAGTCTTGGTTAAGTTATAATAAACTAAAGCAGAGTAAAGTAGGGTAGAATAGAGTAGAGTATAGTATAGTGGAGTAGAGTGGAGTAGAATAGAGTAGAGTTAGGTTATGCTAGGCTAGGTAAGGCTAAGTTAGCCTAGGCTAGAGTAGAGTAGTGTTGAGTAGAGTAGAGTAGAGCTTGTTTAGGTTAGGCTAGGCTAGGCTAACGTATTATAGAGTATAATATAGAAGAGTAGAGTAAAGCAAAGAAGTGCAGAGCAAAGCAAATTAGAGTAACACAGAGCTGAGTAGAGTAGAGAAGAGTAGAGCATCAGATTGGAGCAAAACAGAGTAGAGAAGAGTTGGGTTAAGCTAGACGAGGCTAGGCTAGGCTAGTGTTTAGTAGTGTATAATAAAATAGAGTAGTGTAGAGAAGAGTAGAGTAGAGAATAGCATAGCATAGCAAAGTAGAGTAGAGTAAAGAAGAGTAGAGCAGAGCTGAGTGGAGTAGAGTAGAGCAAAGCAGAGCTAAGTTAGGCTAGGCAAGACTGGAGTAGAATAGTGTAGGGTAGAGTAGAGTAGAGCTAAGTTAGGCAAGGCTAAGCTAGGTTTGGTTAGAGTAGAGTAAAGTTGAGTAGGGTGAAGGAGAGAAGAGTAGAACAGAGTATAGCAGAGTAAAGCAGAGTAGAGTAAAGCAGAGTAGAGTAGAGTAGAATAGAGTAGACAAAAGTTGAGTAGAGCAGAGAGCAAGGTTATGCTAGGCTAGGATAGGCTAGGTTAGGCTAGGGTAGAGTAGAGTATAGCTAGATTAGGCTAGGTTAGAGTTGTGTAGCGTTTAGTAGAGGAGACTTAGGTTTGGTTAGGCTAGGCTAGGGTAGTCAAGGCTAAGCTATGGTAGGCGAGTATAATAGAGCAGAGTAGAGTAGGGTAGTCAAGGTTAACCTAGCCAGTTTAGGCTAGGTTAGGCTAAGCTAGGCTGGAGTATAACAGAGTAGAGTAGAGTAGAGTAGAGTAGAAAAAAGCTGAGCAGAGTAGAGCAGACTAATGCAGAGCTAAGTTGAGTAGAGTTAGGTTAGCCTAAGCTAAGAGATGCTAAGCAAGGCTATGCTAGGCTAGGCCAAGCTAGGCTAGAGTAAAGTAAGGCAGAGTAGAGCTAAGTTAGGTTAAGCTAGGCTAAGCTAGGTTAGAGTAAAGTAGAATTGAGTAGAGGAGAGTAGAATAGAGTAGAGCTCTTTTAGACTAAGTTAGGCAAGACTAGGAAAGGCTAAAATAGAGTGGAGTAGAGTAGAGCAGTGCAGAGCAGAGTAAAGAAGAGTAGAGTAGAGTAGAGAAGAGTAGAGTAGAGCATAGCATAGTAGAGTAGAGAAGAGTTGAGAAGAGTATAGCAAAGCTGAGTAGAGTAGAGTAGAGTAGAGTAGAGTAGAATAGGGTAGAGCAAAGTGGAGAAGAGTAGAGTAGAGCAGAGCTGATCAGAGAAGAGTAGAGTACATCAAAGCATAATAGATAAGAGCAATGTTAGGTTAGGTGAGAGTAGAGTTGAGTAGAGCTTAGTTAGGCTAGTCTATGTTAGGCTTGGCTAAACTAGGCTATAGTAGAGTAGAGTAGAGTAGAGCGGAGCACAGTAGAGTAGAGTTGAGCAAAGCAAAGCAAAGATAAGTAGAGTAGAGCTAAGTGAGGCTAGGCTTTGCTAAGCTAGAATAAAGTAGAGTAGAGCAAAGTTAGACTAGGCTAGGATAAATTAGAGTAGAGTCGAGTAAAGTAGAGTAGAGTAGAGGAGAGAAGAGTAGAGTAGAGTAGGGTAGAGTAGAGCAGAGTAGAGTAAGGTTATGTTTGGCTAGGCTTGGTGAGGCTTGGCTTGGTAAGGCTAAGCTACGTTGATGTAGGATAGGCTAGAGTAGAGTCGAGTAGGGTAGAGTAGAGCTAGGTTAGGCTAGGCTAGGCTAGAGTATAATAGAAGGAGAGCAGAGTAGAGTAGAGTAGAGTAAAGTAAAGTAAAGTAGAGTAGAGTAGAGTAGAGTAGAGAAGAGCAGAGTAGAATAGAGTAGAACATAGCAGAGTAGAGTAGAGCAAAGCAAGGTTAGGTTGGGTTAGGTTAGAGTAGAGTGGAGTAGAGTAGAATAAAGTAGGGTAGAGTAGAGAAGAGTAGAGCTAGGATAGGCTAGGGAAGGCTAGGTTAAGTTAGAGTTGAGTATAGTAGATTAGGGTATAATATAGTGGATTTGTGTAGAGTAAAGTAGAGTATAGCTAGGTTAGGTTAGGCTAGGCTAGGCTAGGCAAGATATAGTATAGTAAGGTAGAGTAGAGTTGAGCAGAGTTTAACTAGGTCAGGCTAGGCAAGGCTAAACTAGGCTCGAGTAGAGTAGAGTATAGAAGACTAGAGCAAAGTAGAGTAGAGTAGAGTAAAGTAGAGTGGAGCAAAGCATAGTAGAGTAGAGCAGAGAAGAGTTAAGTTAGGCCAGGCTCGGTGGGTTAGGCCATAGTAGAGTAGTGTAGAGCAAAGTATAGCAAGTTTAGGTTAGGCCAGGCTTGGTTATAGTAACTAAGCTAGGCTATGCTTGGCTAAGCTAGAGTAAAGTACAGTAGAGCATAGTAGAGTATAGCATAACAAATTAGAGTACAGTAGAGTAGAGAAGGGCACAACAAATAAGAGTAGAAAAGAGTAGAGTATGGTAGAGTAGAGTAGAGTAGGGGAGAGTAGAGCTAGGATAGGGTAAGCTAGGCTAGGCTAGGCTAAGTTAGGCTAGGTTAAAGTAGGGTAAAGTGGAGTAGAGTAGTGTAGAGAATGGTAAAGTATAATAGAGTAGAGTGAAGTAGAACAGAGAAGAGTAAGACAGAGTAGAATAGAGTAAAGTAGAGCAAAGTAGAGTGGAGTAGAGCAGAGCAAAATAGAGCAAAGTATAGCAGGTAGAGGAGAGCATAATAGGGTAATGTAGAGCAAAGTAAAGCTAGGCTAGCTAAGCTATGCTAAGCTATACTAAGTTATAGTAGAGTAGAGTAGAGTAGGGTAGAATGGAGTAGAGTGGAGTAGAGTAGAGTAGACTACAATATAGTTGAGTACAGTATAGTAGAGTAGAGTAGAGGAGAGTAGAATAGAGCAAAGTAGTGTAGAGTAGAGTGGAGTAGAGTAGAGCAAGGTAATGCAAGGCTAGGCTAGGCTAGAGTAGAGTATAGTGAAGTGGAGTGGAGTAGAGCTAGGTTAGGTTTGGCTAGGCTAGGCTAGGTTAGAGTAAAGTTGAGTAAACTAGAGCTAGGTTAGGCTAGGCTAGGCTACGATAGGTTAAGCTCGGCTAGAGAAGAGTAGATTAGAGTAGAGTAGAGAAGAGCTAGGTTAGGCTAAGCTAGGCTAGAGTAGAGCTAGGCTAGGCTTAACTAGGCTAAGCTAGAGTGAAGTCGAGTAGAGTAGAGTATAGCTAGTTTAGGTTAGACTAAGTTACAGTAGAGAAGAGTAGAGTATAGTAGAGTTGAGTTGATTAAAGTAGAGTAGAGTAGAGTAAAGCATAGTAAAACTAGGTTAGGCTAGCCTTGGCTTTGCTTGGGTAAACAAGGCCAGGCTAGGCTAGGCTAGAGTATAATAAATTAAAGTAGGGTAAAGTAGAGTAGAGTAAAGATATTTTAAGCTAGCTAGGCTAGGTCATGCTAAACTATGCTAGAGTAGAGTAGAGTAGAGAAGAGCATAGTAGAGTAGAGAAGAGTAGAGTAGAGAAGAGTAGAGTAGAGCAGAATAGAGTAGAGCAAAGTAGAGTAGAGCAGAGTAGAGTAGAGTGAAGCAGAGCTAGGTAAGGATAGGCTAGGCTAGAGTAGAGTAGAGCAATATTAGGTTATGCTAGGCTAGGCTACCCTAGGTTAGAGTGGCTAGGCAAGGCTAGGCTTGCTTAGGCTAGAGTAGAGCAGAGTAAAGTAGAGTAGAGCAGAGTAGAGCATAGCAGAGCAGAGTAGAGAAGAGAAGAGGAGAGAAGAAAAGAGTAGAGTAGAGAGAGGTTAGGCTAAGTTAGGCTAGGTTAAGTTAGAGTATAGTAGAGTTGTATAGAGTAGAGCTGGTTAGGTTAGGCTAAACGAGGCTAAAGTACAGTAAAGTAGAGTAGAGTAGAGCAAAGTATAGTAGAGCAGAGTAGAGTAGAGTAAAGGAGAGCAAAGAAGACCAGAGCAAAGTAGAGAAGAGTAGAGTAGAGTTGAGTTGAGCTGAGTAGAGAAGAGTTTAGCAGAGCAGAGCAAAGCAGATCACAGTAGAGTAGAGAAGAGCAGAGCACAGTAGAGTAGAGTAGAGAAGAGTTAAATGAGGTTAGGCTAAGCAAGACTCGGCTAGGGTAGGCTTGTTTAGAGTAGAGTAGAGTGGAGTAGAGTAAACTAAGCTAGGTTAGGCTAAGCTTTAGTGGAGTAGAGTGGAGCTAAGTTAGGTTTGGCTAGGTTAGGCTAAAATAGAGTAGAATAGAGTATAGTTGAGTAGAAGAGAGTAAAGTAGGGTATAGCATAGCAAAACAAAGCAGAGTGTAGTAGAGCAGAGCAAAGAAGAGCAGAGTTATGCAGAATAGAATAGAGAATAGTAGAATAAAGTTAGGCTAGGCTAAGCTAAACTAGGATATGCTAGGCTAGCCTAGACTATGCAAGAGTAGAGTACATTTGAGTAGAGCTAGTTAGGTTGGGTTAGGATAGGCTAGCTTAGAGTAGAATAGAGTATAGCAAAGTTAGGAAAGACTAGGCTAGAGTACAGAGTACAGCAGAGTAGAACAGAGTAGAGCAGAGTAGAGTAGAGTAGAGTAAAGAGAGTAGAGTGGAGTAAAGGAGAGTAGAGCATAGAAGAGCAGAGCAGAGTAGAGTAACGATAGCTTAGGCAAAGTAGAGAAAACTAGAGCAAAGTAGAGCTGAATAAAGTAGATTAGAGCAGACTGGAGTATAGGAGAGAAGAGCATAGCAAAGAAAAAAAGAGAAGACTAAACCAGAGTAGAGCAGAGTAGAGTAGAGCAAGGTTAGGTTTGGCTAGGCCAGGTTAGAGATAATTAGAGTAGAGTAGAGTGGAATAGAGTAGAGTAGAGCTAAGTTAGGTTAAGTTAGAGTAGAGTAGAGTGGAGTAAAGTATTATATAATAGAGTAGAGTAGAGTAGAGCTAGCTTATCTTTGGCTAAGCTCGACTATCTTTGGCTTGGCTAAGCTTGGCTAGGCTAGCCTAGATTAGAGTAGAGTAGATTACAGTAGAGTAGGATAGAATAGAGTAGAGTAGAGTAGAGCTAGGTTAGGCTAGGATAGCCTAGGAAATGCTATCGTAAAGTAGAATATAGAAGAGCAGAGTATAACAAAGAAGAGTAAAGAAGAGTAGAGTAGAGTAGAGCAGAGTAAAACAGAGTAGAGTAGAGCTGAGTAGGGTATGTTTAGGCTAGGCTAGGCTAGAGTAGAGTAGAGTAGAGTAGGGTAAAGTAGAGCGAGGTTAGGCTAGGATAAGCTTTGTTATGATAGAGTTGAGTAGAGCATGGTAGAGTAGATTAGAGTTGAGTATCGTATGGTAGAGTTAAGTTATGATAAACTAGGGCAGGCTTGGCTCGGCAAGGCTAGGCTATAGTAGAGTAGAGTAGAGTAGATTAGAGTAGAGTAGGGCAGTGTAGAGTAGAGTAGAGCAGAGTAGAGTAGAGGAGAGGAGAGGAGTAGAGTAGAGCATAGAAGAGTAGAGAAGAGGAGAGGAGTGTAGGGTAGAGTAGAGCATAACAAAGAAGAGCAGAATAGAGTAGTGTAGAATAGACCAGAGTAGAATGGAGAAAAGCATAGTAGAATAAAGTAGAGAAGAGTAGAGCTAGGTTAGGTAAGCTTAGGCTTGGCTAGAGTTGAGAAGAGTATAGTAGGGTGGAATAGAGTGGAGTAAGGTCGAGCTAGGTTAGGCAAGGCTAGGAAAAGTAGAGTTGAGTATAGAGGAGCTAGGTTAGGCTAGCCTAGGAGAGGCTAGGCAAGGCTAAGCTAGGCTAGCATAAGCTATGCTAGAGTAGGGTAGAGCAGAGTAGAGTAGAGGTAGGTTAGGCTTGGCTAAGCTAAAGTATAGTAGAGTAGAGTATAGTAGAGTATAGTAGAGTAGAATAGAGTAGAGTAAAGTAGAGCAAATCTGAGAAGAGATGAGCAGAGCAGAGTAAAGAAGAGCAAAAAAGAGTAGAGTAGAGCAGAGTTAGGTTAGGTTAGGGTAAGCTAGGCTAGAGTATAGTAGAGTAGAGTGAGGTTAAGTTAGGCTAGGCTAGGTTAGGTTATAATAGATTAGAGTAGAGTTTAGTAGAGTACAGTAGAGTATAATAGAGTAGAGCTAGTTTAGGATTGGCTAGGCTAGGCTAAGTTAGGCTAGGCTACGCTAGGCTAGAGTAGAGGAGAGTTGAGTAGAGTGGAGTAGAGTAGAGTAGACTAGAATAGAGTAGAGTAGAGCTAGGTTAGACTAGGCTAGGTTAGGTTAGGCTAAGCTAGGCTAGGATAAGATAGAGTAGTAGAGTAGAGTAGAGTAGAGTAGAGCTAGGTTAAGACACGTTAGGCTAGGCTAAGCTAGAGTAGAGTAAAGTAGAGTAGAGTATAGTATAGTAGAGTAGAGGGGAGTATTGTAGAGTAAAGTAAAATAGAGTCGAGTAGAGCAGAGTAGAGTGGAGTAGAATAGAGGAGAGGAGAGGAGAGTAGAGAAGAGCAGAGTATAGTAATATAGAGCATAGTAGAGCTGCGTTGTGCAGTACAGAGTAGAGCAGAGCAGAGCAGAGTAGAGCAGAGTAGAGGTAGGTTAGGATATGCTAGGCCAATCTAGGGTAGGCTATAGTAGATTAGAATATGGTAGAGTAGACTAGAGCTAAGTTAGGTAAGGCTAGGCTAAGATAGGATAGGCTAGGATAACGTAGAGTAGAGTGGAGAATAGTAGGGTAGAGTAGTGTAGAGTTGAGTAAACTAGAGTAGAGCTAGGTTAGGCTAGGCCAGGGTAGGTTAGGCTAGGCTAAGCTATAATAGAATAAAGTAAAGTAGATAAGAGTAGAGTAGAGTAGAGCAAGGTTAGGATAGGCTAGGATAGAGTATAGTAGAATAGTGTATAGTAGAGTTGAGCAAAACAGAGAAGAGCATAACAAAGCATAGTAGAGCAGAGAAGAGTAGAGCAGAGTATAAAAAAGTAAAGCATAGTAAAGCTCGGTTAGGCTATAGTTGGCTAGGTTAGGCTAGGATAGAGTAGTGTAGATTTGAGCTAAGTTTGGCTTTGGCTAGGCTAGGCTTGGTTGGAGTAGAGTAGAGTAGAGTAGAGTAAAGTAGAGTAGAGAAGAGTAAAACAGAGTAGAGTAGAGTAAAGTAGATAGAGCTAGGTTAGGCAAGGCTATGCTAGAGTAGAGTAGAGTTGCATAAAGCTAGGTTAGGCTAGGCTAGGCTAGAGTACAATTGAGTAAGTAGAGTAGAGTAGAGCGGAGCAGAGCAGAACAGAGTAGAGCAAAAAAGAGCAAAGCATTACATAGTAGAGTAGATCAGAGCTAAGTAGGCTAGGCTAGGCTATGCTAAGCTAAGTTAGATTAGAGTAGAGTAGAGTAAGGCTAAGTTAGGCTAGGCTAGGTGAGGTGATTCTAGAGTAGAGTAGAGGAGAGTTGAATTGAGTAAAATAATGTATAATAGTATAGAGTAGAGCTATGTTATGTTAAGCTAGGCTTGGATAGGCTATGCTATGGTTGGCTAGGCTAGGCTAACGTAGAGTAGAGTCGAGTAGAGTAGAGTAGTGCTCAAAAAGGCTTGGCTAAGCTAGGCAAGGATAGAGTAGAGTACACCAAAGTAGAGTAGAGTAGAGTAGAGGAAAGTAGCATAGAGTAGAGCAGAGCAGAGAAGAGTAGAGTAGAGCAAAGCAAAGTAGAGTAGAGCAGAACAAAATAGAGTAGAGTAGAGTAGAGCAGAGTAGAGCTTGGTTTGGCTAAGCTAGGCTAGGTTAAGCTTGGTTAGGGTAGAGTATAATAGAGCATAGTATAGTAGAGTAGAGTAGACTAAAGTAGAGTAGAGTAGAATAGAGTTAGGTTAGGCTAAGCTTTGTTAGCTTGGTAAGAGTATAGTAGAGTAGAGTAAAGGAAGGTTTGGTTATGTTAGGCTAGGCTAGGTTAGGCTAGAGTAGACTAAAGTATAGTAGTATAGAGTAGAATAGAGCAAAGTAGAGTAGAGTAGAGCAAAGTAGAGTAGAGCAGACCAGAGTAGAGTAAAGCAGAGCCTAACAGAGTAGAGTAAAGGAAAGCATAATAGAGCAAAGCTAGGTTAGTCTAGGTTAGGCTAGGCTTGGCTAGGCTAGAATAGAGTAGAGTGGAGTATATTAGAGAAGAATAAAGCTAGGTTAAGCTAAGTTAAGTTAGAGTAGAGTAGAGTAGAGTAGAGTAGAGAAGGGTAGAGTATAGTAGTTTTAAGTATAATAATGTTAGGTTAGGCTAGGAGAGGCTAGACTAGGATATGCTTGGTTAGTATAGAGTAGAGTAGATCAAAGAAGAGTAAAGTGGAGTAGAGTAGAGTAGAGTTGTGTTTGGTTAGGCTAGGCTAGGCTTGAGTAGAGTAGAGTAGTGTAAAGCAGGGTTGAGCAGAGCAAAAAAGAGCAAAGTAGGGTAGAGTAGAGAAGAGCTAAGTAGAGCAAGGTTAGGCAAGGCTAGATTAGAAAAGACTAAAGTAGAGTAAAGTAGAGTTGAGTAGAGTAGAGTAGAGCAGAGTAGAGTAGAGTGAAGCAAAGTAGAGTAGAGTTGAGTTGAGCTAGGTTAAGCCAGGCTAAGCTTGTTTAGGCTAGGCTATGGTTGGCTAAGCTAGGCTAGGCTAGATTAGAGTAAAGTAGAGGAGTAGAGTAGAGCTAGGTTAGGCTAGGCTAGAGTATAATAGAGAAGAGCAAAGTAGAGCAAAGTAAAGTAAAGTAGAGTAGAGTAGAGAAGTGTGGAGTAGAGTATAGCATAGTAGTGCAAAGTAGAGTAGAGTAGAGCAATGTTAGGCTAGGCTAGTCTAGGTTTGGATTGGCTAAGCTAGAGTAGAGAAGAGTAGAGTAGAGTAGTGTAGAGTAGAGCTTAGTTTGGCTAGGCTAGGCTATGTTAGAGTAGAGTAGAGTTGGGTAGAGTAGAGTAGAGTGGTGTAGTGTATTAGGTTAGGCTAGGCTAGGGTAAGCTAGGCTTGGCTAGGTTATAGTAGAGTAGGGTAGAGTAAACAAGAGAAGAGTAGAGTAGAATAGAGTAGAGAAGAGTAGATTAGAGGAGATAGGAGAAGTAGAGAGCAGAGCAGAGTAGAAGAGTAGAACATAGTGATATAGCGTAGAGTAGACAATAATAGAGTAGAGTAGTGCAGGGTAGAGTAGTGTAGAGCAGAGTAGAGCTCGGGTAGGCTATGGTAAGCTAGGCTAAAGAAATGTAGAGTAGAGTAGAGTAGGAAAGAGTAGAGTAGCGCTTGGTTTGTTTAGTGTAGGCTAAGCTGGGCTACGATAAGCTAGGCTTTAGTGGAGTAGAGTAGAGTAGGGTAAGATAAGGCTTAACAAGTGTATAGTAGAGTATAGTAGAGGTTAGTAGAATGGAGTAGAGTAGAATAGGGTAGTGTAGAGAAGTGTAGAGTAGAGTAGAGTAGAGTAGAGTAGAGTAGAGTAGAGTAGAGGAGGGTAGAGTACAGAAGTTGAATGGAGAGGAGAGGAAAAAAGAGGAGTGGAGAGCAAAGCGGAGCTGAGTAGAGCATAATAGAGTAGAGTATAATAGAGCAAATTAGAGCAGAGTAGATTAGAGTAGAGTAGAGTAGAGCAAGGTAGACCAGACCATAGTAGAGAAGAGCATAATAGAGTAGAGGAGAGCAAAGTAGAGTTTTAAAAAGTAGAGCAAAAGTAGAGTTAAAAAATAGTAGATCGAACAAGTGTAGAGCAGAGCAGAGTATAACAGAGAAGAGTACAGCGAGGTTAGGCTAGGCTAAGTTAGGCTAAGATAGGCTAGAGTAGAGTAGAGTCGAGTAGAGTGAAGTAGAGCAGAGTAGAGTAGAGCTAGGTTAGGCTAGGCTAGGCAATAGTATAGTAAAGCAAAGTAGTGTGGAGTAGAGCAAAGTATAGTTGAGTAGAGTATTGCAAAGAAGAGAATAGTAGGGTAAAGCAGAGTAGCATAGAGTTGTTCTTGTTTAGGGTTTGGCAAAGGTAGGCTAGGCTAGGGTAAATTAGAGTAGACTAAAGTAGAGTAGAGTAGAAAGGAGTAGAGCTAGGTTAGGCTTGGATAGGCTAAGCAAAGTTAGAATTGAGTAAAGAAGGGTGGAGTAGATTAGAGTAGAGCAGAATAGAGCAGAGTAAAGAAGAGTGGGGCTAGGTTAGGCTAGGCTAAGCTAAGCGATGATAAACTAAGTTTTGCTAGAGTATTGTAGAGTAGAGCAATGCAGAGTAGAGTAGAGTAGTGTAGAGTATAGTAAAGCTAGGTTAGGCTAGGCTAGGTTAGAGTGGAGTGTAGTGGAGTAGAGTAGAGTAGAATAGAGTTGAGTAAAGTGGAGTAGAGTAAAGCATGGTTAGGTTAGGCTGAGCTAGGCAAGGATAGGCTAGGATTGGCAAGGATAGGCTTGGCAAGGCTAGAGTAGAGTAAAGTAGAGCTATGCTGGGCTAGGCCAGGCTAAGCTAGGTTTAAGTCGAGTAGAGTGGAGAAGAGTAGAATAGAGTAGAGTAGAGTATAGGAAAGTAGAGTAGAGCTAGCTAAGACTAGGCTACGTTAGGTTATGTTAGGATGGGCTCAGAAAGGTTAGGCTAGGCTAAAGTAAAGAAGAGTAGAGTAGAGTACAGAAGAGTAGAGTAAAGTAAAGTAGAGTAGAGTAGAGAAGTGTAGAGTAGAGTAGAGTATAGTAGAGCTAAGTAAAGTAGTGTAAAGAAAAGCAGAGTAGAGTGGAGAAGAGTATAGCAGAGAAAAGTATAGAAGAGTTTAGCAGAGTAGAGTAGAGTAGAGTAGAGTATAGCTTAGTTAGGTTATGGCAAGCTAAGTTTGGTTAGAGTAAAGTTGAGAATAGTTAAGTATAGTAGAGTAAAGTAGAGTAGAGTAGAGTGGAGTAGAGTGGAGCATAGTAGAGTAGAGTAGAGTAGAGCATAATAAAGCTAGATTAGGTTAGGCTAGGCTGGGCTAAGTATGGCTTGACTATTGTAGAGTAGAACTAGGTTAGGCTAGGCTAAGTTAGGCTAGGCTAACCTAGAGTTGAGTAAAGTAGAGTAGAGCTAAGTAGAGTAGAGTAAAGTAGAGCTAGGTTAGCATTGCCTAGGCTTAGCTAGACTAGAGTATAATATAGCAGAGTAGATTATAGTAGAGCTGTGTAGAGTAAAGAATAATAAAGCAAAGCATGGCAAAGAAAAGTAGAGCAGAGTAAAGTAGAGCTAAGTTAGGTTAGGCTAAGCTATTATAGACTAAAGTAGAGTAGAGTTAAGGTAGGCTAGGCTAGCCTAGGCTAAGCTAGGTTTGGCTAGGTAAGGCTAGGCTAGAGTAGAGTAGTGTAAAGTAGAGTATAGTAGAGTAGAGCTTGGTTAGGCTAAGCTACGCTAGGTTAGATTAGAGTATAGTAGAATAGAGTAGAACAGAGAAGAGGAGAGAACAATAGAGCAAAGCAAAGCTAGTTTTAGCTTGGCTTGGCTAGGTGAGATTAGAGTAGGGTAGAGTAGAATAGAGTAGAGTAGAGCTAGTAGGCTAGGCGAGGTTAAAGTAGAGTAGAGCAGAGTAGGGAAAAGCTAGTTTAGGCTAGGTTAGGAAAAAGTAGGTCAAGCTAGGGAATACTAGGCTAAGCAAGTCATGAGTAGAATAGAGTAGAGTAGAGTAGAGAATAATTAAGCTAGGCTAGGCTAGAGTAGAGTTGAGTAGTGTAGTGTATAGTAGAGTAGATTAGAGTAGAATAGAGTAGAGTATAGTAGAGTGGAGTAGAGTAGAGTGGAGTAGAGTTGGGAAGAGTAGAGTAGAGCTGAGCAGAGTAGAGTAGAACAGAGTTTAGTAGAATAGAGTAAAGTGGAGTAGTGTTTAGTTAGCCAAAACGAGGCATGGGTAAGCTAGGCTATGGTAGGCTAGATTTAGCTAGGCTAGGCTAAAGTAGAGTAGAGTAAATTAGAGTAGAGAAGAATAGAAGAGAGGAGAATAGAGTAGAGTAGAGAAAATTAAGCAGAGCAGTGTAGAGTAGAGTAGAGTAGAGCTAGGTTAGGCTAAGCTAGGCTGAGCTATGCTAAGTTGGTTAAAGTAGACTAGGCTAGAGTAGAATTGAGTATAGCAGAGTAGAGTAGAGTAAGCAGGGCTAGGTTAGGTTAGGCTATGCTAGAGTTGAGAAGATTAGAGTAGAGTAAAGTAGAGTAGAGTAGAGCAGTGCAAAATAGAGCTGAGTAGAGCTAGGTTAGGCCAGGATAGACTAGAGTAGAGTAGAGCTAGGTAGACAAGGCTTGGCTAGGCTTGTTAGACTAGAGTAGAGAATACTAGAGTAGAGTAGATTTAGGTTAAGTTAGGCTAGATTATGCTAGGTTAGGCTAGAGTACAATAAAGTAGAGTAGAGTAGAAAAAAGTAGAGCAAAGCATAGTAGAGCTAAGTAGAGTAGGGAAGAGCAGAGGAGTATGGAGTAGAGTGCAGTAGAGTAGGTTAGAGCAATAAAAAGAAGAGTAGAGCATAATAGAGTAGAGTAGAGCTTGCTTAAGCCAGGCTAGGCTAGGCTACACTAGAGTACAATAAAGTAGAGTACAGTAGAGAAGAGTGGAGCAGAGCATAGTAGAGCTAAGTAGAGTAGAGAAGAGCAGAGAAGAGTGGAGTAGAGTGGAGCAGAGTAGATTAGAGCAATAAAAAGAAGAGCATAACATAGTAGAGTAGAGCAGAGCTAGCTTAAGCTTGGCTAAGCTAGGCTACACTAGAGTATAGTAGAGTAGGGTAGAACTCGGTTAGGATTGGCTAGGTTAGGATAGTTAGAGTAGAGTAGAGTAGAGTAGAGTAGATCTTGGTTACGTTAGGTTGGGCTAGCCTAGGCTAAGCTAAGTTAGAGTTGAGTAGAGTAGAGTCGAGTTGAGTAGAGTAGAGTAGAGCTAAGTTAGGCAAGGTTAGGCTTGGCTAGGTTAGAGCAGGGTAGAGTTAAGTAGAGCAAAGAAGAGCAAAGCAGAGTAGAGTAGAGTAGAGTGGAACAAAGTAGAGCAGACCAGAGCAAAGTAGAGTAGAGCAAAGTAGAGTTAGGTTAGGGTAAGCTAGGCTAAGCTAGCTTAGAGTTGTGTTTAATAAAGTAGAGTAGAGTATTGTATAATATAGTACAGTAGAGTGGAGTAGAGTAAAGCTAGGTTAATCTAAGCAAGGCAGTGCTTGGCCAGGCTAGGTTAGGCATGGCTAGAGTAGACTAGAGTGGAATAGAGATAAGTTCTGTTAGGCTAGGCTAGGCTGAAGTAGAGTAAAGAAGAGTAGAGAAAAGCATAGCAGAGTAGAGTAGAGTATAATAGAGCATAACATAGTAGAGCAGAGTAAATTGGAGCAATGTAGAAGAGAGTAGAGTAGAGTAGAGCAGAGCAGAGAAGAGCATAGCTATGTTAGGCTTGGCTAGGGTAAGCTAGGCTATGCTCGGCTAGGCAAGGCTGGAGTAGAGTAGATAGAGAATAGAAGATTAGAGCAGAGCAGAGCAGAGTAATAAAAAGTAAAGTAGAGCATAATAGAGTATAGCAGAGCTAGGTTAATGTAAGCTAGTTTACGCCAGGGAAGGTTAGGCTAAGCCAAAGTAGAGTAGAGTAAGGTAGAGCTTGGTTAGGCTAGGCTCGATTAGGCTAGGCTAGGTTGGGCTAGAGTAGAATTAAGTAGAGTACTATACAGCTAAGTCAAGTTAGGCTATGGTAGGCTAGGTGAGGTTGGGCTAAGCTAGGCTAGGTTAAGTGGAGTTGAGTAGAGTATAATAGAATAGAGTAGGGTAGAGCTAGGTTAGGGTAAGCTAGGCTAGGCTAGGTTAGAGTTGAGTAGAGTTGAGTAGAGTAGAGTAGAGAAGAGTGGAGCAGAGTAGTGTCGAGTAGAGTAAAGTAGAGTAGAGTATGGTTAGGCGAGGCTAGGCTAGGCCTTGCTAGCATAGGCTAAGCTAGGCAAGGCTAGTGTAGAATAGAGTATTGTAGAGTAGAGTAGAGCTTTATTCAGCTAAGTTAGACTAAGCTAGGGTAGAGTAGAGCAGAGTGGAGTAGAGTAGAGAATAGTAGAGCTTAATAGAGAATAATAGAGTAGAGTAGAGCATAGTAGAGTAGACTCAAGTAGAGAAGAGCAGAGTAGAGCAGAGCAAGGTTAGGCTAAGTTAGAGTAAAGTAGAGTAGAGTAGCGTAGAGTAGTATAGAGTAGTGTAGAGTAGAGTATTATAGGATAAAGTAGAGCAGAGTAGAGTAGAGTAGAGAAGAGTAGAGCTTGGTTAGGCTAGGCTAAGTTAAGCTAGGCTAGGTTAAGCTAGGCTTGGCTAAAGTTGAGTAAGGTAGAGTAGAGTATAGTTGAGCAGAGCAGAGTAAAGTGGAGTATAGAATAGTTAGGTTTTGTTAGGTTAGGCTAGATAAGGATAGGCTAGAGTAGAGTATAGTAGAGCTAAGTTAAGCTAGGCTAGGATAAGAAAAGTTAGAGTATAGTAGAGTAGATTAAAGTTTAGCTAAGTTTGGTTAACCTAAGCTAGGCTAGGTTAGGCTAAGCAAGGCTAAGCTATAGTAGAGTAATAGAGTAGAGTGAGCAAGGTTAGGCTAGCTTAGTGTAGGATTAGCTAGGATAGGCTAGAGTAGAGTGTAATAGAGTGGAATAGAGTAGAGTATAGTAGAGGAGAGTATAATATAGGAGAGCAGAGTAGAGTAGAGTAGAGTAGAGCAAAGCATAGGAGAGCAGAGCATAATAAGATAAAGTAGAATTGAGTAGAGTGGAGTAGAGAAGATTAGAGTAGAGCATAGTAAAGTAGAGCTAGGTTAAGCTAAAGTAGGCTAGGTTAGGCTACGTTAAACTGGGTAAGAGTCGAGTAGTGTAAAGTAGAGTAGAGTAGAGTAGAGTAGAGCTAAGTTACACTTGGCTAGGTTAGAGTATAGTAGAGTAGAGTAGAGTAGAATAGAGTAAAGTAGAGTAGATTAAAGAAGAGTTTACTAGAGTAAATTTGAGTATAGTAGAGTAGAGCAAGGTTCAATTGGGCTAAGTTAGGCTTAGCTAAGCTAAGCTAGGGCTAGGCTAGAGAAGAGTAGAGTATAGTTGAGTAGAGTAGAGTAGACTAAAGTAGCGCAAAGCTAAGTCAGGCTAGGCAAGGCTAGGCTAGGCTAGGCTAGGTAAAGCTAGAGTAGAGTAGAGTAGAGTAGAGTAGAGTAGAGCAGAATAGAACAGAGTAGACATAAGCAGAGTAGAGTAGAGAATAGTTGAGTAGAGTAGAGCAGAGCTTTGTTAGGCTAGGCTATACTAGGCTAAGCTAGGCTAAGCTAGGCAAGGCTAGGCTTAGTTATTGTCGATTAGAGTAGAGTAGAGTAGAGTAGAGAAGAGCATAGTAGAATAGAGCTAGTAGAGTAGAGCTATGATAGGCGAAGTGAAGCATGGCAAGGCTAGGCTAGGTTAGAGTACAAAAGAGAGCAGAGTAGAGCACAGTAATGCAGAGAAGAGCATAGCATAGTAGAGCAGAGTGGAGCAGAGAGAGCTAGCTTAGGTTATGCTAGGCTAGGCTAGGTTGCGCAAGGCTAGGCTAGAGTAGGGTATAGTACAGTAGAGTTTAGTAAAGCTTGGTTAGCCTAGGTTAGGTTAGGTTTGAGTAGAGTAGAGCAAGGTTAGGCTAGGGTAAGCCAAGCTAGGCTAGGATAGCCGGGAGTAGATTAGAGTAGCATAGAGTATAGTAGAGCAAAGTTCATCTTTGTTATGCTAGGATAGGCTAGGGTAGGTGAGAGTAGGGTAGAGTAGAGTGGAGCAGAGTAGAGTAGAGTAAAGTAGAGTGGAGTTGAGTAGAGTAAAAGAGCAAAGTAGAGTAGAGTAAAAGAAAGCAGAGCAGAGAAGTGTAGTATAGAGCAAAGTAGAGTCGAGTAGAGTAGAGCAGAGTAGAGCAAAGCTATGTTAGGCTAGGTGAGGCTAGGCGAGGCTAGGATAGAGTAGAGTAGAGTAGAGTAAAGTAGAGAAGGGTAAACTAGGGTAGAGTAGAGTAGAGTAGAGCTAGGTTAGGTTAGACTAGGGTAGGGTATGCTAGGAAAGTCTAAGCTAGAGAAGAGTAGACTATAGTAGATTAGAGTAGAGTAGAGCTAGATTAAGCTAGCATAATCTAGGCTAAGCTAGAGTAGAGTAGAGTAGAGTAAAATGGAGTAGAATAGAGTCGATGAGAGTATAGTAGTGTAGAATGAAGTAGAGTATAGTAGAGTAGATTAGAGTAGAGTAGAAGAGAGGAGAGGAGAGGAGAGCAGAGTAGAGTAGAGCAATGTTGAGCAGAGTAGAGTAGAGTAGAGTATAGCAGAGCATAGTAGAGTGGAGTAGAGCAAGGTAAAGTAGTGTAGAGCTGAGAAAAGTATAGCAGAGCTGAGTAAAGTAGAGTAGAGCTAGGTTAGGATAGGCTATGTTAGGCTTACATAGAGAAGAGTAGAGCATAGTAGACTAGGGTAGAGTAGAGTTTAGTAGAGCAGAGAGGGGTTTGGATTGGTTAGCCTAGGCAAAGTTTGAATAGAGTAGAGTAGATTATAGTAGACTAGAATAGAGTAGAGTAGAGCTAGGTTAGGTTGGGTTAAGTTAGGACAATCTAGGCTAGGGTAAGCTCAACTAGCTAAGAGTAAAGTAGAGTATAGGAAAGTACAATATAGTAGAGTAGAGTAGAGCTTGGTTAGGCTAAGCTATGTTATTATAGAGTAAAGAAGCAAAAAGCAGAGCAGAGTATAGTAGAGAAGGGCAAAGCTGAGTAGAATCGAGTAGAGTAGAGCAGAATAGAGAAGAGCAGAGCACAGTAGAGTTAGGTTAGTCTAGGCTTGGCTAGCTTAGGTTCAGCAAGGCTATAGTACGGTAGAGTAGATTAGAGTAGTGTAGAGTAGAACTAAATTAGGCTAGGCTAGGTTAGAGTAGGGTAGAGTAAAGTAGTGTAGTTTAAAGTAGAGGAAAGTAAAGTATAGTAGAGCTAAGTTAAGCTGGGCTAGGCTAGGATAGGGTTGGCTAGGCTCAACTAGGCTAGGTTAGATAGAGTAGAGTAGAGTAGAGTATAGTTGAGTAGATGAGAGTAGAGGAGAGTAGAGCAGAGTGGAGTAGAGTAGAGTAGAGCAAAGTAGAGTAGAAGAGAAGAAAGGAGAGTAGGGTAGACAAGAGCAGAGCAGAGTAGAGAAGAGTAGAACAAAGTAAAGTAGATAGAAGCATAGTAGAGAAGAGATGAGCAAAGTAGAGTAGAGCATAATAGAGCAAGGTTTGGGTAGGCTTGGCTAAAGTAGAGTAGTGTAGAGTAGAGTAGAGTAGAGTAGAGTAGGGTAAAGCAAGGTTAGGTTAGGTTAGAGTAGAATAGAGTAGAGTAGAGTAGAATAGAGTCGAGTAGAACTTGATTAAGCTTTGTGAGGCTGAGCTAAGCTAGAGTAGTGTAGAGTAGAGTAAAGTAGAGTAAAGTAGAGGAGAGGAGAAGAGAGCAGAGTATAGTAGAGTAGAGTAGAGCAAAGTGGAGTAGAGTAGAGCAAAGCTGTTAAAGCAAAGCAAAGCAGAGTACAGCAGAGCAAAGCAGAATAGAGTGGAGCAAAAGAGAGATGAGTAGAGTAGAATAGAGCTAGGTTAGGCTAGGCTAGGCTAGGAGAGGTTGGGCTAGGCTAGACTAGGCTAAGCTATAGTAGAGTTGAATAAAATAAAGTAGAGTAGAGTAGAGCTAGGTTACGCTAGGCTAAGCTAGGTTAAAGTAGAATAGAGTAGAATAGAGTAGAGCAGAGTGCAGTAGAGTAGAGTACAATAGAATAAATAGAGTAGAGTAGGGTAGAGTAGAGCTAGGTTAGGCTAGGCTTGGCTAGAATAGGCTAAGCTTGGCTAGGGTAGAGTAGAGTGGAGAAGAGTAGAGCAAAGTTGATTAGAGTAGAGCACGATTCAACTAGGCTAGGCTATACTAGAGTAGAGCATAGCAAAGTAGAGTAGAGTAGAGTAGAGTAGAGAAGAGCAGAGAAGAGTAGAGAATAGTGGAGTAGAGTAGAGCAAAGAGTAGAGTAGAGCTTGGTTAGGCTAAGCTAGGCTAGCTTACGCATGGTTATTGAAGAGTAGGGTAGAGTAGAGTAGAGTAGAGTGTAGTAGAGTAGAGTAGAGCTAAGATAGGTTATGCTAGACAAAGCTAAGCTTGGTTAATGTAGATTAAAGTTGAGTAGAGTAAAACAGAGCAGAGCAGAGCGGAGTAGAATAAATCAACGCAAAGATGAGTAGAGTAGAGAAAAGTAGAGTAGAGCTTTGTTAGGCTAGGAAAAGTTTGGCTAAGCTAGGCTAAGCTAAGTTAGGCTAGGCTAAAGTCGAGTAGAGTAGAGTATAATAGAGTAGAGTAGAGCTAGGTTAGCTTATGGTAGGCTAGGTTAGGTTAGAGCAGAGTGGAGCAGATTAGAGTAGTGTGGAGCAGAGTAGAGCAGAGAAGAGCAGAGTGTAGTAGAGCTAGGTTAGGCTAGGTAGGCTAGCCTAAAGTATAGTAGAGTAAAGCTAAGTTAAGCTAGCTAGGCTAGGCAAAGTTGAAGTAGAGTAGAGTAGAGTAGAGTTGAGCTAGGTTAGGTTAGGCTAGGCTAGGCTAGGTTATGTTAGGCTTTGTTAGAGTTGAGTAGTAGAGTAGAGTAGAGCTAGGTTAGGCTAGGGTAAGTTAGGCTAGGCTAGGCTAGATTAGAGTGGAATAGAGTAAAGTAGAGTGTTGTAGAGTAGGGTAGAGCAGAATAGAGTAGAGTAGAGTATAGCATAATAGAGTAGAGAAGAGTATAGTAGAGCAAGACAAAGCACAAATAAGTAGAGTAGAGTAGAGAGTAGAGCTGTACAGAGCAAAGTAATATACAATAGAGACAAGCAGAGTAAAGAATAAAAAAATAGAGCATAGCAGAGTAGAGAAGAGAAGAGTAGGTTAAAGCAGAGCTAGGTTAGGCTAGGGTAGGCTAGGCTAGGCAAGGCTATAGTAGAGTAGAGTAGTGTTGAGAAGAGTAGAGTAGAGTAGTGTAGAGTATAGTAGAGCTAAGTTAGGCATGGCTAGACTTGGCTAGGTTAGAGTTGAGTAGAGTAGAGTGAAGTAGAGTAGAGAAGAGTATAGTAGAGTTTAGTAAAGTAAAATAAAGCAAGGCTCAATTGGGCTAGGCTAAGCTAGGCTATGGTAGGCGACACCAGGCTACAGTAGAGTGGAGTATAGTAGAGTAGAGTAGAGTACACTAGAGTATAGCATAGCTAGGTTAGGCTAGGTAAGGCTAGGCTAGGCTAGAAAATGCTAGAGTAGAGTAGTGTAGAGCAGAGTCGAGCAGGGTAGAGATGAGCAAAGTAAAGCAGAGCATAGTAATACAGAGCAAAGCAAAGTTAAGCTATGTTAGGCTAGGCTAGGTTAGGCTAGGATAGGCTAGGTTATGTAGAGTAGAGTATAAGAGAGTATAGAAGAGTAGAGTAGTGTTTAGTAGAGTAGAGCGAAGTTAGGCTTGGCTAAGAAAGGCAAGGCTAGGGTAGGCTAGGCTAGGCTTAGGTAGAGTAGAGTAGAGTTGAGCTGGGTTAGGCAAGGCTAGGGTACAGTAAAGACTAGAGTAGAGCAGAGAAGAGTAGAGTAGAGTTCAGCAAAGAATAATAGAATAGAGAAGAGTAGGCATAACAGAGTAGAGTGGGGTAAAGCTGAGCTAGCTTAAGTTAAGCTAGGCTAAGCTAAGCTAGGCTAAGCAAGACAAGGCAAGCTTAGGCTGGAGCAGAGTAGAGTAGAGTAGAGCATAGTTAAGCTTAGTTAGGCTAGGCTAGGCTAAGTTGGAGTAGAGTAAAGTAATGTAGAGTAAAGTGTGGTTAGGCTACACTAGGCTAGGATAAGCTAAAGTAGAGTAGAGTATAGCATAGTAGAGCTTGGTTAGGCTAGGTTTGGCTAGCATAAGCTAGAGTAGAGTAGAGTAGAGTAGAGTTGAGTTGAGTAGAGTAGAGTAGTCGAGTAGAGTAGAGTTGAGCTGAGTAGAGTAGAGTAGAGTTGAGTAGAGTGGAGCATTGAAGAGTAGAATAGAGTGGTGTAGAGGTGAGCAGAGGAGAGCAGAGTAGAGTAGAGTAGAGTAGAGCTGAAGAGCAAAGTAGAGTAGAGTAAAACAAAGCAGAGCAGAGTAGAGTAGTGTAGAGCAAAGTAGAGTAGAGAAGAGTAGAGTAAAGAAAAGCAAGGTTAGGCTAGGCAAGGTGAGGCTAGGCTATGCTAGGATAGAGTAGCATAGAGTAGAGTATAGTAGAGTAGAGTAGTGTAGAGTAGAATAGTGTATGAGTTTAGCTAGGTTAGGCTAAGCTAGGCTAGGTAGGGTATGCTAGGCTAAGCTAGGCTTGGCCAGGCTAAGCTAGAGTAGAGTGAAGCATAGTATAGTAGAGTAGAATAGAGCTAGATTAGGTTAGGCTAGGACAAGCTCGACTATAGTAGAGTAGAGTAGAGTAGAATAGAGTAGAGCAGAGTAGACGAGAGCTGAGTAAAGTAGTGTGTAGTAGAGTAAAGTAGAATAGAAGAGAGTAGAGGAGAGGAGAGGAGAGCAAAAGAGAGCAGAGAAGAATAAAGTATAGTATAGTAGAGTGGAGCTGAGCAGAGTAGAATAGAGTAGAACAGAGAAAAATAGTGTAGAGCAAAGCATAGTAGAGTAGAGTGGAGTAGAGCAGAGGAGAGGAGAGTAGAGTAGAAAAAATTTGAGCTGCGTATAGTAGAGTTTGGTTAGGATAGGCTATGCCAAGCTTGAGTAGAGTAGAGTAGAGTAGAGCAAACTATAGTAGAACAGAGTAGAGTTGAGTAGAGCAGAGCTTGGTTAGGATAGGTTACGCTTGGCTTGGCTAGAATAGAGTAGAGTGGAGTAGAGTAAAGGAGACTAAAGTAGAGTATATTAGAGTAAGGTTAGGTTAGGCAAAGCTAGGCTACGTTAGTTTAGGCTAGGATAGGCTCAACTAGTTTAGAGTATAGTAGAGTAGAGTAGATCATAGTAAATTAGAGTAGAGTAGAGTAGAGTAGAGTATAGCAGAGCTAGGTTAGGCTAGGCAAGGTAAAGCTAGTGCAGAGTAGAATAGAGCAGAGTAGAGAAGTGTAGAGAGGACTAAAGCAGAGTAGAGAAGAGCATAATAGAGCAGAGCATAGTAGAGGAGAGTTTTATTAGGCTAGGCTTGAATAGCCTAGGTTAGGCTAGGCTAGAGTAGGGTTGAGTAGAGTAGAGTAAATTAGAGTAGAGTAAAGTATTGTAAAGTAGAGTAGTGCAGATTAAAGAAGAGTAGAGTAGATAAGAGTAGAGTAGAGCAGAGTTGAGCAGAATAGAATAGAGTAGAGTGGTGTAGAATAGAGCAGAGAATAGTAATATAGAGTAGAGTAGAGTAGAGCAGAGGAGAGCATAGTAGAGAAGAAAAAAACATAGCAAAGTAGAGTTGAGTAGTGTAGAGTATTGTATAGTAGAGTAGAGTAGAGTACAGTAGGGTAGAGTAGACAAGGGTAGAGCTAGGTTTGGCTGAGCTAAGCTAGCCTAGAGTAGGCTATGCTAGGCTAGAGTAGAGTAGACTTGTGTATATTAGAGTAGAGTAGAGTGAGCATAGGCTAGGAGAGGCTAGGTTAGGCTGGAGTAGAGTAGATTAGTGTAGCGAGAAGCAGAGCAGGAAAAAGAAGAGTAGAGAAAAGAAGAGCAGAGCAAGGTAGAATAGAGTAGAGTAAAGCATAGTAGAGTAAAGTAGAGTAGAGTATAGTAGAGTAGAGTAGAGTAGAGTAGAGTAGAGCTAGGTAAGGCTCAACTAAGCTAGGTTAGGCTAGAGTATACTATAGAGTAGAGTAAAGTAGAGCAGAGCAGAGTAGAGAAGAGTATAGTAGAGTAGAGTAGTGTAGAGTAGAGTAGAGTTAGGTAAGGCTCAACAAAGCTAGGCTAGGCTAAAGTATAATGTAGAGTAGAGTAGAGTAGAGCAGAGCAGAGTAGAGTAGAGTAAAGTGGAGTAGAGCAGAGCAGTGTAGAGTAGAATAGAGCATAGAAGAGTAGAGTAGAGCCGAGCAGAGCATAACATAGTTGAGTAGAGTAGAGCTTGGTCAGCCAAGCAAGGTTAAGTTATAGTAGAGTAGAGTATAGCTTGGTCAGGATAGATAGTGCTTGGTTAAAGTAGAGTAGAGTATAGTGGAGTAGAGTAGAGTAGTATAGACTAGAGTATAGTAGAGTATAGCTATCTTAGACAAGTTTAGGCTAGGATAGGCTATGTTATGGTAGTTTAGGCTAGACTTGACTAGACTAAAGTATAGTAGAGTATAGTAGAGTAGAGTAGAGGAGACCTAGTTTAGGCTAGGTTATGTTAGGCTAGGCAAAGCTAGAGTAGAGCAGAGTAGAGTAGAGTAGAGGAGAGGAGAGTAGAGCAGAGCAGAGTAGAATAGAGCAGACTAGAAGAGTAGAGCAGAGTAATTTAGAGTAGAGCTGTATAGAGTAAGACAGATTATAGTAGAGCAGAGTAGAGAATATAAGAGCTAAGTTAGGCTTGGTAGGTTCGGGTAGAGTAGAGTAGAGTAAAGTAAAGTAGAGCTACGTTAGGCTAGCCTACAATAGAGTAAGCTTGGATAGGCTAAGTTAGGCAAGGCTAGTGTGGAGTAGAGAGGAGTAGAGTAATTTAGAGCTAGATTAGGCTAGGCTAGGCTATGCAAGAGTAGAGTAGAGTCGAATAGAGTAAAGAAGTGTAAGATAGAGTAGAGTGGTGTAGAGTAAAGAAAAGTAGAGGAGAAGAGAGGAGAGGAGAGGAGAGTAGAGAAGGGGAGAGGTGAGGAAAGGAGAGGAGTGGAGAGTAGAGCAAAGTAGAGTAAAGCAGAGCATAGCAAAGCAGAGCAGAATGAAGCAGATTAGAGGAAAGTAGAGTAGAGCAGAGCAGAGGAGACAAGAGCAAAGCACAGAAGAGAGTAGTTGAGTAAAGGAGAGTAGAGCAAAGTAGAGAATAGTAGAGCAGTGCAGAGTGGAGCAGAGCAGAGTAGAGCAGATTTAAGTTAGGCTAGGCTAGAGTAGAGTAGGGAGAAAAGAGTATTGTATTGTAAAGTAGAGTATAGTAGAGCTAAGTTTGGCTAGCTTAAGTATAATAGGGAAGAGTAGAGTAGACTAAAGCAGAGCAAAACAGAGTAGAGTAGAATAGAGTAGACCAGAGCAGGCAACAGCAGAGTAGAGCAAAGTAGAGCAGAGCATAGTAAACCAGATTAGAGCTAGGTTATGCTAGGCTAAGCTTGGCTTGATTAGGCTAGGTTAGGCTTGAGTAGAGTAGAGTAGTGTAGTGTACAGTAGAGCTAGGTTATGTCAGACTAGGCTAAGTTTTGTTTGAGTAGAGTAGAGTACAGTAGTTTAGAGTAGAGTAGAGTAGAGTAAGGGAGAACAGAGCAGATCAGAGTATTATAGAGAAGAATACAGCTAATCAGAAATGAGTAGAGCAGTACAGAGTAGAGCAAAGTAGAGCAGAGCAAAGTTGAGCTTGGTTAAGATAGGCTAGGCTAGAGTATAATAGAGCAAGGTTAGCTAGGCTAGGTTAGAGTAGAGTAGAGTAAAGTATAATATAATAGAGTAGAGTATAGTGTAGAGTCAGGTTAGGCTAGGCTATGCTACGACAGGATACGGTTGGCTACGCTAAGCTTGGATAGAGTAGAGTAGAGTAACACAGAGAAGAGTAAAGCTCGATTAGGCTAAGCTGGTCTAGGCTAGGCTAGGCTAGAATAAAGTAGAGTGGAGTATGGTAGAGCAAAGAAGAGTAGAGTATAGCAGAGCTCACCAGAGGAAAGAAGAGCATAGTAGAGTAGAGTAGAGCATAGAAAAGCAATATAGAGAAAAGTAAAGTATAGCATAATATAGTAGAGAAAAGTATAATATAATAGAGTAAAGTAGAGCTAAGTAGAGCAAAATAGAGTAAAGTAGAGCAAATTAGAGTAGAGCAGAGGAAAATAGAGTAGAACAGAGCTTTGTAGAGCAAACTTGAGTACAGCAGAGCAGAGCAGAGTAGAGTATAATAGAGCTATGTTAGGCTAGGGTAAGCTAGAGTAGAGTAGAGTAGAGTAGAGTGGAGTAGAGAAGAGTAGAGTAGAATAGAGTAGAGTAGAGCAGAGTAGAGCAGAGTAGAGTTGAGCAGAGTAAAGTAGAGTAGAATAGAATAGAGAAAAGCAGAGCTGAGTAGAGAAGAGCAGAGTTGAGAATAGTAGAGCAGAATAGAGTAGAGTTGTGCCAAGTTAGGCTAGGCTAGGTTATGCTAGGGTAGGTCAAGCTAAGCTAGGATTGAGTAGAGTAAAGTAGAGTAAAGTACAACAAGGTTAGGCTAGGCTATGTTAGAGTAGAGTAGAGTAGAGTATAGTAGAGCAAGGTTAGGCTAGGCTTGGCTAAGGTAGGCTGGGCTAGGCTATGCTATGCAAGAGTAAAGTACGATATAGTAAGGAAGAGTAGAATAGAGCTAGGTTAAACTAGGCTAGGCTCAACTATAGTTTAGCAAAGTAGAGTAGAGTAAAACATAGTAGGGCTAAGCAGTGTATAGTAGAGCTTAGTAGAGTTAGGTTAGGCTAAGCCAGGCGAGGCTTGGTAAGGCTAGGATAGGCTGGGCTAAGCTAAGCTAGAGTAGAGTAGAGTTGAGTAGAGCTTGGTTATGCTAGGCTAGGCTAACCTAAATTAAAGTAGAGTAGAGTAGAGTTGACTAGAGTATAGAGTATAGTAGAGTAAGGTATTGTAGAGATTGGTTAGGCTAAGCTTGAATAGAATAGGGGCAGAGTAGAGTAAAGCAAAGTAGAGTAGAGTAGAGCTTGGTTAAGTTAGGTTAGGTAAGGCTTGGCAAGGCTAGAGTTGAGTAGAGTAGAATAGAGAAGAGCAGTGCAAAGCAGAGCAATGTAGGGAAGAGTAGAGTAGAGTAGAGCAGATTAGAAAAGAGCAGAGTTTTGTAGAGCATAACAGAGTAGAGTATAGCTAGGTTAGGCTAAGCTAGGCTAGGTTAGGCAAGGTTAAAGTAGGGTAAAGTAGAGTAGAGTAGAGAAGAGTAGAATAGAGTAGAGTAAAGTAGAGTAGAGTAGATTATTATATATTATATTAGAGTAGAGTAGAGTAAAGCTAGGTTAAGCTCGGCTAGGTTAATCAAGGTTAGGCTAGGCTAGAGAAGAGTTGAGTAGACTAGAGTGAAGTAGAGTAGAGCTAGGTTAGGTTAGGCTAGGCAAAGCTGGGCAAGGCTTTTTTAAAGAAGAGTAGAGTAGAGTAGAGCAAAGCAAAGTAGAGCAAAGCAAAGCAGAGTAAAGCAAAGCTAGGTTAGGCTAGGTTAGGCTAGGATAGAGTCGAGTAGAGTAGAGTAGAGTAGAGCTAAGTTAGGTTAGGCTTCGTTAGGCAAGAGTAGAGTTGTGTAAATTAAAGTTGAGTAGAGTAGAGCAGAGTGGAGCAAAGCAAAATATAGTAGAGAGCAACAAAGTAGAGAAGAGCAAAGTTGAGCAGAGCAGAGCAAAGAAGAGTACAACATATTAAAGTAGAGCATAGCAGAGCTAGGTTAGGCTAGGCAAGGCTAGAGTGGAGTAGGGTAGAGTATAGTTGAGTAGAGTAGAGTAAAGCTTGGTTAGGCAAGGCTAGGTTAGGCTTAGTTAAACTAGGGTAGAGTAGAGTAGCATAGCGTAGAGTAGAGAAGAGTAGAGTAGAGTAGAGCAGAGAAGAATAGAGTAGAGTAGAGCACAACAGAGTTGAGCAGAGTAGAGTAGAGTAGAGCTAGGTTAGGCTACGTAAGGCTAGGTTAGAGTAGAGTAGAGCATAATAGAGTAGAGAAGAGTATAGTAGAGTAGAGCTAGATTAGGCCAGGCAAGGCTATGCTAGGCTTGTTTAGGCTAAACTAGAGTAGAGTATAGTAGAGTAGAGCTAGGTTAGGTTAAGCTAATCTCCGTTAGGCTAACCTTTGCTATGCAAAGCTTTGCATTGCTAAAGTAGAGCTACCAGAGTAGAGCAAAGTAGAGTAAAGCAAAGCAGAGCAAAACAGAGCTAGGTTAGGCTACACTAGGCTAGAATGGGTTAGGTAAGCTAGAGTCGAGTAGAGTAGAGTAAAACTAGGTTAGGATAGGCTAGGCTAGAGTCGATTAGTGTAGAGTAGAGTAGAGAATAGTAGAGTAGAGAAGAGTAGAGCATAGTAGAGCTGAGCAAAGTGGAACAGAGTATAGTGGAGCTGATTAGAGTAGAGTAGAGTACATCAGAGTAGATCAGAGCAAGGTTTAGTAAGGAAAGGATAAAGGAGAGATAAGTAAAGTAAAGTAGAGCTTTGTTAGGCTAGGCAAGGTTCGGTTAGGCTAAACTAGGCTAGAGTAGAGCATAATAACGCAAAGCAGAGCAGAGTAGAGAAGAGCAAAGTAGAGTAGAGCAAAGTAGAGTATAGCAGAGTAGAGCAAAGCTAGGCTCGGCTAGGCTAGGCTAGAGTAGATAGGAGTATAACTAAGTAGAGTAGAGTAGAGTAGAGTAGTGTAGAGGAGAGTAGAGTAGAGTAGAGTAGAGTAGAGTAGAGAAGAGTAGAGTAGAGTAGAGCTAGATTAGGTTAGGTTTTCGTTTGAAAGGCATGCCAAAGTTAGGCTAGGCTAAGCTTAGCTAAAGTAGAGTCGAGTAGAGTAGAGCTTGGTCAGATGAGGCTACGCTGGCTAAGCAAGAGTATAATAGTGTAGAGTAAAGTGGAGTATAGTAGAGCAGTGTAGAGCAGAATAAGGTAGAGTGTAATAGAGTAGTGTAGAGTAGAGTAGAGCTAGGTTAGCCTAGCTTAGACAAGGATATGCTAGGGTAGGCTAGAGAAGAGTGTTGTAGAGTATAGTAAATTAGAGTAGAGTAGAGTTAGGTTAGTCTAGGCTAGCTAGAGTATAGTAGAGTAGAGTAAAGTAGAGTAGAGTATAAATGACCAGAGTAGAATAGAGAAGAGTACAGTAGAGTAGAGAAGAGCTAGGTCAGTTACGCTAGGCTAAAGTAGAGTAAATTATATTAGAATAGAGTAGAGTAGAATAGAGTAGAGAGTGTCAGGCTAGGTTGGTTAGGCTTAGCCAAGTTATAGTAGACTATGATAAAGTAGAGTATAGTAGAGTAGATTAGAGTAGAGAAGAGTAAAGTACAGTATGGCTAGGTCAGACAAGGCTAGAGTAAGCGAAGCTATGCTAGGCTAAGCTAGAGTATAGTAATTAAGAATGTACTACAGTAGAGTAGAGTAGGGTAGAGTAGAGGTTGGTTAGGCTAAGCTAGACAAGTGTAGGCACAACAAAGTTCAAGTATAGTAGAGTAGAGAAGAGCAGAGCAGAGTAGAGCAGTGATGAGAAGCACAAAATAGAGCATAGTAGAGTAGAGTAGAGTGGAGCAGAGTTGCATAGAGTAGAGAAGAGTAGAGCCAGTTAGGTTGTGGTAGGCTAGGATTGGCTAAGCTAGAGTAGAGTAGAGAAGAGTAGAGTAGAGTAGAGTAAAGTAGAGTACAACAGAGTAGAGTAGAGCAGAGTAGAGTAGAGAAGAGTAGAGAAGAGCAGAGTAGAGAAGAGCAGAAAATAGTAGAGTAGAGTATAACAGAGGAAAGCAAAGCAGAGTAGGGTAGAGTAGTGCTAGGTTAGGAAAGGCTGAGCTTAGGTAGGCTAGGCTATAGTGGAGTAGAGAAGAGCTAGGTTAGGCTAGGCGAGGTTAGAGAGGAGTAGAGTAGATTAATGTAGAGTGGAGTAGAGTGGCATATAGTAGAGTAGAGTGGTGTAGAGTAAAGGTAGGTTAGGTTATGTTAGGCTGGGCAAGGCTAGGCAAGAGTAAAGTAGAGTAGAGCAGAGCAGAGTAGAGCAGAGTAGAGTAGAGAAGAGAAAAGAAGAGCAAAGTAGAGTAGAGCAGAGCAGAGTAGAGCAGGGAAAAATAAAGCAGAGTAGAGTTAGGTTAGTCTAGGTTAGGGTACACAACGTAGGGTTAGAGTAGTGTAGAGTAGAGTAGAGTAGAAAAGAATAAAGCTTGGTTAAGATAGGCTAGGCTAAGCTAAATTAGAGTATAATAGAGTAGGGTAGAGTAGAGTAAAGTAGAGTAGAGTTTAGTATTGTATAGTGGAGTAAAGTAGAGCTAGGTTAGGCTAAGCTAAGTTAGTTTAATTTAGGCTAGGCAAGGGTAGAGTAGAGTAGAGAAGAGTATATAATAGTAGAGTAGAGTTGAGTAGAACTACGTTAGGCTAGGGTAGGCTAGGCTAGGCTTGAGTAGAGTAGAGTAGTGTAGTGCAGAGCAGAGAAGAGAAGATCATAGAAGAGCAGAGTAAAGCAAAGTAGAGCATAGAAGAGTATAGCTAGGTTAAGCTCGACTAGGCTAGGCATTGCTCGGCTATAGTAGGGTAGAGAAGTCTTAGGTTAAGCTAGGTTCAGATAGGCTAGGTTAGAGAAGACTAGAGTAGAGTACAATAAGGTAGATTGGAGTAGAGTTGAGTAGAGTGGAGTAGAGTAGAGTAGAGTAAAGTATAGTAGAGTAGAGTAGAGCTAGATGAGAGGAGAGTAGAATAGAGTAGAGCTAGGTTAGGGTAGGCTAGGCTAGGCAGGGCTAGGCTTTTCTAAAGTATGGTAGAGTAGAGTAGAGCAGAGTAGAGGAAAGCAGAGTAGACTAGAAAAAAGTAGAGTAGAGCAAAGCAAAGTAGAGCAGAGTAAGGCTAGTCAAGTTTTTGCTAGGCTAGGCTAGGTTAGGCTAGGCGAGGTTAAGCTAGGCTTGAGTTGAGTAGAGTAGAGCAGTGCTAGGTTAGGATAAGTTAGGCTAGGCTAGAGTAGAGTAGTATAGAGTAGAGTAGAGTAGAGTAGAGTAGAGTAGAGTAGAGAAGTGTAGAACAGAGTAGAGCAGAGTAGAATGGAGTAGAGCAGAGCAGAGTAGAGCTAAGCAAAGAGCAGAGTAGAGTACAATACAATATAGCAAAGCAGAGTAGAGATGAGTAGAGTTAAGTTAAGCTAAGCAAGGCTAGAGCAGAGGATAGTAGAGTAGAGCAGAGCAAATTAAGGAAGAGTAAAGTACAGCTGAGTAGAGTAGTGGAGGGTAGAGCTGAGTAAGGTTAGGGTTGGCTAAGCTAAGTTAGTTTAGAGTAGAGTAGGCTAAGTAAGGCTAGGCTCGGATAGGCTAAGATAGAGTAGGATAAAGTAGAATAGAGTAGAGTATAATAGAGTATAGTAGAGTAGAGTAGAGCGAGGTTTGGCTAGGCTAGGTTAGGTTAGGCTAGAGTAGAGTAAGTTGGGTAGAGTGGAGCAGAGTATAACTAGGTTAGGTTAGGCTAGGCTAGGCTAGGCAGGGCTAAGCTTTGCTAAAGTATAATAGAATTGAGCATAACAGAGTAGAGCAAAGCATAATAGAGTAGAGTGGACTAGAGTAGAGCGAAGTAGAGCAGAGCTAGGCAAGGCAAGTTTCGACTAGGCTAGGTTAAGCTATGCTTGAGTTGAGTTGAGTAGAGTAGAGCTACGTTAGGATAGGCTAGGCTAGGCTAGAGTAGAGTAGTGTAGAGTGGAGTAGAGTAGAGTAGAGCAGAGAAGTGTAGAGTCGAACAGAGTAGAGTAGAATGGAGTAGAGTAAAGCAGAGTAGAGCTAAGCAAAATGCAAAGTAGAGTACAGTACAGCATAGCATAGTAGAGCTAGGTTAGGCTATGTAAGGCTAGAGCAGAGTAGTGTAGAGTAGAGTAAAGAAGAGTAAAGTAGAGCTGAGTAGTGCAGTACAGAGTGGAGCTGAGCTAGGTTAGGGTATGCTAAGCTAAGCTAGGGTAGAGTATAGTATGCTAAGGCTAGGCTTGGATAGGCAAAGATAGAGTAGAGTAGAGTAGAGTAGAATAGAGCAGAGTAGAGTATATTAGATTATAGTAGAGTAGGGTAGAGCTAGGTTAGGCAAAGCTAGAGTAGAGTGAGTTGGGTAGAGTGGAGAAGAATAGAACTAGGTTAGGTTAGGCTAGACTAGGCTAGGTAGGGCTAGGCTTTGTTAAAGTATGGTAGAGTAGAGTAAAGCAGAGTAGAGCAAAGTAGAGTAGAGTAGAATAGAGTAGAGCAGAGCAAAGTAGAGCAGAGCTAGGCTAGGCAAGTTTTGGCTAGGCTAGGCTAGGTTAGGTTAAGGTAGGCTTGAGTTGAGTAGAGTAGAGTAGAGATAGGTTTGGATAGGCTAGGCTAGGCTTGAGTAGAGTAGAGTAGAGTAGAGTATAGTAGAGTAGAGTAGAGTAGAGTAGATTAGAGTTGAGTAGAGAAGATGAGAGGAGAGGAGAGCAGAGCAAAGTGGAGCGGAGGAGAGCAAAACAATGCAGAGCAGAGTAGAGCATTAGAGCATAACAGAGCAATATAGAGCAGAGCAAAGTAGAACAGAGTCACAGTAAAGCAAAGCAGAGCAACATAGAGCTAGTTATTATATGCTAGGCTAGGATAGACAAGAGCATAGTAAAGTAGATTAGAGTATAGTAGACTAGAGCTAGGTTAGGCTAGGGTTGGCTAAGCTAAGCTAAGCAAGTGTAGAGTAGAGTATAGTAGAGAAGACTAAAGTAGAGCTAGATGAGGTAATGCTAGGCTTTATTAGACAAGAGTAGAGTTAAGTAGAGTAGAGTAGAAAAGAGTAGAGTAGAGTAGAAAGGAGGAGAGTGGAGTAGAGTAGAAAAGAGTAGAGTAGAGTAGAGTAGATTAGAGTAGAGTAGAGTAGAGTAGTGTAGAGGAGAGGAGTGGAGAGGAGAGTAGAGGAGGGGAGAGGAGAGAAGAAGAGAAGAGAGGAGAGTAGAGGAGAGGTGAGGTGAGGAGAGGATAGGAGAGTTAAGGAGAATGGAGTAGAGTAAAGCCTAGTAGAGCATAATAGAGTAGAGCAGAGTTGAGAAGATAAGAATAAAATAGAGTAGAGAAGAGCAAAGTAGAGTAGAGTAGAGAAGAGAAGAGCAAAGTAGAGTAGAGCAAAGAAAAGTAAAACAGACTAGAGCATTGGAGAAAAAAGCATAACAGAATAGAGCAGAGTAGATCAGAGTTAAGAAAAGTATATCAAATTAGAGTAGAGCTAAGTAGAGCAAAGTAAAGCAAAACAAAGCCAGGTTTGACTAGGCTCGACTAAGTTAGGCTAGACTATGGTAGAGTAGAGTAAAGTTGAGTGGAGTAGAGCTAGGTTAGGCGAGGCTAGGCTAGAGTAGAGAAGAGCAGACTAAAGGAGAGTAGAGCATAGCATACTGAAGTAGAGCAGAGTAGAGCAAAGCAGAGCAGAGAAGACCAGACCAAAGTAAAACAAACTAGAGTATTGCAAAGTTAAGCTAAGCAAGGTTATGTTAGGTTAGGCTAGCTAGAATAGAGTATATTAGAATAGAGTAGATTAAAGTAGAGTAGAGCTAGGTTTAGTCAAGCTAGGCCAGCCAAAGTTAGAGTATAGTAGAGTAAAGTAGAATATATTAGAGTAGAGTAGAGTAGAGTAAAGTAAATTAATTTAGAGTAGAGCTAAGTTAAGCTAGGCTAGGCTAGGCTAAGGAAGGTTAGGCTAGGTTAAGCTAGAGTAGGGTAGAGAAAAGTAAAGTAGAGCAGAGCTAGGTTTGGCTAGGCTAGGTAGCTAAATTAGGTTAAAGTAGTCTAAAGTTCAATAGAGCAAAGTAGTGTAGACTAAAGTAGAGCAAAGAAGACAGAGCATTACAAAGTAGAGCAGAGTAATGTAGAGTAGAGCAAAGCAGAGCAAAAAAGAGTAGAATAGAGCACAATAGAGAAGAGAAAATCAGAGTAGAGCAAAGTAAAGTAGAGAAGAGTAGAGCAAAGTAGAGCAGAGCAAGGTTAGGCAAAGCTAGGATTGGCTAGGCTTTACTAGGCTAGAGAAGAACTTAGCATAATAGAGTATAGTTGAGTAGAGTAGAGCGGAGTAAAGCAGAGCTAGGTTAGAATAGGCTAGGCTAGGTTAGGATAGAGTAGAGTAGAGAAGAGTAGAGTAGAGTAGAGTAGAGTAGAGTAAAGTAGAGTAGAGCTAGGTTAGGTTGGGCTAAGCTAGGCTAAGTGAGGCGATGCAAGGCTAGGGTAGACTTGGCTAGGTTAGAGTAGAGAAGAGTATAGTAGAGTAGACTAGACTAGAGTAGAGTAGAGTCCAATAGAGGAGAGTTGAGTAGAGTTGGGCTAAGTTAGGTTATGTTATATTAGGCTAGGCTAGAGTAGATTGGGGTATAGTAGAGTAGAGTAAAGCTAGGTTATGCTAAGTTAGGTTAGTCAAGGCTAAACTAGAGTACAATAAAGTAGAGTACAATAGAGTAGAGCGGAGTACAGTAGAGTATAGTAGAGTAGAGCAAAGCAGAAAAGAGCAGAGTATAACAAAGCAAAATAGAGCAAAGTAGAGCTAGGTTAGGCCAGGCTAGGTTAACAAGGCCAGGGTAGGCTAGAGGAGAGTAGAAAAGAGCAGAGCTAGGATAGGCTAGGCTAGGGTAGACTAGAGCAGAGTAGAGTAGAGTATAATATAATAGAGTGGAGTAGAGTAGAGTAGAGTTAAGTTAGTCTAGGATAGGTTAGGCTAAGGTAGGCTAGGCTAAGCTATGCTAGAGTAGAGCAGAGTAGAGTAGCATAAAGAAGTGTAGAGTAGAGCAGAGCTCTATATGACTAGGCTAGGATAGAGTAGAATAGAGTAGAGCAGAGTAGAGTAGAGTAGAAAATAGAAAAGAAGAGTAGAGTAGTAAAGAAAAGAGTAGGGTAGAGTAGAGTAGAGTAGAGCAGAGTAGAGCTAGGTTAGGCTTGGTTAGAGTAGAGTAGAGTAGATTAGAATATAGTAGAATAGAGTAGAGTAGAGCACAGCTAGGTTAGTGTAGGATAGGCTAGGCTAATCTAGGTTACACTAGGCTTAAGTGGAGTAGAGTAGAGAAGAGTGGAGTAGAGTAGAGCTAGGTTAGGTTAGACTTGGCTTGGTTAGGTTATGCTAGGTTAGGCTAGCCAAGACTGGGCTAGGTTTTGCTAAAGTAAAGTATAGTAGAGTAGAGTATAACAAATAAAAGCATAGTTGGGTAGAGTAGAGTAGAGATGAGTTAGGTTAGCCTAGGCTATGTTAGGTTAGGCTAGGCTAGAGCTAAGTAGAGTCAGTAGAGTATAGTAGAGGTAGGTTAGGTTAGGCTAAGCTAGGCTAGAGTAGAGTAATATAGAGCAGAGCAGAGTAAAGTAGAGTAGTGTAGAGCATAGTAGAGTAGAGTAGAGAAGAGCAGCGTTGAGCTGAATAGAGCAAAGTAGAGTATAATAGAGAAGAGCATAGTAGAGTAAAGTATAGTAGAGTAGAGCAAAGCAAAGTTATGCTAAGTTAGGTTAGGTGAGGTTAGAGCAGAGTAGAGTAGAGCTTGGTTAAGCTAGGCTAGGTTGGGCTAGGCTAGTTTAAGCTAGGCTAAAGTAGAGTAGAGTCAAGTAGAGTATAGTAGATCAAAGTAAAGCAAATTAGAGCAAAGTAGAATAAAGTAGAGTAGAGGAGAATAGAGTAGAGCATAGTAGAAGAGAGTAGAGTAGAGTTGTGTTAGGGTAAGCTAGGGTAGGCTAGAGTAGAGTAGAGTAGAGCTAAGTTAAGTTAAGCTAGGCTAACCAATGTTAAAGTAGAGTAGAGTGAAGTATACAAGAGGAGAGTATAGTAGAGTAGAGTAGAGCTAGGTTACATTAGGCTAGGCTAGGCGAGGCTAGCGATGTTAGGCTACGCTAGGATAGTATTGAAAAGAGTAGAGTAGAGTCAAGTAGAGTAGAGTAGAGTAAGGTTAGGCTAGGCTAGGCTAGAGAATAATAGAGTAGAGTTGAGTAAAGTAGAATAGACAAGACCAGAGCACAATAGAGCATAGTAGAGTATAACAGAGCAGAGTAGAGTAGAATAGAGTAGAGTAAATAGAGTAGTGTAGAGTAAAGCTCGGTTAGGCTAGGTTAGCCTAAGGTAGGCTTGTGTAGGCTAGGTTAAGCTAGAGTAGAGTTGGGTACAGTGGAGTAGTATAGAGCTTGGTTAGGCTAAGAGAGGCTATAGTATAATAGAGTAGAGTATACTAGAGCAGAGCAGTGCAAAGTAGAGTAGAGAAGAATATAGTAGAGTAGAGCAGAGTAGACTAGAACAGAGTAGGACAAGGTTAGGCTAGGGTTGGCGAGGCTAAACTAGACTGGGCTAAAGTAGAGTAGAGTAGAGTAGAGTAGAGTAGGGTAGATTAGAGTAGAATAGAGATAGGTTAAGCTAGGGCAGGTTAGGCTTGGCAAAGTTAGAGTAGAGTATAGTAGATTAGAGTAGAGTAGAGTAGAGTAGGGTAAATTAGAGTATTACTAGGTTAGGCTAGCTTAAGGTAGGCTAAGCTAGTTTAGACTATAGTAATAAAGAATAGAGTAGAGAAGAGTAAAGTAGAGTAGAGCTAGGCTAGGCTAAGGTATGCTAAACTAGCCTAAAGTAGAGTAGAATAGAGTAACAAAGAGCAGAGCAGAGTAGAGCAGAGCAGAGTAGAGTAGAATAGAGTAGAGTGGAGCAGAGTAGGGCAGGACTAGGTTACGCTAGGCCAGGTGAGGCGAGACAAGTTTAGAGTGGCTAAGCTAAGGTAAAGCTGAGTTGAGTAGAGCATAATAGAGTACAACAGAGAAGAGTAGAGTAGAGTAGAGTAAAGTAGAGTATAATAGAGTAGAGTAATGTAATGTAGAATAGAAAAAAGTAGAATAGAGGTAAGTTAGCCAGATTAGGCTAGCCTAGGCTTTGTTAGACTAGAGTATAATAGAGTAGAGTAGAGTTGAGTAGAGAAAAGTAGAGTAGAGTAGGTTATAGTAAGGTAGAATAGACTAGAGTAGATTTTGGTTAGGCTAAGCAAGGCGAGGCTAGGCTAAGCTAGAGTGGAGTAGAGTAGAGTGAAGTAAAGTAGAGTAGAGTTGAGTAGAGTAGAGTAGAGCAGAGTTAAGCATAATAAAATAGAGTAAAGTAGAGTAGAGATTAGTATAGAAAAGTAGAGTAGAGCAGAGTAGAGTAGAGTAGTGTAGAGCAGAGTAGAGCTAGGATAGGCTAAGCTAGGCTAGCCTAGGTTATGTTAGAGTAGAGTAGAGCAGAGTAGAGCAAAGAAAAGTAGAGTAATGCAAAGAAGAGTAAAGTAGTGTAAAGTAGAGCTAGGTTAGGCTAAGCTAGGCTATGTAGGCTAGGCTAAACTAGAGTAGAGTAGAGTAGAGTAGACTAAAGTAAAGTAGAGTATAGTAGAGATAGGTTAAGCTAGGTTAGATTAGGCAAGGTTAGAGTAGAGTAGAGTAGGGTAGAGTAGAGTTGAGCTAGGTTAGGTTGAGCTAAGCTAGGCTAAGTTATGCTAGGCTAGGGTAAGCTAGGGTAGGCTAGGTTGGGTTAAAGTAGACTAGAGTAAAGTAGAGTAGTGTAGAGTAGAGTAGAGTATAGCTAGAGTAGAATAGAACAAAGTATAGTAGAGTAGAGCAAAATAGAGTAGAGCAGAATAGAGGAAAATAGATTAGAGTATAGTAGAGCAGTGTAGAATAGAGTAGAGTAGAGCAGAGTAGAGTAGAGCTGGGTTAGGCTAGGTGAGACTCGAGTAGAGTTGAGTGGAGTAGAGTAGAGCATAGTAGAGTAGAGTAAAGTAGAGCTAGGTTAGGCAAGGCTATACTAGCTTAAAGTAGAGTAGAGTAGAATAAAGTAGAGTAGAGTAGAGCAAGGTTAGGCTAGGTTAAGTAATGTTAGGGTAGGCTAGGCTCAGTAGGCTCGGCTAGAGTAGAGTTGAGTAGATTAGAGTTAAGTAGAGTAGAGTAGAGTATAATAGAGTAGAGGAGAGGAGAATTGAGAAGAGTAGTGCAGAGCAATGGAGAGTGGAGTAGAGTAGACTAGAGTAGAGTAATGAAATGCATAGAAGAGTCGAGTAGAGTAGAGCTTGGCTAGGTTAGGTAAGGTTAGACAAGGCTAGAGTAGAGTAGAGTGGAGTAGAGTAGAGTAGAGTAGAGTAGGGTAAGGTAGAGTTAAGTTAGGCTGGGTTAAAGTAAGGTATAGTAGAGTAGAGTAGAACTAGGTTAGGTTAGGCTAGGTTAGGCCAGGCTAGGCTTGGGTAAACTAAAGTAGACTAGGCTAGGTTAGAGTAGAGTAGAGCATGGTTAGGCTAGGTTAGGCTAGAGTATAGTAGAGTAGAGTGGAGTAGAGTAAAGCATAATAGAGAATAACTGAGAAGATAGAATAGAGCAAAGTAGAGTAGAGTAGAGCAGAGTAAAGCAGAGTAGAGTAGTGTAGAGAAGAGTAAAGTATAGCTATGTTAGGTTAGGCTAAGCTAAGTTAGGGTAGAGTAGAGTAGAGTTGAGTAGAGTAGAGCTAGTTTAGGCTAGACTAGGCAAGGCATGGTTAGGCTAAGCTAGGCTAGAGAAGAGTAGAGTAGAGTAGTGTATAGTAGAGCAAGGCTAGGTTAGAGTACAATAGGAAAGATTAGAGTTGAGTAGAGCAAAGGAGAGTAGAGAAGAGAAAAGGTAGAGCATTGTAGAGCAGTGTAGAGTGGAGCAGAGTAGGACAAAATGGAGTAGTGTAGAGTTGAATAGAGTAGAGTAGAGTAGAGGAGAGGGGAGCAAAGCAGAGTAGAGATGAGAATAACATGGTAGAATAGAGCAGAGTTGACTAGAGTAGAGTAGAGAATAGTAGAGTAAGCTGAGGTTAGGCTTGCCAAGGCTAGGTTAGGCTTTGTTGGAGTAGAGTAGAGTAGAGAAGTGCAGAATAGAGTGGAGCAAGGTTAGGCTAGGCTAAGTTAGTATACAATAGAGTAGAGTTGAGTAAAGTAGAGTAAAGCAGAGTAGAGTAAAGTAGAGTAGAGCAGAGTAGAGTAGGGTAGAGCAAGGTTAGGCTAGGTTAGGCTTGGCTAGGCATGGGTAGGCTAGGCTAGAGTAGAGTAGAGTAGCACAAAGTAGAGTAAAGTCAAGTTAGGCTAAGCTAGGCTACAATACAGTAGAGTAGATTAGAGTAGAATAGAGTAAAGCAGAGTTGAGTAGAGCAGAGTAGACTAGAGTAGATTAGTGTAGAGATGAGTAGTGCAAAGCAGACTAAAGTAGAGTAGTACGGAGTAGAGCAAAGCAGAGAAGAGCAGAGTAGAGCAGAGTAGAGACAAGCAGAGCAGAGCAGTGTAGAGATAGGTTTGGCTAGCTTAGGCAAGGCTTGGCTAGAGTAGAATAGAGTAGTGCTAGGTTAGGATGACATAGGCTAGGATAGGTTATAGTAGAGTTGAGTTTATTAGAGTAGATTATAGTAGAGTAGAGTATAGTAGAGTAGAGTAGAGTAGACCTAGGATTGGCTAGGCTAAGGGAGGCTAGGTTAGGCTAGGCTAGCTTGAGTAGAGTTGAGTAGAGTATAGTAGAGTATAGTAGAGTATAGTAAAGTAGAGTAGAGTAGAGCTAGGTTAGGCTAGGCTATTATTTGCAAGGCTAAGCTAGAGTTGAATATAGTAAATAAAGTAGAGTAGAGTAAAGAAGAGAATAGTAGAGTAGAGTATTGTAGAGTAGAGTAGAGTGAGGAGAGAAAAGTATAGCAGAGCAAAGAAGAGCATAATGAAATAGAGAAGAGTGGAGAAGAGAAAGTAGTACAAGATAAAGTAGTGTAGACTAGAGTAGAGTAGAGTATAATAGTAGAGAGCTAGGTTAGGTTAGGCTAGCCTTGGCAAGGTTAGACTTGGCTGGAGTAGAGTAGACCAGAGTAGAGTAGAGTAGAGTCGAGCTAGGTTAGGCTAGGCTTCCTTAGAGTAGAGTAGAGTAGAGTTGAGTATAGTATAGTAGAGCTAGGTTAGGCAAGCCTAGGTTAGGCTAGGCATGTGTAAGTTAGGCTAAAGTAGGGTAGAGTAGAGCAGAGTAGAACGGAGTAGAGTAGAGCAGAGCAGAGCAAAGAAGTGTAGAGCAAAGTAGAGTAGAGAATAATGTTAAAGAGTAGAATAGAGTATAGTAGAGTAGAGTAGTGTGATGTAGTGTAGAGCAAAGCAGAGTAAAGCAAAGATGAGTAGAGTAGAATTAGGTTAGGCTAGTCTAGGCTAGGGTAGAGAAGAGTAAAGCTAGTTAGGATCAATTAGGCTAGGCTTGGTAAGATTAGAGTAGAATTGAGTAGAGTAGAGTATAGAATAATAGAGTAGAGTAGAGCTAGGTTTGGTTATGCTAAGCAAGGCTAGGTTAGGCTAGGCTAGCTAGAGTAGATTAGAGTTGAGTAGAGTAGAGTAGAGTAGAGTGAATCTAGGTTAGGCTAGGATAGGCTAGAGTATAATAGAGAAGAGTACAGTAAAGTAGAGAAGTGTTGAGCAGAGTAGAGTAGAGTAGAGCATAATAAAACAAAGCAAAGCAGAGTAGAGCAGAGTAGAGCAGAGCAAAGCAAAGTAGAGCTAAGTTAGGTTAAGCTTGTATAGGTTAAGCTAAGTTAGAGTAGAGCAGTGTAGAGTAGGGTTAGGTTAGGTTAGATTAGAGTAGAGTAGAGTAGAATGATTAGAGTAGAGTAGAGTAGAATGATTAGAGTAGAGTAGAGTAGAGTTGTGCTAGTTTAGAATAGGCTAGGCTAGGATAGAGTATAGTAAAGTTGAGTAGAGTAGTGTACAGTAGAGTGGAGTAGAGTAGTGTAGAGCTTGATTAGGCTTTGTTAGGCTAGAGTATTGGGTAGAGTAGAAATTGAGTGGAGTAGAGTAAGCAGAGTAGAGCAGAATATAATAGAGCTGATTAGAGTAAAGAAGTGTAGAGCTGAGCTGAGTAGAGCAGAGCAAAGTAGAGTAGACCAGAAATGAGCAAGTAGAGTAGATTAGAGCTAGGTAAGGCTAAGATATGCCAGACTAGGTTAGAGTAGAGTAGAGTAGTAGAGTGTAGCAAGGTATGGCATTGTATAGTAAACTAGAGAAAAGAGACCAGAGTAGAGTAGAGCAAGGTTAGGATAGGCTAAGCTAGCCTAGGCTACAATAGAGTAGAGTATAATATAATAGAATGGAGTAAAGTGGAGTAGAGTAAAGTAGAGTAGAGTATAGTAAAGTAAAGCATAGAAAAGCAGAATAGAGCAGAGCAAAGCAAAGTAGGGTAGAGCATAGTAGAGAAGAGAAAAGTAGAGTAGAGCATAGTAGAGTAGTGTAGAGAAGAGGAAAGTAGTGTTTAAGAGAGTAGGGCAGAGCAAAGTTGAGTATAACAGAGCACAACTAGGTTCGGCTAGGTTTGGCTTGGTTAGAGTAGAGTAGAGTAGAGCTAAATTAAGCAATGTTGGGTAAGCGAGGTTCGAATAGAGTCGAGTAGAGTAAAGTAGAGTAGATTAGAGAAGAGTAGAGTAAGGTAGAGTAGTGTAGAGTAGAGTAAAGTAGAATAGAGTAGACTAGGGTAGAGTAAAGCTAAGTTAGGCTAGGCTAGGCTAGGGATGGCTAGGTCAGACTAGACTAAAGTACAATAGAGAAGAGTAAAGTAAAGCTAGGTTATGCTAGGCTAGGCTATGTTAAACTAGGCTAGAGTAGAGTAGAGTAAAGTAGAGCAAAGCAAAGTAGAGTAGAGGAGAGTAGAGCAAAGTAGAGTAGAGTAGAGTAGACAAGATTAGAGTAGAGTAGAGTAGAACAGAGCAAAGTAGAGTACGATAGACCAGGACAATGTTGAGTAGAATATAGTAGAGCAAAGCTAAGTTAGGCTAAGCTAAGAAAGGTTCGACTAGCCTAGAGTAGAGCAGAGTTGAGTTAGGTCAGGCTTAGTTAGAGTGTAGTAGAGTAGAGTAGAGCTAGGTTAGGCTAAGCAAGGCTTGCTTAGGATAGGCTAGGCAAGGCTAGAGTAGAGTTGAGTAGAGTGGAGTAGAGTAGAGTAAAGTAGAGTAGAGCAAGGTTAGGCTAGGCTATGTTAGAGTACAATAGTGTAGAGTAGAGCAGAGTAGAGCAAAACAGAGTAGAATAGAGTAAAGATGAGTAGAGTAGAGTTTAGTAAAGTAGAGTAGAGTAAAGTAGGGTGGAGTAGAGTAGAGTGGAGCTAGGTTAGTTTAGGCAAGGATAGGTTAGGCTAAGCACTATTAAGCATGGAAAGGCTAGGCTAGGTGAGAGTAGAGTAGAGTAGAATAGAGTAGATGAAAGTATAGTAGATTAGAGTAGATCAGACTAGCACTAGGTTTTGCTAGGCTAGGTTAAGATAGGCTAGGCTAAGCTATGTTGCAATAAAATAGAATAGAGTAGGGTTAAGTAGATCTTGGTTAGGCTAGTCTAAGCTGGAGTAGACAAGAGTGAAGTAGAGCAGACCAATGCATAGTAGAGTAGAGCAGAGCAAAGTAGAGAAAAGTATAGAATAGCAAAGCAAAGTAGTGTAGAGCCTAATAGAATAGAGTAGAGCAGAGTATGGTAGAGCAAGATAGAGTAGAGTTGAGCTAAGTTAAGCTAAGCTAGGCTAAGCAAGGCAAGGCTAGACTGGGTTAGAGTTGAGCAATGTTGAGTATAGTAAAGTAGAGTAGAGTAGAGTAGAACTGAGTGGGGTAAAGTAAAATATATGAGAGTAGAGTGGAGTAAAGTGCAGGAAGCTCAGGCAAGGCTAGGCGAGGTGAGGCTAGGATAGGTTATGCTAGACTAGGCTAGAGTAGAGTAGAGTGACTAAGGTAAAGTTTAGAAGAGTATAGTAAAGTAGAGCTAGGATAGGTTAGGTTAGAATATAATAAAGTACAATAGAAAAGAGTAAAGTAGAGTAGAGTAGAGCAAACCAGAGTAGAGCAAAGTAAAGTAGAGTAGAGTAGAGCAGAGCAAAGTAGAGTAGGGCAGAGCAATGTAGAGTACAGTAGAGCAAATCAAAATAGAGCTAGGTTAGCCTAAAGTAGGCTAGTTTAGGCTAGCTAGAGTAGAGTAGAGTAGAGCAAGGTTAGGCAATGCTAGGTTAGGCTATGTTAGATTAGATTAAAGTCGAGTAGAGTAAAGTATAGTTGAGAAGAGTAGTGTAGAGGGTAGGGCTAGGCCAAGTTAGGTTAGGCTAGAATAGAGTAAAGTATAATAAAGTAGAAGAGAGTAGAGTAGAGTAAGGTAGAGTACGGTAGAGTAAAGTAGAGTAGACTAGAGTAGAGCTAGGTTAGGCTAGGCTAAGCTAGGATAGGCTAGCTAAACTAGGCTAGAGTATAATCAAGAAGAGTAGAGTAGAGCTAGGTTAAGCTAGGCTATGCTATACTAGGTTAGAGTTGATTAGAGTAGAGTAAAGTAAAGTAGAGCAAAGTAGAGCAGAGAAAAGTAGAACGAAGCAGAGTAGAACAGAGCAAACAAGATTAGAACAGAGTATAACAGAGTAGAGTAGAGTAGAGCAAAGTAAAGTAGGGTAGACCAAGAAAATATAGAGTAGAGCAGAGCAGAGCAAAGCTAAGTTAGTTTAAGCTAGGCAAGGTTAGGTTAGCCTAGAGTAGAGTAGAGTAGAGCTATGTCAGACTTGGTTAGATTGGAGTAGAGTAGATCTAGGTTAGGTTATGCTAGGCTAGGCTAGGAAGGCTAGGTTATGATAGGTTAGGCTAGGCTAGAGTATGGTAGAGTTGAGTGGAGTAGAGTAGAGTAGAGTAGAGTAGAGTAGAGTAGAATAAGGTTAGGTTAGGCTAGGTTAGAATATAATAGCGTAGAGTAGAGTAGAATAGAGTATAGCAGAGCAAAATAGAGTAGGTTAGAGCAGAGCTGAATAGAGCATAGTAGAGTAAAGTAGATAGAGCAAAGTAGAGTGGAGCTTGGTTAAGTTAAGCAAGGATAGGTTAGGCTAAGCAATACAAGGCAAGGAAAGGCTTGGCTAGGTTAGAGTAAAGTAGAGTAAAGTGAAGTATAGTAGATTATAATAGAGCATAGTAATGCTAGGTTTTGCTATGCTAGGTTACAGAAGGATAGGCTAAGCTATGCTAGAGTAAAACAGAGTATAGTAGAGTAGATCTTGGTTAGGCTAGTCTAAGCTAAAGTAGAGAAGAGTAAAGTAAAGCAGACCAGAGCATAGTAGAGTAGAATAGAGCAAAGTAGAGCAAATTAGAGCAAAGTAGAGAAGAGCAGAGTAGAGTAATGTAGAGTAGATTAGAGCCTAAACGAATAGAGTCAAGTAGAGTATGATAGAGCAAGACAGAGTAGAGTTGAGCTAGATTAGGCTAAGGTAGGCTATGTTATGCTAGGCTAGGCTAGGTTAGAGTAGAGTAGTATAGAGTAGAGTAGAGTATAGTAGAGTAGAACTATGTAAAGCATAAAAGAGTAGAGTGGAGTAGAGTAGAGCAAGGTCAGGCTAGGCTAGGCGAGGCGAGGCTAGGCTAGGTTAGGTTTGGCAAGGCAAGAGTAGAGTAGGGTAAAGTTCAATAGAGTATAGTATAGTAGAACTATGATAGGTAAGGCCATGCTAGGCTAGGCTATAGTAAAGTATAGTAGAGAAGAGTAGAGTAGAGTAGAGTAGAGCAAAGAAGAGAAGAGCAAAATAGAGCAGAGTAGAGTAGAGCAGAGCAGAGAAAAATATAGTAGAGTATAGTGGGGTAGAGCAGAGTAGAGCATATTAGAATAGAGCTAAGTTAGGCTAAGGTAGGCTAGTTCAGGCTAGACCAGGTTAAACAATGTTAGAGTAGAGTAGAGTAAAGTATAGTATAGTAGAGAACTATAGAGGTAGGTTAAGTTAGGCTAGAATAGAGTAGAGTAGAGTAGAATGGAGTAAAGTTAAGTAGAGTAGAGCTAGGATAGGCTTGGCAAGAGCACAGTAAAGTAGAGTAGAGCAAAACAGAGCAGAAAAGAGTAGTAGAGCAGAGTAGATTAGAATAGAGCAGAGCAAAGTAGAGCAGAACGGAGTAGAGCATTATAGAGTAGAGCAGCGAAGAGCTAAGTTAGGCTAGGCTAGGCTAGAGTAGAGCATATTTTGGTTAAGCTAGGCTAGGATAGGTTAGAGCAGAGTAGAGTAGGGTAGAGTAGAGCAGAGTAGAGTGGAGAGGAGTATAATAGAGTTAGGTTAGGCTAGGCTAGGCTAGGCATGGTTTGCCTAGGCTTCACTAGGTTAGTGTTGAGTAGAGTAGAGTAAAGTAGAGTAAAGCAAGGTTTTTATAGGCTAGGCTAGTGTAGAGTTGAGTAGAGTAGGATAGAGCAAAGCTAGGTAAGGTTAGGTTATGATAGAGTAGAGAAGAGTAGACTATAGTAGAATAGAGTAGAGTAGAGAAGATAATAATATAGTAGGGTAGAGTGAAGTACAATACAATAGAGTAGAGCTAGGTTAGGCTAGGCTAGGCTAGGGTAGGTTAGGATAGAGTAGAGTAGAGTAGAGTATAGTAGAGTAGCATCGAGTAGAGCTCAGTTAGGCTAAGCTAAGATAGGGTTAGGCTAGGCTAGGCTAAACTAGAGTAGAGTTAAGCAAAGTAGAGTAGAGCTAGGTTAGGCTAGGGTAAGCAAGACTACAATGGAGTAGAGTCGAGTAGAGTAGAGCAAAGTAGAAGAGAGTAAAGCAGAGCTAGGTTGGGTTATGCTAGGCTTGACTAAACGAGGCTAGGCCAGAGTAAACTATAAAGTAGTGTAGAGTAGAGTATAATAGAGCTAGGTTAGGCTAAGCTTGGTTAGGATATGTTAGGGTAGAGTTGAGTAGAGTAGAGAATAGTAGATTTGAATAGAGTCAAGTAGTGTAAAGTAAAGTAGAGCTAGGTTAAGCTAGGCTAGCTAAGGCTAGGATAGGCTAGGCTAGAGTATAGCAAAGTAGAGCAGAGTAGAGAAGAGCAAGGTTAGGCTAGGCCAGGCTAAAGGAAGGTAAAGTAGAGTAGAGTAGAGCAACGTAGAGTAGAGCAGGGAAGAGTAGAGTAGAGTAAGGTTAGGCTAGGTTAGGATAGGTTAAGTTAGAGTAGAGTAGAGTGGAGTAGAGCAGAGTAAAGCTAGGTTATGCTAAGCTAGGTTAGGCAAGGTTAGAGTAGAGTAGAGTGGAGTATAGTTGAGTTGAGTTGAGTAGAGTAGAGTAGAGTAGAGTAGAGTAGAGAAAAGAAGAGAAGAGTATAGTAGACTAGAGTAGAGTAGAGTGGAGTAGCATAGAGCTAGGTTAGGCTAAGCTAGGCTAGGGTTGGCTAAGCTATAGTAGTGTAGAGTAGAGTAGGGTAATGTAAAGTAGAGTGGAGTATAGTGGAGTGTAGTAGAGTAGAGTAGAGCAAAGTTAGACAAGGCTAGGCTAGGTTAGGGAAAGCTATGCTAGAGTAGAGTAGAGTAGAGAAGAGTTGAGTTGAGTAGAGTAGAGTAGACCTAAGTTAGGCTAACTTAGCTCTACTCTACTTTGCTCTACTCTACTCTAGTCTACTCTACTTTGCTCTGCTCTGCTCTACTTTACTCTGGTCTACTCTGCTCATTTACTTTGCTCTACTTCTCTCTACTTTGCTCTACTCCAGCCTCGCCTACCTAGCCTTGCATAGCCAAGTCTAACCTAGCTCTACTCTACTCTACTCTAATCTACAATACTCCACATGACTCTACTCTAACCTAGCTTAGCTTAAGCCAGTATAGCCTAGCCCTACTTTACTCTACTCTACTCTATTCTACTCTAGCATAGTCAACTTTAGCTTAGCTAAACTTAGCCTAGCCTAGAATAACCTATCTTTGCTCTACTTTACTCTCTTTTTCTTTACCCTACTCTTCTCTACTTTACTATTCTATGCTCCACTCTACTCAATTCTTCTCTGCTCTACTCAACTCTACTCTGCTCTATTGTACTTTAGTTTAGCCTAGCAAAACCAAGCTCTACTCTATTCTAATCTACTCTACTCTAACCTAACCAACCCTACCCTATTCTATCATAGTCTAGTTTAGTCTAACCTAGCTATATTAAATTTTGTTCTGCTCTACTCTAGTCAACTCTATTCCACTCTACTCTACTCTAATCTACTATACTCTACTCCATCTTAACCTAGCCTAGGCAAGCCTAATTTAGCCTAACCTAGCTCTGCTCTACCATAGTCTACGAACCTCTACACAAATGTAGCCTAGCCTAGCTGAGCTGAGTCTAACCTTGCTCTGCTCTACTCTGCTCTACTTTGCTACACTTTGCCTCGCTCCACTCTATTCTACTATGCTCTACTCTGTTCTACTCTGCTCTGCTAGACTCTACTCTACTCTACTCTACTCCACTTTAGCCTAGACTAACCTAGCCTAGACTTACCTAGCCTATAGCCTAACCTAGGTCTATTCTACTCTACTCTACTCTACTATATTATACTCTATTATACTATACTCTACTCTACTCTACGCTAGCCCAACCATGTCTAGCCTTGCTAGCTTAGCCTAACCTACCAATACTTTACTCTAGTTTGCTCTAGTCTACTCTGCTCTGCTCTACTCTACTCTACACTACTCTACTCTTGTCTACTCAACTATACTCTTCTCTGCTCTACTCAGCTTTACTCTACTCACCTCTACTCTGCTCTATTTTGCTTTACTCTAACCTAGCTTAGCCTAACTAAGCATTACTCTACTCTATTCTAGCCTAGCCTACCTTAGCCTAGCCTAGGTTAGTCTAACCTAGCTCTACTCTACTCTACTATACTTCACTCTACTCTACTCTACTCTACTATACTCTACTCTAACTTAGCCTTGCCTAGCCTAGCCTAACATTGCTATACCCTACTCTACTTTACTCTAGGCTAGCCTAGCCTAGCCTAACCTAGTTTTTCTTTACTTTTCTCGGCTCTAATCTGCTCTACTCTACTCTACTCTGCTTTTCTCTTTTCTACTTTTTTCTACTCTGCCCTACTCTACTCTGCTCTACTTTGCTCTACTCTTCTCTATTTAGCTATGTTATATTCTCCTCTACTCTCCTCTACTCTACTCTATTTTATGCTATCCTAGCCTAACCTAACCTAGCTCTACCCTACTCCACTCTAATGTACTCTACTCTACTCTACTCTACTCTGCTCTACTCTACTCTACTCTACTCTACTCTACTCCACTGTACTGAACTCTACTCTACTCTTGCTTAGCCTAGCCTAACCTAGCCTAACAAAGTTTAGCCTAAACTATCTCTACTCTATTCTTCTCTCTGCCACTCTACTCTACTTTACTCTAACCTAACATAGCCTAGCCAAACCTAACCTAGCTATGCTCTACTCAACTCTAGCCTAGCCTAGCCTAGCTTAATCTAGCCTAGCCTAGCTCTGCTCTACTCTACTCCACTCTTTTCGGCTCATCTCTGATCTATGATTCTCATCTCTTCTCTACTCTTCTCTACTCTACTATGCTCTGCTTTACTCTACTCTACTCTGTTCTCTGCTCTACTTTACTATGCTCTGCTCAGCTCTACTCAACATTACTCTGCTCTACTATACTTTAGCCTAGCCTAGCCTAACCTAACTCTACTCTACTCTAGCCTAGCTTATCTTAGCCTAGCCAAACCTAGCTGAACTCTCGTCTACTCTAAGCTAGCCTTACTTAGCCTAACCTAGCTCTTTCTTACTTTACTCTACTCTACTCTACTCTACGATATTCTATACTACTCCACTTTTCTTTAAGCAACTCTAGCCTAGCTTAGTATAGCCTATGTTAGTTTTTTTCTACTATACTCTACTCTGTTATGCTTTTCTCTGCTTTGCTCTATTCTAGTCTTTGTTGCTCTACTTTGCTCTCTAATTCTCTCTTTTACTCTACTCTACTCTGCTCTACTCTACTCTTCTTTGCTTTGCTCTACTCTATTCTTCAGGGCTCTCCTCCACTCTACTCTACTCAACTCTACTCTACTCTACTATACTCTACCCTACTTTATTCTATCCTACTCTACACTACTCTGTTATACTCAAACCTAGCCAAGCCTAGCTTAAGCTAACCTGGCTTCACTCCACTCTACTCTACTCTACACTACTCTACTCTACTCCAGCCTAGCTTAGCCTAGCCTAGCCTAACCTAACTCTACTCAACACTACTCTACTTTATATTTCTCTACTCTACTCTACTCTACTTTTCTATTTTCTACCCTATTCGGCTCTACTGTACACTAATTTGCTCTACTCTGCACTACTCTGCTTTACTCGGCTCTGCTTTGGTCCTCTCTGCTTTGCTCTACTCAACACTTCTTTGCTCTACTCTGCTTTGCCCTGCTCTACTCTCCCCTATTATACTATACTCTACTCTCCTCTACTCCACTCAACTCTTCTCTATTATACTCTACTCCATTCTACTCCAGCATAGCCTACGTAGCCTAAACTAACCTAACATATTCTAGCTCTACCCTGTTTCACTCTACTATGCTCTACTACTCTACTTTAGCGTAACCTAGCTTAGCCTAGCTTAATTGAACCAAGCTCAACTCTAGTCTAATTTACTCTACTTTAGCCTTACCTAGCCTAGTCTAGCCAAACTATGCTCTACTCTACCCTACTCTAGCCTAGCTTAGCCTAGCTTAGCCTATGCTAACCTTACTCAACTCTACTCTACTCTGCTCTTAACTACTCTTCTCTGCTTTGCTCTACTCTACTCTACTCTATTCTACTCTAGCCTTGTTTAGCTTAGCCTCACCTAGCCCAGCCTAACCAAGTTCTACTCTAATCTATTCTACTCTACCCTACTCTACTCTAGCTTAGCCTAACCAAACCTAGCTCTACTTAGCTCTACTTTACTCTGCTCTACTCCACTCTGCTCTACTCTACTGTGCTCTACTCTACTCTATCATACTCAACTCTACTCTACTATGCACTACACAATGTTACTCTCATTTAATCTACCCTACTATACTTTTCTCTAGCCTAGCCTAATCTAACCAAGCTCTACTCTACTCTACTCTACTCTACTTTACTAAACTCTTCCCTGACCTAACCTAACCTAACTTAGCCTAGCCTAACAAAACCAAGCTTTACTCTAATCTATTCTACTCTACACTACTTTGATTTGTTGTACTCTACTCTACTCTTCTTTGCTTTGATCTACTCAACTTGGCTCTATTCTAATCTACTTTTACCAAGCCAAGCCTAGTCTAGCCTAACATAGCACTACTCTGCTCTACTCTTCTCTTCTCTTCTCTTCTCTACTCCACTCTGCCCTACTCTATTATTTTTTGCTCTACTTTCTTCTTTACTCTACTCTACTATACTCTACTTAAGCCTTGCTTTGCTTAACATTACCTAGCCTAGCTCTACTCTACTCCACACTACTCTACCCTACCCTTCTCTACTCTATACTTTAATCTACTCTAGCCTAGCCTAGGTTAACCTTACCTAGCCTAGCCTAGCCATACCTAACCTCACCCTACTCTAATCTACTGTACTTTATTGTACACTACTCTTCTCTACTCTAATCCAACCTAGCCTAGCCTAACCAAGCTCTACTCTACTCTACTTTATTATACTCTACTCCACTCTAACCTAGCCTTGCCTAGCCATGCCAAACCTAACTCCACTCACTCTGCTCTTCTCTACTTTATTATGCTCTACCCAACTCTACTCTACTCCACTCTACTCTACTCTAATCTAGCTTAGCCTAACCTATCTTTGTTTAGCCTAGGCTTATCTAGCCTTGCTTAAGCTAACTTTACTCTACTCAACTATACTCTAATCTTCTTTGCTTTACTTTATTCTACTTTTCTCCAGTGTTGCCTCACCAAGTATAACTCCACTCTACTCCACTACTCTCTACTAAAAAATATTCTTCTCTACACTACTGTAACCTAACCTTTACTCAACTCTACTTTATTCTACTCTACCCTACTCTATGCTACGATAATCTACTTTACTCTACTCTAACCTAGCATAGCCTTGCTTAACCTTGCTCTACTCAACTCTACTCTACTCTACTCTAGCCTAGCCTAACCTAGCACTTCTCTACTCTTCTTTACCTTATTCTGCTTTGCTCTTCCCTTCTTTGCTCTTTTATGCTCTATTCTTCTCTACTTTTACCTAGAATAGCTAGCCTAGCTTAGCCCAACCTAGTTTAGCTCTAGTCTACTCTACTCTAACCTAACCTTACCTAACCTAGCTCTGCTATCTACCCTTCTCTACTCTAATCCACTCTTCTTTACTTTACGTTACTCAAGCCTCGCCTAGCCTAGCCTTTCCTAGCCTATCCTAGCTCTGTCTTACTCTGCTTTGCTCTACTATATTCTATTTTTCTCTTTTCTACCCTATTCTGCTCTACTCTACTTTGTTCTACTCTTCTCTACTCTACTCTACTCAGCTCTCTACTTCTCTTCTCTCCTCTCCTCGCCTCGCCTCTTCTCTTCTCTCCTCTCCACTCCTCTACTCTAATCTACTCTACTCAACTCTTCTCCACTCTACTCTACTCTAATGTAATCTACTCTACTCTACTTTATTCTACTATATTGTACTATACTTTACTCTACTCTAGTCTAGTCTAGCCTAATCTAGCTTTACTATAATCTACTCTTCTCTAGCTTAGCCTAGCCCATGCTATCCTAGCCAAGCCTACCTTACCTTAACCTAGCCTAGCCTTGCCTAACCTAGCTTTACTCTACACTACTCGAGCCTATCCTACCCTAGCCTAAATAAGCTTAGCATAGCCTAATATGGCTAAACTCTACTCTACTCTGCTCTACTATACTTTCTCTACTTTACTTTGTACTACTCAGCTCTGCTCTGCTCTATTTTGCTCTACTCTACTCTAATCATCTACTCTACTCTGCTATGCTCAACTATGCTCTACTTTGCTCAATTTTACTCTCCTCTACTCTACTCTATTCTATTGTACTATACTCCACACTACTCTATTTTATTTTACTACTCTACTATACTTTACTCTACTCTACTCTACTCCACTCTAGCCTAACATAGCCTAGCTTAGCCTAACTAAGCTCCACTCTACTCTACTCTACTCTCCTCTACTATGCTCTTACTTTGCCTAGCCTAATCGAGCTCTGCACTCCTCTACTACACTCTTCTGAACTCTATTATACTCTACTCTGTAATGCTTAGCTCTACTTTTCTCAGCTCTACTCTATTCAGCTCTACTTTTCTCTACTTAGCTCTGTTTTGCTCTACTCCACTCTACTCTACTCTATTCTACTCTACTCCAATTTAGCCTAGCCTAGCCTAACCTAATGTAGCTCTACTCTACTCTACTTTACTTGACTTTAGCCTAGCCAAACCTAGCTTAGCCTAGCGTAGCCTAGTCTATCTTAACATTACTTAGCTGAGCTTTGCTCTACTCTGCTCCACTCTACTATGATCTACTCTGTTTTACTCTACTATTCTCTACTCTATTTTGCTCCTCTGCTCTACTTTACTCTACTTTAGCAAAGCCTAGCTTAGCCTAACCTAACCTTGCTCTACACTACTCTACTCTACTCTAGTTAGCCTAACCTAGCTTAGCATTACTTAGCATAACTTAGCCAAGCCTAACCTAGCTCTACTCTATTCTATTCTACTCTATAATACTCTACTATACTCTACTCTACTCTTCTCTACTCAACTCTCTACTTATCTCCTCTCTTATCCTCTCCTCTCCTTTTCTCCTCTCTCCTCTCCACTCCTCTACTCTACAATACTCTACTTTACTCTACCCTACTCTACTCTACTCTACCCAAATCTACTTTACTCAACTCGAACCTACTCTATTCTACTCTACTCCATTGTACTATACTATACTATACTCGAGCCTAGCATAGCCTAACCTAATCTTACTCTACTCTACTCAACTCTAGCCTACTCTAGCCTAGTCTAGTTATCTTGACCAAGCTCTACTCTATTCTACTCTACTCTAATCTTCTTTATGCCACTCTTCTCAACTCTTCTCAACTCTTCTCAACTCTACTCTACTATGCTCAGCTCCACTATGCTTAGCTTTACTCTACTCTATATCATTATGCTCTACTCTGCTCTACTTTGCTCTACTCTACTCTACTTTACTCTTTTTTAACTAGCATAACATAACCTAACTTAGCTTTACTCCACTCTACTCTACTCTACTCTACTCAAATTACTTAACGCTTGTCTAGCCTAACCTAGCTTGTCCCAGCCTAGCCTAGCCTAGCTTATCTTAATTAGCTCAGCTCTACTATACTCTACTCCACTCTGCTCTACTCAACTATACTCTATTTTGCTCTACTCTACTCTGCTCTACTGTCCTATACTTTAGCAAAACCTTGCCCAACCTAACCTAACCTAGCTCTACTCTATTCTGCTCTCTTTTACTCCACTCTGCTCTACTTCACTTTAACCTAGCCTAGCCTAACATAGCTCTAATCTACTCTACTATGGCCTAGCCTAGCCTAGCTTAACCTTGCTTTTCTCTACTGTGCTCTACTCTACTCTGCTCTATAAAAATTCTCTTCTCTGCTCTGCTCTAATCCTCCTACTCTACTCTGCTCTACAATTCTCTACTTTGCTCTTCTCTACTTTACCCTACTCTACCCTACTCTACTATAACCTTGTTTATCTTAGCTTAGCCAAGCCTAGCCTAAAAATTCTTTACTTTACCTTACTCTACTCTTCTCTTGCCTAGCCTTGCCTATCTTAGTTCTACTCTACTTTGCTCTACTCTGCTCTACACTGCTCTACTCTACTCTACTCTGCTCTACTTTGCTCTGCTCTACTCTACTCTACTCTATTCTACTCTACTCTACTATGTTCTTCTATTCTCTTCTCTATTCTACTCTACTCAACTCTACTTTACTCTAACCTAGTCTAACTTAGCCTACCCTAATCGAACCAAGCTCTACTCAACTCTAGCCTACTCTACTCTTCTTAACTCTAACCTAGCTTAACCAAGCCTAACCTAGCCTAACTCTACTCTGCTCTACTCTACTTTGCTCTACTTTGCTTTGCTCTACTCTGCTATGCTCTACTTTGGTTTACTCTACTCTTGTTTAGCCAAGCCTAACCTAACCTAACGTAGCTCTACTCTACTCAACTCTACTCTTTCCAAACCAAACCTCACCTAACCTAGCCTAGCCTTGCCTAACCTTGGTTTACTCTACTATACTCTTCTATACCCTATTCTACTCTACTTTACTCTACTCTATTCTATTATACTCTACTCTACTCTAACCCAGCCTAACATAGCCTAGCTTTGCATAACCTAGCTCTACTCTGCTCTGTTTTTCTATGATCGACTCTACTCTGCTCTACTCTACTCTATACTTCTCTACTCTGCTCTACTCTATCATTCTTTAATCTTCTCATCTCTACTCTACTCTACTCTAGCCTAGCCTAACCAAGTCAAAACAAGCTCTACTCTACACTGCTCTACTCTACTTTACTCTAGCCTAGCCTAGCCTCAGCTGCGATAACTTAGCTCTACTCTACTCTACTCTACTCCACTCTAATCTATCAACTCTACTCTAATCTACTCTACTCTGCTCTTCTCCATTTCGCTTTACTCTACTCCACTCTAGCCTAACCTAGCCTACCCTAGCCTAGCCTAACCTAGCTCTACTCTTCTTTACTCTGCTCTACTCTACTCTACTCTACTCTAGCTTAGCCTAACATAGCTCTACTCTATAATACTTTGCTCTGCTCAACTTTTCTCTACTTTGCTCTGCTCTACACTTTGCTCTGCTCTTCTTTACACTGCTCTACTCAACTCTGCTCTGCTTTGCTCATGTCTACTCAACTCTACTCAACTCTACTATACTCTGCTCTAGTTTACTCTACTTTTCTCTACTCTGCTCCACTCTATAATACTCTAATATACTCTACTTTATTCTATTCTACTCTACTCTACTCTAATCTACTCATGCCTACCCTAACGTAACCTAACTCTACTCTATTTTACTCTACTCCACACTAATCTTCTATATTGTATTCTTGTTTACTCTAACTTAACCTAACATAACCAAGCTTAACCTAGCTCTACTTTACTCTACCATAATCTACTCTACTTTACTCTACTCTAGCCAAGCCCAGCCTAGCCTAACTTATCTTAACCTAGATCTACTCTATTTTTCTCTACTTTATCTCTACTCTACTCTAGCCCTATTTAGCCTAGCCTCGCCTTACCTAGCCTGACCTAGCTCTACTCTACTCTACTCTACTTTACTATACTCTACTCAACTCTAGCGAGATGAGCCTACCCTAACCAAGCCTAGCCTAGCCTAACCTAGCTCAACTCTTCTTTACTCTGCTATACTCTACTCTGCTCCAATCTACTCTACTCTACTTTACTCTACACTAAGGTAATCATAGATATGCTCATATTGGCGATGTTATTGTTGCTGTAATCAAAGAAGCAGTGCCCAACATGTCTATAGAAAGATCCGAAATAATTAGAGAACCTAGATTACTCTACTCTACTCAACTCTACTCTAGCTTAGCCTATCCTAGGTACTCTACTCTGCTCTGTTATTCTCTACTCTACTGTACTTTGCTCTATGTTACTCTACTCCACTCTGCTCCACTCCACTCTACTCCACTATACTCTAACCTAGCCTAGCTCTACTCTACTCTACTCTGCTCTACTCTACTCTACTCTAGCCAAGCTTAGCCTAGCCAAGCCTATCATAGCCTTACCTTGCTTAACATAGCTCCACTTTACTTTTCTCTACTCTACTCTACTCTACTCTACTTTACTTTACTCCACTCTAGCCTAGCCTAACCTAGATCTACTCTACTCTACTCTGTGCTACTTTACTCTACTCTATGTACTCAAGCATAGCCTAGCCTAAACATGTGTTACTCTACTCTACTCTACATAAGCCTAGCTTAGCCTAATCTAGCATAACCATGTTCTACTCTACTATACTTAGCTTTACTCTCTCTACTCTACTATACTCTACTTTACTCTACTCTACTCTAACTAAGTTTAGCCAAGCTTACTCAGCTCTACCCTACTCTAGTCTAGCCTACCTTAGCCTAGCCTAACATAGCCTAACGTAGCTCCACTCTACTTTGCTCTACTCCACTCTACTCTACCCTATTCTACTCTCCTCTACTCTAATCTAGCCTAGCCTAACCTTGTTGTACTCTACTCTGCTCTGCTCTACTTTGCTCTGCTCTCCTCTACTCTGCTCTACTCTACTTTACTCAATCTTACTCTACTATAGTCTACTCAACTCTACTCTACTCTAGCTTACCCTTGCCTAGCTAGCCTAACTGAGCTATACTCTACTGTACTCCATTCTACTCTAGCCTAGCCTAGCCTAGCCCAGCCTAGCTTAGCTTAACCTAACTCTACTCTATTCTACTCTTCTCTGTTCTACTCTATTGTACTCTACTCTAATTTAGCCTAGCCTCGCTTCGCCAAACCTAACCTAGCTCTACTCCACTCAACATTAATATAGTCTAGCCTAGCCTAGCCTTGCCTTGCCTTGTTTGGCATAACATAACTTAGCTCTACTCTACTTTTCTTTGCTCTACTCAGCTATTCTCTACTCTTTGTTGCTCTACTATACTCTACTTTACTCTGCTTTACTCTGCTCAATTATACTCTTGCTTAGTCTAACCTAATCAAGCTCTACTCTACTATACTCCACTGTACTCTTCTTTACTTTACTTTACTCTGCTCTACTCTACTCTACTCTAATCTTTCTTACTCCACTGTACTGTGCTCTACTCTACTCTAGCCTAGCCTAACTTAGCTCTACTCTATTCTACTCTGCTCTACACTACTATGCTCTGCTCTACTCTACCCTGCTCTACTCTACTGTTCTATACACTATTGTATTCTTGCCTAGCCTAGCCTAACGTTGCTTTACTTTACTCTACCTAGCCAAACATAGCTCTACTCTACTCTACTCCATTCTACTCTATTGTATTCTACTCTACTCTATCGTAGCCTAGCTTAGCATAACCTAGCTCTACACTACTTTACTCTATTTTACTCTACTCCAACCTAGCTTAGCCTACCTTTGCTTAACCTAGCTCTACTCTACTCTGCTCTCGTAGCTTAACCTAGCCTATCCTAGCCTTGCATTGTCTCTCTTACCTTAGCCAAACCAAACTCTACTTAGCTTATCTCCGCACTACTCTGCTATGCCCTAATCAGTTGTATTCTACTCTGCACTACTCTACTCTATTCTACTCTATTATACTTTAAATTAGCATAGCCTAACATAGCTCTACTCTACTATAATATACTATACTCTACTCTAGCCTAGCATAGCCTAGCCCAACAAACCCTTTGCTTAACCAGACCAAAACTAGCTCTACTTTACTCTACTCTAGTCCACTCTGCTCTACTCTAACCTAGCCTAACCAATTTGTGCTCTATACTACTCTACTCTACACTACTCTACTCTTCTCTAGCCTAGCCTTACATAGTATAGCTTTGCCTAGCCAAACCTTGCTCTACTCTTGTCTGCTCTACTCTGCTCTACTCCACTCTACTCTGCTCTACTTTGTTATGTTTTTCTCTAGTCTATTCTTCTCTGCTCTTCTCTGCTCTATTCTACTCAACTATGTTCTACTCTACTCTACTCTGCTTTGCTCTGCTCTGCTCTACTCTCCTCTCCTTTACTTTACTCTACCCCACTCTACACTACTCTCATCTAACCTAGCCTAGCGTAGCCTAACCTAGCTTTACACCACTCTACTCTACTCTACTCTAGCCTCACCTTGCCTAACCTAGCCCTACTCTACTCTATTATGCACTGCTCTATTTTATTCTGCTTTGCTCTACTCTGCTCAACTTTGCTATCCTCTATTTTGCTCTGCTCTACTATGCTCTCCTCTACTTTGCTCTATTCTACTCTACTTCACTCTATTATACTCTACTAAACTCTAGCCTAGCCTAGCCAAGCCTAACCTAACTTAGCTCTACTCTACTCTACTCTACTAAGCTTAGCCTAGCCTAGCTTAACATAGCTCTACTTTACTCTACTCTATTCTACTACACAAAACTCAACTCTACTCTACTTTACTCTACTCTAACCTAGCCTAGCCTAATTTAGCTTAGCCTAACTTAGCTTTACTATTCTTTGCTCTGCTCTACTCCACTCTACTATACTCTACTTTACTCTCTTCTACTCTATTATACTCTTCTCTACTCTACTCTGCTTTACTCTGTTGTACTCTACTCTACTTTACTCTAGCCTAGCCTTGCCTAAACTTACCTAGCCTAACGTAGCTATGCTCTACTCTACTCTTCTCTACGTTACTCTACTCTACTCTACTCTACTATATTATACTCTACTCTACTCTACCCTAACTTAGCCTAGCCTATTCAAGCTATACTCTTCTATACTCTACTCTAGCCTAGCCTAGCGTATCTTAGCCTAACCTAGCAATGCTCTACTCATCTCTACTATATTCTACTATACCTTACTCTAGTCTACTCTACTGTACTCTATACTACTCTACTCTGCTCTACTCTACTCTACTCTCTGCTATTATAGTTTAGCCTAGCTTTTCCTAGAATAGCTTATCCTAGCTCTACTTTACTCTACTCTACTCTACTCTACTCAATTATACACTAGCCTAGCCAAGCATAGCATAACATAGCCTAGCCCAACCTAACCTAAGCTAGCTCTACTCTACCCTACTCCCCTCTACTCAACTCTATACTACTCTACTCTACTCTACCATACTTCACTTTATCATGCTCCACTCTACTCTACTCTACTCAAACCTAGCCTAGCCTATCCTAACTTTGCTCTACTCTACTATTCTCTATCCTAGCCTAGCCAAGCATAGAATAACCTAGCATTGCTCTACTCTCCCCTGCTCTACTCTTCTCTGCTCTACTCCACTCTTCTTCCCTCTTCTCTTCTCAGCTCTGCTCTACTCTACTCTACTCTACTCTACTCTACTCTACTCTATTGTACTCTACTCTGCTCTACTCTACTCTACTCTACTCCACTGTACTCCACTCTACTCTACTATACTCTACTCTACCATGCACTACTCTGCTCTCTACTCTGTTCTACTATATTATACTCTACTCTATTCTTGTATAGTTTAGCATAGACTAATCTAGCCTAACATAACGATGCTCTACTCTGCTATACTCCATTCTTATTTAATTTACTTTGCATTAACCTAGCCTAGCTTATTCTAGCTCTGCTATACTCTTCTCCACTCTGTTCTACATTAATATTCTCTATTGTACTCTGCTTAGCTCTACTCTACTATTCTCTACTCTACTCTGCTTTACTCTACTCTACTCTATTCTAACCTAACCTAGCTCTTCTTTAAATTATTCTAATCTACTCTACTTGACTCTAACCTATCCTAACTTAGCTTATCCTAGCCTAGCCAAACCTAGCATAGCCTAACCTAGCTCTACTCTACTCTAATAGGCTCTACTTTACATTACTATCTCCTACTCTATTCTACACTGCTCTACTTTACTCTACTTTAGCCAAGCCTTTCAAGCCTAGCCTGACATAACCTAGCCTAGGCTAGCTTACCCTGACTTAGCCTAGCCTAGCTCAACCTAGCTCTACTCTTCTCTCCTCTGGTCACCACTCCTCTCCTCTCCTCCCCTCTCATCTCCTTTGCTCTCCTCTACTCTCCTCATCTCTCCTCTTCTCTACTCCACTCTACTCTACACTACTCCACTCTACCTTATTCTACTATACTTTATTCCACTCTGCTCTGCTCTACTATACTAAACTCTACTCTACTCTACTCCATTCTTTTCTACTCTACTCTACTCGAGCGTAACCAAGCATAGCTTACCTAATCTACCTCCACTCTACTATACTCTACTCTTGCCTAGCCTAGCCTAGCTTACCCTAGCCTAGAGTAGCCTAACAGATTTGTACTCTACACTACATTACTCTACTCTACTCTAGCCTATACTAACCTAGCCCAACTTAGCATAGAATAATCTTACACTACTCTACTCTACTCTACTCTACTCTGCACTACTTTGCACTAATCTACTCTACTCTGCTCTTCTTTGCTTTTCTATACTCTACTATGCTCTCCTATCCTATCCTCTCCTCTCCTCTCTTCTCTTCTACTCTATTATACTCTACTCTACTTTATTCTATTCTACTTTACTCTACTCCACTCTACTCTACTCTACTCTACTCTTCTCCACTCTAGCCTAGCCCTACCTATCTAAACCTAGATCTACTCTACTCTACTGTAGCCTACCCTAGCCTACCTTAGCCTACCCAGCCTAGCCTTGCCTAAACTAACCTAGCTCTACTCTAGTATACTATACACTACTCTACTCTATTATACTCTAATCTACTCTATTATACTCTAACCTAATTGGCTAGCCTAACCAAGCTCTACCCTACTCTACTCTACTCTACTCTATTCTACTCTACTATACTCTAGCCAAACCTTGCCTAGCCTGTCCTAGCTTAACTTAGCCTATCCTGACCAAGCTCTGCTCTGCTCTTCTCTACTATGATTTGCTCTGCTCTACTATTCTTTTGCTCTACTCTACTCTACTCTGCTCTACTCTACTCAGCTCTATACTCTAGCTTAGCCTTACATAGCTTACCTTAACCTAGCCCTACTATACTCTGCTCTACTTCACTATACCCTAGCCTAGCCTAGCCTACCCTACCATAGCTTAGCCTAGCCTAGCCTAACCTAGCTCTACTCTACTCCACTCTACTCTACTTTACTATACTATATTTGACTCTACTTTACACTAGTCTTACTTAGCCTAACCTAGCCTAGCCTAGCCTAACCTAGCTAAGGCTAGCCTAACCTATCCTAACTTCATTCTACTCTACTCTACTTTGCTCTATTATGCTCAACTCTACTCTACTCTACTCTTCTCTACTCTGCTCTGCTCTACCCTACTCTGCTCTACTCTAGCCTAGCCAAACCTAGCCATACCTTGCGTCGCTCTACTCTACTCTAGCCTCGCTTACCTTTGCCTAACCTAGCCAAGCCTAACCTCGCTCTACTCTGCTCTACTCTACTTTACTCAGCTCTACTCTACTCTACTCTACTCTACTCTACTCTAACCTAGCCAAATAAAGCTTAAACTAACCTAGCTCTATAATGCTTTGCTCTTCTCTTCTCAACTCTACTCTACTCAACTTTTCTTTGTTCTACTCTATTATGCTATACTCTACTCAGCTCTTCTCCACTCTACTTTGCTCATCTCTGCTCTACTCTGCTCCGTACTAGGCTACTCTACTCTACTCTACTCTACTCTAGTCTAAGCAAGCCTAGACTAGCATAGCCTAACTAAGCTCCACTCTATTCTTCTCGATGCTACTCTACTATTCTCTACTCGAATATATTATACTCTACCCTACTCTACTCTACTCTACTCAATTCTACTCTAACCAAGCCTAGCCTAACCAAGCTCTACTTTATTCTACTCTACTCTAGCCTAGACAAGCCAAACCTAGCTCTACTCTTCTTCACTCTGCTCTGCTCTAGTCTACTCTACTCTACTATACTATACTCTATTCTACTCTATTATGCTCTACTTTGCTTGGCTCTACATAGCACTCCTCTCTTATACTCTACTCTACTCTACTCTACTCTACTCTAACTTAGCCTTGTCTAACCTAACCTTACTAGCTCTACTCTACTCTACTCTACCCTACTCTATTCTACTTTACACTTTAGCATAGCCTAGCCTAGCTTACCCTAACCTAGCCTAGCGTAGCCTATTCTGCCTCAGCTTTGGTCAACCCTACTCAGCTTTATTTTACTTTGCTCTACTATACTCTACTTTACTCTACTCAACTCTACTCTACTCTACTTTGCTTTGCACTACTATATTATACTCTAACCTAACCTAGCCTAGCCTAACTTGCTCTACACTACTCTACTGTACTATACTCTATTATACTATATTATACTCTACTCTACTCTACTCTAGCCTACCCTAGCCTAGCATAGCTCTACTCTATACTACTCTTTTCTACTCTACTCTACTCTACAATGCCTTACTTTTCTCTACAATGCTTTACTCTCCTCTACTCTATTATGCTCTTCTCTACTTTGCTATGGTATGCTTAGCTCAGCTCTACTCTACTCTACTCTGCTTTGTCATGTCTTTTAGGCTCTACTTTGCTCTACTCTCCTCTCCTCTTCTATCCTATCTTATCCTCTCTTCTACTCACCTCACCTCTCATCTTCTCTACTATACTCTCCTCTACTCCACTTAACTCCACTCTTTTGTACTCTACTATGCTCTACTCTATTATATTCTACTCCTCTCTACTTTATTATACTCTATTCTAACCTTGCTTAGCCTAGCCTAATCTAGCTCTACACTACTTTACTCTATTCTACTCAACCCTTGCCAAGCCTAATCGACCCTACCCTATCCTAACCTAGCCTAACCTAACTCTACTTTATTCAATTCCACTCTACTCTACTCTAGCCTTGCATACCTTAACCTATCTTAGCTTTGCTTTACTCCACTCTGCTCTACTATGCTCTGCACTACTCTACTTTACTTTGCTCTATTCTACTCTTAATTGCTCTACTCTACTCTTCTACTCTACTCTACTCTCCTCTCCTCTCCTCTCCTCCACTCTAGTTTACACTACTCTATTCTACTATACTCTACTCTACTCCACTCTAGCTTAGCTTAGCCTAGCTTAACCTAACTCTACTCTACTCTAATTTACTTTTCTCTACACTACTCTAGTCTAGCCTACCCTACCCTAGCCTAGCCTAACCTAGCTCCACTCTATTATAATCTACTCAACACTACTCTACTCTACTCTACAATATTCTACTCTACTATGCTCTACTTTAACTGACCCTAGCCTGGCCTAACAAAGCTCTACTTTACTTTACTCTACACTATCTTAACCTTTCCTTGCCTAATCTAGCTCTACTCTACTCTACTATGCTATGCTTTGCTCTACTCTATGCTGCTTTGCACAACTCTTCTCTACTCTACTTTACTCTGCTCTGCTCTACTCTGTAATACTCTACTCTACTCTACACTTCAGCCTAGCCTAGCTTAACCTAGCTCTACTCTACTCTACTCTACTTTACTTTAGCAAAGCCTAGTCTAGCCAATAATAGCCTAGCCTTACCTAGCTTAGCCTAGCCAAACCAAGTTCTACTCAACTCTACTCTACTCTATTATACTCTACTTTACTCTACTTTACTTTCATTAACCTAGCCTCGCTTAACTTAACCTTAACTAACCTAACCTAGCTTAGCCTTGCCTAATTACCTCTACTCTGCTCTACTTTTCTCTACTCTACTCTACTCTGCTTTGCTCTGTCCTAAACTACTCTACTCTACTCTTTTCTACTCTACTCTACTCTACTATGCTTCTCTCTTCTTTACTCTAATCTACTATAGCCTAACCTAACCTTACCTAGCCTAACCTAGCTCTACTCTACTCTATTATACTCTAGTCAAAGCTATTCTACTCTACTCTAGTCTAGCTTAGCTTAGCATACCCTAGCCTAACTTAGCAAAGCCAAACATAACTCTACTCTACTCTACTCTACCCTACCCTACTCTACTCTACTCTACTATACTTTATTCTACTCGACTCCACTCTACCCTACCCTAACCTAGCCTAGCACTATGTAACCTAGCTCAACTCTACTCTACTCTACTCTACCCTAGCCTAGGCTAAAATAGCTCAGCTCTACTTTGCTCTTCTCTACTCTACTCTAGTCTACTTTTCTCTTCTTTGCTCCAATCTCCTCCATACTACTTTGCTCTACTTTGCTCTGTACTACTCTACTCTACTCTCCTTTGCTAAACTCTACTATACTCTACTCAACTCTACTTTACTCTATTCTATTCTACCTTTGCCTAGCCTAGCTTAGCCTTATCTTACCAAGCCTAACCTAGCTCTACACTACTCTACTCCCTTACTCTAACCTAGCCTAGCCTTCCCTAGCTTAGCCTAATGTAGCCTAACCTAACCTAACCTAGCTCAGCTCTACTCTAATCTTCTCTACTCTACTCGACTTGACTCTACTCTGCTCTTCTCTATGCTACTCTAGCCTAGTTTATCCTAGGATAGCCTAACCTAACCTTGCCTAACCTTGCTCTACTCTGTCTTACTCTACTCTTCTCTACTCAACTCTTCTCTACTCAACTCTACTCTACTCTAATCTACTCTACTCTGCTCTATTCTACTCTACTCTTCTTAACTCTTCTACTCTTGCATAGCTTAGCCTAGTTAGCCAACCATAGCCTAACTTAACTTAACCTAGCTTAGCCTCACTTTACTATACCCTACTCTACTATACTCTACAATGCTCTACTCTACTCTAGCCTAGCCTATCCTAGTATTGTCTCACCTAGCCTTGCTTAACCTAGCTTTGCTCTGCTTTACTCTACTTTGCTCTACTCTTCTCTACTATACTCTACTCTACACTACTAGACTATCCTCTCCTCTACTCAACTCTATTCTACTCTACTCTACTCTACTTTACTCTCCTCCACTCTATTCTACTATACTCTAATCTATTACTCTAGGCTAGCTTAGCCTAGCCCAACCTAACTTAGCTCTACTCTACTCTACTCTAGTCTAGCCTAGCCAACCTCTCTTAAAAAAGTTATGCTCTACTCTACTATGCTCTGCACTACTCCTCTCTGCTCTACTTTACCTTACTTTGCTCTTCTCTACTCTACTCTACTCTACTCTACTCTATTTTGCTCTACTCTAATCTGCTTTCCTCTCCTTTTGTCTACTCTCCTCTCCTCTCCTTTCCTTTGCTTTCCTCTACTTTACATTACTTTACTCTACTGTACTCTACTCTTCCCTAACTAGCTTAGTCCAACCTAGCTTTATTCTAATCTAACCTAGCCTAGCCTAACCTTGCTTTACTCTGCACTTCTATTCTGCTTTACTCTACTTTGTTTTGTTCTACTCTACTCTACTCTCCTCTCCTTTACTCTACTCTACTCTACAAGGCTTTACCCTAGTCTACTCCACTTTACTCTACACTACATTACTCCACTCTACTCTACTCTACTCAACCCTGCTCAACTCTACTATGCTCTACTCTACTCTAGGCTAGCTTATCCTTACCTAGGCTAACCTAGCTCTACTTTACTCTACTCTAGACTATTATACTCTGGCCTAGCCTAGCATACCCTATCTTAACTTAGCTCTAATCTACTCTACACGACATTATTCTATTCTACTATGCCCTAATTAACTTAGCTTGGCCTAGCCTAACCTAACCCTACACTACTTTATTATACTCTACTTTACTCTAGCTTAGCATTGTCTACCATAGCCTACCTTAGCCTAACCTAGCTTTACTCTACTCAGCTCTACTTTGCTCTGCTTTTCTCTATTCTGTTCTACTCTGTTCTCTAACTTAGCTTAGCTTAGCCTATCCTAGCCAAGCTCAACTCAACTTTACTCTACTCTGTTTTGCTCTAGCATAGCCTAACAAAACTTAGGCTAATCTGGCCTAGCTTAGCCTCGTAAAACCTAGCCTAGCCTAACCTAGCCTAGTCTAACTTAGCCCTACTCTTCTCTGCTCTACTCTTCTCTTTTCTACTCTAGTCTTCTCTGGTCTCCTCCACTCTACTCTATACTACTCTGCTCTAATCTTCTCAGTTTTGCTATACTATACTCTACTCTACCCTAACATTGCCTAGCTTAGCCTAACCTAGCTCTACACTAGTCTACTTTATACTACTCTACTCTACTCTACTCAAGCCTTGCCTAGCTTACCTAACCTATCTTAGCCTCTCCTTGCTTAACCCAGCCAAACCTAGCTCTACTATACTCTATTCTACCCTACTCAATTATACTCTACTCTCCTCCATTCTACCCTACTCTACACTACTCTACCCTAACCTAAAAAAGCCTTGCCAAACTAACCCTAGCCTAGCCTAGCTTAGCCTACCTAGCTCTACTCTACTTTACTCCATAATACTCTACTCTAACTTAACCTAGCCTAATCTATCCTAAACTAGCTCAACTCTACTCTACTTTACTCTATTATATTCTACTTTATTCTAGCCTAGCCTCACCTAGCATAGCCAAGCCAAACCTACCTCTACTCTGCTCTTGTCTGCTCTGTTTTGCTCTACTTTGCTCTGCTCTATTCTCCTATGCTCTACTTTGCTCTACTCTTCTCTACTCTATTATACTCTACTACTATACTCTCCTCTACTCTAATGTACTCTAGCCTAGCCTAGCCTAGCCAAGTTCTACTCTACTCAAATCAACTCTACCTTACTCTTCTCTAACCACTCTACTCTAACTTAGCCTAGCATAATCTTAATCTTCTATACTTTACTTAGCTCTACTCAACTCTACTCTTCTCTACTCTGCTATGCTCTACTCTACTGTTCTCTCTTCTATACTCTGCTCTACTCTACTCTTATCTATCCTACTCTAGCTTATCCTAACCTAACCAAACTCAACTCTATACTCTATTCTACTCTAGCCAAGCCTAATTTATGCTAGCCAAGCCTAACTTAGCCTAGCCTAGCCTAGCTCTACTCTACTTCACTCCACTCTACTATACTATACTCTACTCTACTCTAACCTATCCTAACCGAGCTTTACTCTACCATAGTCTACTCTAATCTATTATATTACATTTTACTCTACTCTAACTTAGTCTAGCTTAGCCTAGCCTAACCTTGATCTACTTTGCTCTACTCTACCCTAGCTTGACCAAGCCTTAGCCTAGCCTAGCCTCACCCAAACTTGGCTATCCCAGCCAACAAAACTAAGCCTTACTCTTCACTGCTCTACCCTGCTCTACTCTACTCTGCTCTACTCTGGTTTCCTCTATTTTGATCTGCTCTAATCTACTCTAGCCTAACCCTGTCAAGCCTGACCTAACCTAGCTCAACTCAACTCCACTATACTCTACTCTTCTTTACTCTACTATACTCTATTATACTCTACTCTAGCCTAGCATAGCCTAACCTAGTCTAACCTAACCTAGCCTAGCCTAGCCTAGCCTAACCAAGCTCTACACTACTCTACTCTACTCTACTCTGCTCTACTATACTCTACTATATTATACTATACTCTACTCTACTTTCCTCAACCCTTCTCTATTCTACTCTGCTCTGCTTTACTCTACTCTACTCTACTCTACTCTGTTATGCTCTTTTTGCTCTGCTCCTACTCTCCTTTGCTCTTTTCTACTCCACTCTACTCTACTCTACTCTACACTATTATATTCTAAGCTACCCTAGTCTAGCAAGGCCAAGCCCTTCTCTTCTCAACTCTATATTACTTGACTCTATCTACTCTACTCCACTCTATTAAACTCTACTCTACTCTTACCTAGGCTAGCTTCGCCTAACCTAACTGGCCTAACCAAGCATAAACTAGCTCTACTCTACTCTACTCTACTTTAACCTAACCTAGCCTAGCCTAACCTAACAAAATTCAACTCTACTTTACTCTAGCATAGCCTGGTTTAGCCTAGCCTAACTTAACTCTACTCTACTCTACTTTGTTCTACTTTGCTCATCTCCTCTCTGCTCTACTCTTCTCTTTTCTACTCTGCTCTCCTCTACTTTGCACTACTCTTCTCTACTTTGCTTTAATTTGCTCTATTATACTCTACTCTACTCTATTCTACTATACTCTAGCTTAGCCAAGCAGAACCTAGCTCTACTCAACTCTACTCCTCTCTTGCCTAGCATAGCCTACACTAACCAAAACTATCCTAACCTAGCTCTACTCTATTCTACTCTACTTTACTCTACTCTACTCTACTCTACTCTATCTTATCCTAGCCTAACCTTGCTTAGCCTAACATAGCTCAACTCATCTCTACTCTACTCTGCTCTGCTTTGCTTTATATGGCTCTACTCTACTCTGCTCAGCTTTGTAATACTCTAATCTACTCTGTTCTTTTGCTCTGCCCTACTCTACTCTGCTTTGCTTTCTTCTTCACTCTTCTCCCCTATTCTACACTACTCTACTCTACTCCACTCTACTTTAATCTACTATACTCTATTCTACTCTGATCTACTCTACTCTACTTTACTCTCCTCTACTCTACTCTACTCTAGCGTAGCCTAACCAAGCTCTACTCTACTATACTATACTCTAATCTACTTTACATTATAATCTACTCAACTCTACTCTAGCCTATCTTAGCCTAGCCTAGCCTAGCCTTGCATAGCCTAACCTAACTCTACTCTACTCAACTATGCTATACTCCACTTTAACCTAGGCTAGCCTAGCATAACCAAGCTCTACTATACTCTACTCTGTTATACTCTACTCTAGCCTAGCCTGGCCTGGCCCAGCCTAGCCTAGCTTAGCCTAAACGAGCACTACTCTGCTCTACTCTGCTTTGCTATGCTTTTCCCTGCTCTACTTTGCTCTACTCTACTCTACTCTTCTCTACTCTACTCTTCTCTACTCTGCTCTACTCTACTCTACTCTGTATTCTATCCTAGCCTAGCCTAGCTTACCCAAGCCTAGTCAAGCTTATCCTAGCTTAGCTTAGCCTAACATAGCTCAACTCTACTCTACTCTGCTATTCTTTTCTCTAACCAGCTTTATTGTACTCTACACTAACCTAACCTAACCTAGCCTACCTTAGCTCTGCTCTACTCTATAATCGTCTACTCTTCTACACTCTACACTAGCCTTGCCAGCCTATCATAGCCTAGCCTTGCCGAACCTATCACTGCTTTTCTCTACTCCATTATACTCTGCTCTACTCTGGCCTAGCCTAGCCTACCCTAGCCTAGAATATCCTAGCTTAGCCTTACTTACCCCAGCCAAAGCTAGCTCTACTTTAGTCTACTCAACTCTAATCTACTCTACTTTAGTCTACTCTACTCTACTCTACTTCTATAATCTGCTCTACTCTAGCCTACTTTACTTTACTCTACTCTACTATACTCTATTCTACTATACTCTAATCTACTCTACTCTAATCTACTTTACTCTACTCTACTCTAAACTAGTTTGCTCTATTTTATTCTACTCTACTCTATTTAGTACTACTCTACTCTGCTCTAAAATGCTATACTCTTCTCTACTCTGCTCTGCTCTGTTATGCTCTACTCTCTAGCCTAGTCTAACTGAGATCTACTCTACTCCACTCTACTATGCTCTACTCTAGCCTAGCCTAGTTATCATAGCTTACACTAGCATAAATTTATCTTGCCTAACGTAGCTCAACTCTACTCAACTCTAGAATACTCTACTACAGTCTACTCTATTATAGCCTTGCCTAACCTAGTCTTGCATAATAAAGGCCAACCTTGCCTAGCCTAACCTAGCTCTACTCTACTTTACTCTACTATACCACACTCTACTCTACTCTATTCTACTCTAGTCAACTCAACTCTACTTTACTCTACTCCAACCAAGCCTACCCTAGTCTCTTTTAGCCTATCCTAGCTCACTCTACTCTGCCTTACTCTACTATGCTCTATTCTTCTTTATTCTACTCTGCTCTACTATGCTCTTCTCTTCTCTACTCTCTTCTACTTTGTTTTACTCTATTCTACTATGCTCTACTCAACTCAGCTCCATTCTACTCTACTCTAGCCTAGCCTAGCCTAACCATGCTCTACTCTACTCTACTCAACTCTTCTCTACTATAGCCTAGCCTACCTTAGCCTAGGCCAGCCTATCCTAGTTCTACTCAACTGTACTCTACAAAACAATACTATACTATCTTCAACTCGACTCTATTCTACTCCAATCTAATCTATTCTGACCTAGCCTCGCCTAACCTAGCTCTACTCTACTCTACACTAGCCTGGTCAAGCCTAGCCTAGCTTAACATATCCTACTTCTAGCCTACTCTACTCTACTCTACTCTATTCTACTCCACTCTACTCTACTCTACTCTAATCTACTCTAGCCTTGATTGGACTAGCTTAGCTTAACCTAGCATAGCTTAGCTTAGCCTAACCTAGCTATATTCTACTCTACTCTACTCTTCTATTCTTTACTCTATTCTACTCAACCTTCTTCTATTCTACTCTACTATACTTTAATATAACCTAGCCTGGCTTAGCCTAACCTAGCTCTACCCTACTCTACTCTAGCCTAGCTTAGCCGAACCTAGCTCTACTCTACTCTACTCAGTTGTGCTTTGCTCTACTTTGCTCTACTCTACTCTGCTCTACTCATTTCTATTATGCTCTACTCTGCTCTGCTCTACTCTGCTCTACTCTGCTACATTCTATGCTACTCTACTATACACTTTTCTATTCGAGCCTAGTGTTGCCTAGTCTAACCTAGTCTAGCCTAACCGAACCAAGTGCTACTCTACTCTACTCTACTCTACACTACTCTACCCTAGCCTAACCTAACTCTACTCTACTCTACTTTAACTTAGCTTAGCCTAGCCTTGCTTAATCGAGCTCTACTTTACTCTACTCTGCTCTACTATACTCTACTCTACTCTAGCCTAACCTAGCCTAATCTAGCTATACTCTTCTCTACTCTGCTCTGCTCTACTTTACTCTACTATACATTGATCTACCCTACTTGGTTTTACTATACTATAGCATAGTCATGCCTAACCTAACACTACTCTACTCGACTCTATTCTACTCTACTCTTCTCTACCTACTCTACTCTACTATAACCAAGTCAAGCCTAGCCTAGGTTAGCCATGCTTATCCTTGCCTAGCCTTGCCTAGCCAAGCCTAGCTTAAGCTAGCTCTACTCTACTCTACTCTACTTTATTCTACTTTAGCCTTACTTAGGCTAGCCTAACCTAACCTAACTCTCGTCTACTTTACTCTACTCTACTCTATTATACTCCAACATACTCTACACTACTCTACTCTACTCTAACCTAGACTAGCCTAGTCTTGCCTAACCTAGCTCTACTCTACTCTACTCTATTATGCTCTACTCTACCCTACTTGATTATGCTCTGCTCTGCTCTTCTCTACTCTACTCTGCTCTATTCTAATATGTTATGCTCTACTATACTCTATCTTGCACTACACTACTCTGCTCTATTTTACTGTGTTGTACTCTATTATACTCTACTCTTCTCTAGCCTAGCTTAGCAAGCTTAGCCTAGCCTAACCTAAGTCTTCTCTACACTACTCTGTTATACTCTACTCAACTAAAGCATAACCTAACCTAGGCTAACCTAGCTCTACTCAACTTTAACCTGCTCTACTATACTCTACTTTAACTTAAGCTAACCTAGCTTAGCCATGCCAAACCTAACTCTACTTTACTCTACTCTAACCTAGCCTAAGCTAGCCTAGCATAGCCTAACATAGCTCTGCTTTGCTCTATTCTACCCTCCTCTACTTTGCATTGCTTTTCTTTGCTCTATTTTGCTCTACCATGCTCTACTCTGCTATTGCTTTACTCAACTCAACTCTACTCTGCTTTACTCTACTCTGCTATGCTCCACTCTTCTCTACTCTGCTATACTCTTCTCTTCTCTACTCCACTCTGCTCAACTCTACTCTTCTGTACTGTACTCTACCCTACTCTACTCTAGTCGTGCCTAGCGTAGCCTAACATAACAAAGCTCTACTTTTCTCTACTCTACTATACTCTTTTATACTCTACTCTACTCTGGCCTAGCCAACCTAACTTAACCTAGCCTAGCCTAGCCTATCTTACGCTAGCATAACCAAGCTTTACTCTACTCTGCTCTACTCTACTCTACTCTACTTTGCTCTACTCTACTCTACTCTAACCAGTCTAACCTTGCCTAACATAACCTAGCTCTACTGTACTCTACTCCACTCTAGCCAAGCTTAGCCTAGCCTAACCCAACTCTACTCGACTCTACTCTGCTCTGCTCTGCTCTGCTCTTCTTTGCTTTGCTCTGCTTTGCATTGCTCCATCCTGCTCTACTCTGTGCTGCTTCACTCTTTTTTACTCTGTTTTGCTCTTCTTTGCTCTGCTCTACTTTACTCCACTCTATGCTACCCTACTCTACTTTACTCTATCTTAGCCTAGCCTTGCCTTGCCTAACCTAACCTAACTTATCACTACTCTATTCTACTCTTCCCTACTCTACTCTACCTAGCCTAGCTTAACATAGCCTACCCAAAACTAGCGTAGCCTAACCTAGCTCCACTCTATTCTACTCTACTCTACCAACTCTACGTTATTCTATTCTACTCTACTCTACTCTACACAACACAACTCAAATCTATTCTTGCCTTGCCTAACCTAACATAGCCTTAACAAGCTCTTCTCTGTGCTACTCTCTTTTCTCTACTCTACTCTACTCGACTCTAATCTACTCTATTCTAGCCTACGTTAGCCTAGCGTAGCCTTACATAGCTGAGCCCTACTCTACTTATGCCCAGCCTTGCCAAGCTTAAGAGAGCCTAGCCTAGCATTGTCGAGCCTAGCCTAACCTAGCTCTACTCTATTCTACTATACTTTATTATACTCAACTATACTCTACTATACTATACTCTATTCTACTCTACATTAGCCTAGCCAAGCCTAGTCTAGCCCACCCTATCTTAGCTCTACTCTCCTCGACCATATTATACTCTACTCGAATCTACCTTATTCTACTCTATTTTACTCTATTGTACTACACTCTACTCTACTCCAACCTGGCCTAGCTTAGCCTAACCTAGCTCTACTATGCTCTACTCTTCTCTGATCAACTCGACTCTGCTCTTTTCTTCTCTGCTTTATTCTTCTCTGCTCTACCCTACTCTACATTACACTGCTCTTCTCTACTCTGCTCTACTATACTCCACTCCACTTAGCTCTAGCTTTACTCTACACTTCTCTACTCTACTTTACTCTACTCTACTCTACTCAACTCTACCTACTCTAAGCCTAGCCAACCCTTACTCAGCCTACCTTACCCTCACAAAACCTAGCTATATTTTACTCTACCATACTCTACTCTACTATAGTATACCCTATTGTATTCTACTATGCTCTACTCTACTCTATTCTTACCATGCCTAACTTAGCTTCGTGTAACCTAGCTCTACTCTACTGTTCTCCAATTTAGCCTTGCCTAGCCTAGCCTAGCTTAGCCTAACCTAGCTCTGTGCTACTTTGCTCTGCTCTACACTGATCAACTTTTCTCTGCTCTACTCTACTCAACTTTATAATTCTCTGCTCTACTATTCGTTGCTCTGCTCTACTCTGCTTTATTCTACATTATTATACTCTTATCAAGCCTAGCCTTGCAAATCCTAACCTTGATCTAGTCTACTTTACTCTAGCCTAGCCTAGCCCAACATAGCCTAGCCTAGCCTAACGTCGCTTTGTTCTACTCTACTCTACACTACTCTACTTTACTCAACTCTATTCTACTCTACTCTACTCCAACCTAGCCTAGCATAGCTTAGCCTAACCTAGCTCTAATTTTCTCTATTCTGCTCTATTCTCCTGTGCTCTACTTTGCTTTACTCCACTCTGCTTTGCTCTATAATGCTCTGTTTGGATCTACTCTACTCTACTTTGCTCAGCTCTTCTCTAATTCACTCTTCTCTACTCTACTCTACTTTACTCTACTCTTACTCTACTCTACTCTACTCTACCCAAGACAAGGTAGCCAAGCCTAACCTAGCCTTGCCTTGCATAACGTTGCTCTACCATACTCTATCAACTTTAGCCTAGTCTAGCCTACTTACCCTAGCCTAGGCTAGCTTAGCCTAACCTAGCTCTACTCTATTTTACTCTATCTACTTCACTTGAATCTACTTTAATCTACTCAACTCTACTCTAACTTAGCTTAGCCAAGCATAGCCTAGCCTAGCCTAGCTCTACTCTACTCTACTCTAGCCTAACCTAGCCTAGCTAAACCTAGCCTAGCCAAACCTAGCTCTACTCTACTCTGCTCTCCTCTATTCTACTCTACTCTACTATGCTCTACTCTGTTATGCTCTATAATGCTCTACACTGCTCTACTCTACTCTACTCTTCTATACTCTTGCTTATTCTAGCATAACCTAGCTCTACTCTACTATACTCTACTATACTCTATCCTAACATATCCTAGCCTACCTTACCCTTGCCTAGCATCGGCTGGCTTAGTAAAGCCTAGCCTAACTTAGCTCTACTCTACTCTACTATGCTCTACTTTGCTCTGCTCAGCTCTACTATGCTCTACCGTACTCTACTGTTTGCTACTCTGCTCTTCAATGCTATGCTCTACTCTTCTCTAATCTACTCTGCTCTACTCTTCTCTGCTCTACTAGACTCTACTCTACATTATTATACTCTACTCTACTCTACTTTAGCAAGTTTTGCCTAGCCTAGCATAGCCTAAGCTTGCTCTACTCTACTGTACTCTACTCTATTACACTATACTCTACTCTACTCTACTCTAGCCTAGCCTAGTCTACCTTAGTGTAACCTTGCCCAGCCTAGCCTAACCCAACCTAGCTCTACTCTACTCTACTCTACTTTACTGTACTTTACTCTACCCTAGCCTAGCCTAGGCTTACCTAGCTTAGCCTAGCCTAACTTAGCTTTGCTATACTCTGATATACTATACTTTACTCTACCATACTCTGGTCTACTCTACTATTCTCTATTATGTGCTGCTCTACTTTGCTCTACTCTACTCTGCTCTGCTCTACCCTATACTACTTTATCATACTTTAGCCTAGCCTAGCCTAACCTAGCCTAATCAAACTCTACTCTACTCTACTCTACTATACTATACTCTACTCTACTCAGCTCTACACTCCTTTACTCTACTCTAGCCTACCTTAGCCCATTCTATCCAGCATTAAATTAGCCTTGCTTAGCCTAACTAGGCTCTACTCTACTCTACACTACTCTGCTCTACTCTACTCTACTTTACTCTACTCTCACCTCGCCTAGCCTAGCCAAACCTAATCTAGCTCTACTCTTATTTACACTAACCAACCGAGCCTAGCCTAATTGAGCTCTGCTCTGCTCCACTCTACTATACTCTACTCTACTATACTATACTCTACTTTACTCTACTCTACTCTAAAAAAGCCTAGCCTAGCTTGACCTAGCTCTAATATGCTCTAACCATGGATAGCCTAGCCTAATCTTGTTCTACTCTACTCTACTCTACTCTACTCTGCTTTACTCCACTTTACTCTACTTTACTCTACTCTAGCCTAGCCTAGCCTACCCCAGTCGAGTCTACCCTTAGCGAGCCTTACTTACTTCTACTCTACTCTACTCTACTTTATTATACTACACTCTACTCTAATCCACTCCACTCTACTGTACTATACTATACTCTACTCTTGTCTACGATAACCTGTCCTAACCTAACCTAGCTCTACTCTACTCCAGCCTAGCCTAGCCTAACCTAACTCCACTTTGCTCTGCGTCCTCAAGTTTTCTATGTTTTGCTCCTTTCTACTCTACTCTATTAAGCTCTACTTTTTTTTTTGCACTGCTTGGTTCTGCTCTACTCTACTCTACTCTACTCTACTCTAACTAGACTAGCCTAAATAAGCTCTATGCTACTCTGCTTTGTTATGCTCTATTCTGCTTAGCTGTACCCATCTCTACTTTGCTCGACTCTACTCTACACTACCTTATTGTGGTCTAAACTATTATGCTCCTCTCTATTCTACTCTACTCTACTTTACTCTACTTTGCTTTACTCTACTCTACTTTATTTTACTATACTTAATATAGTCTAGCCTTCTTTAGCCTAGCTTAGCCTAGCCTAACCTAACTTTCTATACACTACTCTACTCTACTTTACTATACTCTATCCTGCTCTACTCTTCTCTACTCTAGCCTAGCTTAGGTTAACTAAGCTTGTGCTAGGCTAGCTTTGCTTAACCTAGATCTACTCTATTTTACTCTACTTTACTCTAATCTGCTCTACTTTAACTTAGACTAGCATAGCCTAGCAAAACCTAGCTCTACTCTATTATGCTTTACTCTACTTTTCTTTACTCTACTCTACTATAGCTTAGCTTTGCCTTGCCTAGCCTAGCCTAATGTAACCAAGCTATGCTCTACTCTACTGAGGTCTGCTCTACTCTTTTCTACTCTACTCTACTCTACTCTACTCTTCTCTACTCTACTCTAATGTACTCTAGCTTAACCTACCCTATCCTAGCTCTACTCTGCCCTACTCTACACAATCGTACTCTACTACACTCTATGCTACTCTACTCTACTAAACATTATTATACTCCACTCTACTGTACTTTACTCTTCTCCAAATAGTTTAGCCTAGCTTAGCCTAACCTAGCTCTACTCTACTCTTTCCTAGGCGAGCCTTGCCTAGCCCAGCCTAACCTTGCTCTGCTCTGCTATACTCTACTTTACTCTACTTTGCTCTGTTCTACTCTACTCTACTCTTTTATACTCTAGCTAAGCCTTGCTTAACTTAGCTTTAATCTACTCTACTCTACTATATTTTATTCTACTCTACTCTACTCTACTCCATTCCACTCTACTCTACTCTATTCTACTTTACTCTAACCTAGCCTAGCCTAGCCTACCTAGCCTAACCAAGCTCTGTTATGCTCTACTCTACTCTATTATACTCTACTATACTCTGCTCTGCTCTACTCCACTGCACTAAGCCCTATTCTGTTTTGCTTTGCTCTGCTTTGCTAGACTCTACTCTACTACACTCTACTTTAGCCTATCCTAACCTAACCTCACTCTACTCTGCTCTACTCTACTCTATTGTACTCTTACCTACCCTAGCCTAGTCTTGCTTAGCATAATGAATCCCTACTATACTCTACTGGACTCAAAGATACTCTAGTATACTCTACTCTACTCTACTCTACTCTACTCTAATCTAATCTACTCAACTCTACTCTACTCTGCTCTACTCTACTCTTCTCTACTCAAGCCTAGCCTAGCTATCCTAACCTGGCCTAACTTAGCTTAACCTAGCTCTACTCTACTCTACTCTACTCTATTCAACTCTACTTTGCTCTATTATGTTCTGCTCTTCTCTGCTCTACTTTACTCTTCTCTACTCTATTCTAGTCATCTATGCTCTACTCTACTCTCCTCTACTCAAGCCTAAACTAGACTAGCCTAATTGAGCTTTACTCTGCTCTACTCTAGCCTTATTAAGCCTAGCCTACCCATGCCTAGCCAAGCCTAACCTAGCTCTACTCTACTCTACTCTACTATACTCTATAATACTATACTCTACTCCACTCTACTTTATTATACTCTACTCTAACTTAGTCTATCCTAGTCTAACCTAACCTAGCTCTACTATAACCTAGACTAGCTTAGCCTAACCTAGCTCTACTTTACTCTGCTTTACTCTACTTACTATACTCTTCTCTATTTTAATTTGCTCTACTCTACTCATGTCAGCTCTACTCTACTCTACTTTGCTCTTGTATGCTCTATTCTACTCCACTCCACTCTTCTCTGCTCTACTTTACTCGCTCTGCTATACTCTACTCTCCTCTCTATTTTTATCCTCTCCTCTCCTCTCCTCTACTATACTCTACTCTACTTTACTCTATTCTACTCTACTCTACTCTACTTTACTCTACCCTACTCTATCCTAGCCTAGCCTAATCTAACCTTACTCTACTCTAATGTACTACACTATACTCTACTCTACTCTAGCCTAGCTTAGCCTAGCTTAATCGTGCTCTACTCAACTCAACTTCACTCCACTAAACTCTAGCCAAGCCTCGACTTACCTAACATTACTCTCCTCTATTTTACTCTACTCTATTATGTTTTGCTTTCCATGGCTCTGCTCTGCTTTATTCTGCACCACTCTGCTCTAATCTTCTGCTCTACTCTAGTCTACTTAACTCTACTTTATTCTCCTCTCCTCTCCTCTCCTCACCCCCTCTCTCATCTCCTCTCCTTTACCCTACTCTACTCTACTCTACTCTACATTACTCACTCAACTCTACTCTACTATAATCTATTTTATTGTATTTGGCTAGCCTAACTTAGCTCTACTCTACTCTAGTCTATTCCACTTTACTCTAGCCTAGCCTAGCCTACCCTAGCCTAACCTAGCCAGGCCTAGCCTTAGCTAACCTAACTATACTCTACACTACTCTACTCTACTCTACTCTACTCTACTCTAAACTACTGCTCTCAACTCTACCGTACTCTACTTTACTCTATTATAACCATGCCAAGTCTAACCTAACCATGCTCTACCTTTACTCTACTTCACTCTACTCCAGCCTAGCCTAACCTAGCTCTACTCTACTCTGTTATGCTGTGTGATGCTCTATTCTACTCTACTCTTCTCTTCTCTACTCTACTTTGTTCTACTCCACTCTCTGTTACTCTGTACTCTAGCTTAGCCTAAAAAAGACTATCCTAACCTAGCTCTATTCTACTCTACTCTACTCTAATCTACTCTAGCCTACCCTACCCTGGCCTAACCTAGCTAGTCTAGCCTTGCTAAACTAGCTCTACTCTACTCTACTCTACTCTACTCTACTCTATTCTACTTTGTTATACTCTATTCTACTATACTCTACTCTACTCTAGCCTTGCTTAGCCTAGCTTAGTCTATCCTAGCCTAACTTAGCTCTATTCTACCTTACTTTACTTTGCTCTACTCTACTCTACTTTGCTCTACACTACTCTACTCTACACTACTCTAGCTTGGCCTATCCTAGCTTGGCCTAACTTAATCTAGTCCTACTCTACCTTGCTCTACTATATTCTACTCTACTCTCTAGCCTAACCTAACCTTGCTCTACTTTACTTTATTCCACTCTACTTACTCTACTTTAACCTAGCCTAGCCTAACCAAGCTCTACTCCACCCTACTCTACTCTACTCTCCTCTACTCTACTCTACTCTATTCTACTCTAGCCTTGCCTAGCTTAGCCTGGCCTAGTCTAGCCTAACCTTGCTCTACTTTACTCTACTCTTCCCTACTCTGCTCTACTCTACTATGCTCTACTGTACTGTGCTCTTCTTTGCTTTACTCTGCACTGCTCTACTCCACTCTACTTTTCTTTATGTTGCTCTGCTCTACTTTGCTCTATTCTACTCTACTATGCTCTGTCATCATTTAGATCATAGACATGAATTTTAATTAGAAGAGGAATTAATTTCAAAACAAATAGCTTTTAAAGATAACAAATTTTTTTAATTTTTTTAAAAGTTTGTTTTAGTAAAAATCTCAAACAGAACATAATGTTTATTTATTTTAAAAAAAATAATTTTACTCATGAGTTCTTTCAACTATTATAAAAAAATTAATATATTATACAAATCAACAAAAAGATTCTTAAGATACTACTTTGTATATAATGTATGAGTTTAATAAATAAATAGTATTTTTTAAAATACTTTTACAAAAATATATGTCATAAAAATGTTTTGATTCAATTTTGTAATAAATATTTTTCTTCTTTATTAGAAATTTCAAAAAACATATTTTAAGTAAATATTTTAAAATAAGTTTTGAATTTTCATTCACGAAAATAAAACTAATTATTTTAAAAAAAATTATCACTGAACATCTTTTATTAGATAATTGTAAAAAACATAATAAGCTTTATGTAATATATATTTAAATTACTTTAAAATTTATATTTAGTTTTTTTAAATAAAAAATATTTTCTTTTGAATATTTTTACCTATCAGTTTCTTATAGAAAAGAAAAATATTTAGTATTTTATTAGATTTTTTATTACTAAGAGAACATTCAAAAAAATCAAAAAAACTATTTAATGTATACAAAATATAAAAATATTTTGCAAACTTTTTTTACTAATTTTAAAATCTAAGGCTAATGTGTTGCAAAAACTGTCATTAAGTTTATTTTTAAAGATAATTTTGAATGAAAAACGTATTAATAAATAATAGTTTTAAAAACAAAAATTTAAAATTGCTATAAAAATGTTCTATCTTTAATAAACTTGTTGTGTATAGTGACATCATAAAATTGTTATATTTTAAAATAAATAAAATGGTATTTACTTTCTTAAAAAAATCTCCCTTTTTTATTATTTTTAAGAAAAAAATTAGTATTTATTTTGGTCAAACTATGTTTTATTTTTTTAATTAAACAAAACTTAACGATGTGCTTATAAAAGTGTATTAACTACTCTACTCTACTCTAACCTAACCTAGCCTAGCCTAACCTAACCTAACTCTACTCTGGCCTATCCTAGCCTAACTTAACTCTTCTCTACTCTGCTCAGCTCTTCTTTGCAAAGCTCTACTCTGCTCAGCTTTGCTCTGCTTTGCTCTACTCTACTGTACTCTATTCTCCTCTTCTATACTCTAGCCTAGCCTAGCCTAGCCTAACCTAGCTCTACTCTATTCAACTCTACTTTACTCTACTCTAGCAAAGCCTAGCCTCGCCTAACCCACCCTTGCCTAGCCTAACCTAGCCTAGCCTAACCTAGCTCTACTCTACTCTACTCTACTTTACTCTACTCTAATCAAATCTACTCTAACCTAGCCTAGCCTAACCTAACCTAACTCTACTCTACTCTACTTTATTTTAACTTAGGCAAGCCTAGCCTAGCCTAACTAAGATATACTCTACTCTACGCTACTCTAGCCTAGCATTGCCTTGCCTAGCCTAGCTTAACCTAGCTTTGCTCAGCTCTGGTCTGCTCTGCTATGCTTCGCTCTACTTTGGTATACTTTGCTCTCCTCTCCTCTCCTCAACTCTACTCTATTATACTCTAGCCTAGCCTAGCCTAGCTCTACTCTACTCTATTATACTCTAGTCTACTCTAGCCTAGCCTAGCCTAACCTAGCCTAGCATAAGCAAACATAACCAAGCCATGCCTTGCTTAACTTAGCCTAACTTAGCTCTACTATACTATACTCTACACTACTTTACTCTATTCTACTCTTCTCTACTCTATTCTACTCTACTTTACCTTACTCTACTCTATTCTACTCTTCTCTACTCTACATTACTCTAATCTTCTTTACTTTAACCAAAACTTGCCTAGCCAAAGCCAACTTAGCTCTAATATACACTCCTCTAACTTATCTTGACCTAGCTTAGCCTTGCCTAACCTAACTCTGCTCTACATTACTCTACTCTATCCTACTCTACTCTACATTGCTCTACTCTTCTCTACTCTACTCTACTCTACTCTACTCTACTCAATTCTACTGCACTCTACCCTAGCCTAGCCTAACCTAGATCTACTCTACTCTACTCTACTCTAGCCTAGCTTAGCCTGCAAAAGCTGAGCCTAGCCTAGCCTAACCTAGATTTACTCTACCTTACTTTACTCTACTCTACTCTACTCTACTTTACTCTACTATACTCTAGCCTAACCTAGCTCTACTCTACTTTACTCTATGCTACTGTACTCTACTCTACTCTCACATAGCCTAACCAAGCTCTACTTTACACTGGTGTTCTCTGCTCTGCTCTACTCTACTATTCTACTATCCTCTACTCTCCTCTTCTCTACTCCACTCTAATCTATTATAGTCTACTCTACTTTACTTTGCTCTACTCTACTCTACTCCACTCTACTCTGCTCCACTTTACTCTAGCATTGCCTAGCCTAGCCTCACCTAAACTCGCACTACTCTACTTTACTTCTTTACTCTACTCTATTCTAGCTAGCCTACCCTAATCGAGCTTAGCTTAGCCTAACCATATTCTACTCTACTATACTCTGCTTTACCCTTGTCTATTCTACTCTATTCTAGTCTAATCTACTCTAGTCTAGCCTTGCCTAGCCTAGTCTTTCCTAACCTAGGCTTGCCTAACTTAGCCTAACCTAGGCTAGCCTAACTTAGCCTAACCTACCTCAACTCTACTTTACTCTACTCTACTAAGCTATGCTCTACTCTACTCTTCTCTACTCTATTGTACTCTACTCTGCTCTACTTTGTTATGCTCTATTTTGCTATACTTTGTACTCTAACCTAGCCTAACTTAGCTTACACTAACCTAGCTCTACTCTACCCTGCTCTACTCTAGCCTCGCCTAGCCTAGCCCACCATTACTTAACCTAGACTAGCATAGTTTAGCCTAGTCTTACCTAGCTCTACTCTATTATCCTCTACTTGGCACTGCTCAACTCTACTCTAACCTAGCCTTGCCTAGCTTGGCCTAGCCTAACTTAGCTCTACTCTTCTCTAGTCTTCTCAACTCTGCTCTGCTCTACCCTACTCTACTCTAACCTAGCCTAATTTAGACTACCCTAGCTTAGTCTAGCTCAGCCTAACCTAGCTCTACTCTACACTGCTCTGCTCTACACAACTATGCTCTTTTCTGCTCTACTTTTCTTGGCTCTTCTCTTCTCTACTCTACTCTGCTCTACTCTACTCTACTTTACTCTAGCTTAGCCTAGCCTACCTTAGCCTAGCCACTCTAACCAAGCCAAACCTTGCTTGGCCTAGCCAAATCTTTCTGTACACTACTCTACTCTACTCTACTATAGCCTAGCCTAGCCTAAACTTGCTCTGCTCTACTCTACTATGCTTTGCTCTACTCTACCTTACTTTACACTACTCTACTATACTCTCCTCTGATTTTTTATGTTCTACTACACTCTACTCTACTTTACTCTACTCTTCTCTCCTCTACTCTACTCTACACTTCTTTACTTTACTCTACTCTACCCTACTCTACTCTACTTTCATCTTCTCTCCTCTCCCCTCCTTTGCTCTCCTCTCCTCCCTTCTCCTCTCCTCTCCTCAACTCTACTCTACTCGATTATACTCAACTCTACTTTATTCTACTCTACACTGCCCTACTTTAACCTTGCTCACTTTACTATACTCTAGGCTAGCCTAATCGAACCATGCTTTTACTCTGCTCTACTCTACTTTGCTCTGCTCTGCTTTGCTCTTCTCTACTCTACTCTACTCTACTCTGCTTTGCTCTGCTCTACTCTACTCTACTCTACTCTACTCTACACTAATTTACCTACTTTACACTACTCTACTCTACTCTCCTCTAGCCTAGCCTAGCTTAGGCTACCCTAGCCTAACCTAATTCTATTATACTTTACTTTGCTCTACTCTACTCTACTCTTCTTTTCTTTTCCCACTTTACTCTCCTATTGTCTACTCTACTCTACCCTACTCAGCTCTTCTTTACACTTTTCTACTATGCTGTGCTCCGCTCTATTCTACTTTGCGCTACTATACTCTACTCTGCTCTACTCTACTCTACTCTTCTCTGCTCTACTCTACTCTACACAAGCCTAGCTTAGCCTAGCCTAACCAAGCCTGGTATTTCATAAAGAAGTTGTACTCTACCTTTCTCTAATCTACTTTACTACTCTGGCCTAGCCTGGCTTAGCCTAACCTAACCTAACTCAACTCTACTACACTCTACTCTGCTCTACTCTAGCCTAGCCTAACCTAGCTCTACTTTCCTCTACTCAACTCTACTCTACTCTGCTCTATTCTACTCTACTCTACCCTGCTCTTTTCTACTCTACTCTTCTCTGCTCAGCTTTGCTCTACTTTCACTACACTACTCTACTCTATTCTACTCTAGCCTTGTTTAGCTTAGCTTTGTAGAGCATAACCAAACAATACTCTACACTACTCTAGTCTACTCTACTCTACTCTAGCCTTGCCTAGCTTAACCAAGCTCTACTCTATGCTGCTCTACCCTACTCTTCTCTAATCTGCTATGCTATGCTCTACTCTACTCTTCTCTACTTTGCTTTGCTCTACTCTACTCTTCTCTACTCTATTATACTCTACCTTAGCCTAGCCCAACCTTACTTTACTCTACTATACTTTACTCTAATCTAGTCTAGGCTACCTTATCCTAGCCTTACCAAGCCTGGCCAAAACCTAGCTCTTCCCTACATTACTCTACTCTACGATAGTCTACTCTACTCTACATCACTCTATTTGACTTTACATCACTCTACTCCGCTCTACTTTACTCTACTGTACTCTAACCTAGCAAAGCTTAGCCAAACCTAGCCAGCATAACTTAGCTCTACTCTAATCTACTGAACTCTGCTCAACTTGAGCCTGGCATAGCCTAGCCTAACCTAGCTCTACTCTACCCTGCTCTATTCTGCTCTGCTCTACTCTACTCTACTTTGCACTACTCCATCTCGCTCTTCTCTATTCTACTCTACTCTACTCTACTCTACTCTACTATACTCTGCTCTGTACTACTTCACTCTACTCTTTTCTACTCTACTATACTCTGCTCTACTTTAACCTAGCCTAACCTTGCCTAGCCTTGATTATCCTACCCTAATCTTAATCTACTCCACTCCAGTCTATTATTTTCTACTCTACTATGCTTCACTCTACTCTATTCAATTCTACTCTACTTTAACCCAGCCTAGCCTTGCAAGCTTAGCCTAACCTAGCTCTACTCTACTATATTTTGCTCTACTATGCTCTCCTCTACTCTTTTCTACTTTACTCTGTTCTACTCTACTCTTCTCTGCTCTTCTCTACATTACTCTGCTCTACTATACTCTACTCTAACATTGCCTTCCTTTAACCTAGCCTAGCCTAACCAAGCTTAGCCTGACCTAGCTCAAATTTACTCTACTCTACTCTGCTCTACTCTACTCAACTCTAACCAAGCCTAGCCTTGCTTAACCTAACCTATCTCTACCTGACTTTACTATACTCTAGCCAAGCTTAGCAAAGCCTAGCCTAACCTAGCTTTTCTCTACTATGCTCTGCTCTACTTTTCTTTGTTTTGCTCTACTATACTCTACTTAACTCTGCTCTGCTCTGTTATGCTCTGCTCTATTCTACTTAGCTCTATTCAGCTTGCTACTTCTCTGCTCTATTCTACTCTATCTACTCTAACTTATCCTAGCTTAGCCAAGAATAACCTAGATCTACTCTACTCCACTATACTTTACCCTACTCTATTCTACTCTATTAAACTCTTCTCTGCTCTACTCGACTCTACTCCACTCTTTTTTAATATAGCCTAGCCTAACCTAACCTTCATCTGCTCTACTCTACTCTAGCCTAGTCTAACCTAGCTTAGTCTAGCTAAATCTAGCCCTACTTTGCTTTGCATTACTCTTTTCTACTCTACTTTGCTATGCTCTGCTCACCTCTTGTGTACTCTACTTTGCTCTACTCTACCCTTCTCTACTCTACTTTACTTAGCTCTACTCTACTCTACTTTGCTCTACTCTGCTCTATCCTACCCTACTCTACTCTACTGTACTCTTTCCTAACCTAGCCAAACCAAGCTCTACTCTACTCTACTCTACTCCACTCTACTCTACTCTACTCTACTCTTCTCTAACCTTGCCAATCTTAGCCTAGGTTAACTTAACTCTACTATACTCTACTCTTGTCTAGCCTTGTGTAGCCTAGCATAGCCTAACTAAGCTCTACTTTAGTCTACTATGCTCTACACCACTTTGCTCCACTCTAATCTGCTCTACTTTACTCTACTCTATGCTACTTTACTCTACTCAACTCTAGCTTTTTTTAGTCTAGCTTTGCCTAGCCTAGCAAAATCAAGCTCTAGTTTACTCTACTTTACTCTATTCTACTCTACTCTACTTTAGCCTTGCTTAACCTAAGCTAGCTCTCCTCTACTCTACCCTACTCATCTCTGCATTACTCTACTTTACTCTACTTTATTGCTCTCTGCTCTACTTTGCTACACTCTTCTCTTCTCTGTGCTGCTCTTCTCTACTCTACTTTACTTTACTCTTGTCTAGCCTAACCTAACTTAACTCAACTCTACTATACTTTACTCGACTCTAGCCTACCCTAGCCTAACGTAGCTTAGCCCAACCTAGCTCTGCTTTGCTCTTCTCTACTCTACTCTACATTAGCCAAGCCAAGCATAGCCAAGGATAACCTAACCTAGCTATACTCTACTCTACTGTAGTCTACTTTACTCTAATCTAGTCTACTCTACTCTATTCTTGCCTATCCTAACCTAGCCTAGCATTGCCAAACCTAGCTCTCTTTACTCCACTCTACTCTACTATACTCTACTCCGCTCTACTCTACTCTACTCTACTCAACTCAACTTTACTCTACTCTACTCTACTGTAACAAAGCTTAACCTAGCCCAGCTTAGGCTAATTTAGCTCTGTTCTACTATGCCCTACTCTGCTCAGCTCTTCTCTACTTTGTTTTGCTCTGCTCTGCTCTACTATACTCAGCTCTTCACTACTATTCTTTGCTCTGCTCTACTCTTCTTTGTTTTGCTCTACTTTACTCTACTCTAGCCTAGCCTAACTGAACTAAACTTTACTACACTCAACTCTAGTCTACTCTAACCTACTCTTGCCTAGCCTTGCCTAGCCTATGCTAGCCAACCCTAGCCTAGCCAAACCAAACCTATCTCTACTCTACTCCACTCCACTCTACCATATTCTACACTACTCTACTCTACTCTAACCTAGCCTAGCCTAGCCTAACCTAGCTTTACTCTACTCTACTCTACTTTATTCAATTCTACCATACTACAACATTGCTTAGCCATACTTAACCTAGCTCTACTCTCCTCTTCTCTACTCAAGCCTAGCCTTGCCTTAGCCTAGCCAAGCCTAGTCGAACCTTGCGTATCCCAACCTTCCCTAAGCTAGCTATGCTCTACTTTGCTCTTCACTACTCTGCTCTCCTCTACTCTACTTTACTCTGCTATGCTCTTCCCTTCTTTGCTCTACTCTTCTCTACTTTACTCTACTCTACTCTACTCGAGCCTAGCCTTATCTAGAAAAACCTAAACTAGCTCTACTCAACTCTACTCTACTCTTTTTTTACTCTACTCAACACTACTTTGTTCTACTCTAGCCTAGCCTAACCAAACCTAACCTAGCCAACTAGCCAAACCAAGCTCCACTCAACTCAACTCTACTCTACTCTACTCTAACTTAGCCTAGCTTAGCCTAACCTAACCTATCACTACTCTACTCTACTCTACTTAGCCTTGCTTAGCTTAGCCTAGCCTACCTTAACCTAGCTCTACTTTACTATGCTCTCCTATACTCTACTTTGCTCTGCTCTATTCTACTCAACTTTGTCCTAGCCTAGCATAACCTGACCTAGCTCTGCTCTACTCTAGCCTAGCCTAACCTAGCCTTGCCCAGCCAAGTCTAACGTAGCTCTAAACTTCTCTACTCTGCTCTACTATATTATACTCCATTCTTCTCTACTCAACTCTATTCTACTCTAATCTACACTATTCTACTCTATTTACTCTACTCCAATATACTCTGCTCAACTTTGCTCCACTTTTCTCAATCTTAACCAAGCCAAGTATTACTTTACTCTACTATGCTATACTCTACTCTACTTAATAATACCTTAGCCTAGCCTTTACTTTACTCTACTCTATTCAACTTTATTCTACTCTACTCTACTCTACTCTACTCTTTCTACTTTACTATACTCTACTCTACTCTAAGCTAACATAGCTTTTCCAAACCTAGCTCTACTCTAGTCTACTCTACTTTACTCTGCTCTATTATAGCCTAACTTAGTATAGCCTAGCATAAGCTAGTTCTACTCTGCTCTGTTATACTCTACTATGCTCTACTCTATTCTACTCCCCTCTTCTCTACTCTACTCTAACATAGCCTAGCCTAGCCTTACCTAAGCTAGCTCTACTCTACTATACTCTACCCTAGCCTAGCCTAACCTTACCTAGCCTCACCTAACATGGCCTAGCCTAACTCTGCTAAGCTCTACTCTACACTACTTTGCAATACTTTGCTCTAACCTACTTCACTCTTCTCTATTGTACTGTAGTCTAGCCTAGCCTATCTTAACACTACTCTTATCTACTCTAACAAAGCCTAGCATACCCTAGCCTAGCCTAACTTTGCTCTACTCAACTCTACTATAACCTAGCCAATCTTAGCCTAATCAAGCTCTACTCTACTCTACTCTACTTTAGTCTATTCCACTCTATTCTACTCTACTATACTCTAGCCTAACCTACCTTAACCTACCCTAACCAAGCCTAGCATAGCCTCGCCTAGCCTAACCTTGCCTAACCAAACTCTGCTCTGCTCTACTCTACAATGCTATGCTTTACTCTATTTTTGTCTACTCATTTTTGCTCTACTCTGCTATACTTTGCTCTCCACTACTCTATTATACTTTTCTCTACTTTGCTCTGGTTACCACTACTCTCTTCTACTCTACTCTACTCTACTCTACACTTCTCTACTTTAACCTACCCTAGCCTTACCTAGCTTAACCTAGTCATACTCTATTCTATGCTAGCCTAGCCAAACCTAGCTCTACTCTGTACTACTCTACTATGCTCTTCTCTGCTCATCAATGCTCTAATCTGCTCTGCTCCACTCTTCTCCACTCTGCTCTGCTCCACTCTTCTTTGCTCTATTTTGCTCTACTCTACTCTACTTTACTCTGCCAACTTTAGCCTAACCTAGCCTTACTTAGCCTTACCTAACCAAGCTCTACTCTACTTTACTATACTCTACTCTACTCTAGCCTTGCCTAACCTAGACTAGCCTATCCAAGCCTAGCCTTACCTAGCATTAGTCTACTCTAGTCTACTCTACTTTGCTCTGTTCTAATGTACTCTACTCCATTCTACTCTACTCTACTCTAACCTAGCCTGGCCTGGTGTAGCTAGCTAAACCTAGTTCCACTATGCTCTGCTCTATTCTAATTTACTTTGCTCTGCTCTCCACTTCTCTACTCTTTGGTACTCTACTTTGCTCTAATCTTCTATGCTCTGTTCTCCTACACACTATTCGGCTCTACTCTACTCTACTCTAGCTTAGCCTAGCATAGACTAACCTAGCCTAACTAAGCTCTATTATAAACCACTCTTCTTTACTCTACTCCACCCTACTTTACTCTATTGTAGTATAGCTTAGCCTAATAAAGCCTAGCCTGGCCTTGTCTAGCATAACTTAACTCTACTCTACTATACTCTATTATACTCTACTATACTACACATTACTCTACTCTATTCTACACCACTCAATGCTACTCTACTCAAATCTATTCTATTATACTCTACTCTACTTTATTCTACTCTAACATAGCCTAACCTATCCTAGCTATACTCTACTCTACTCTACTCGAGCCTAGTCAAGCCTAACTTTGCTCCACTCTACTCTACTCTTCTCTGCTCATTTTTGCTCTTCTCTTTTCTCTTTTACTCTACTCAACTCTACTCTACTATGCTCTTCTCTACACTGTTCTACACAACTCTGCTCTGTTCTGCTCAGGTCTACTTTACTTGACTCTTTTTTATTCTACTCAACTCTAAACCAGTTTACCCTAGCCTAGCCTATGCTAGCTAACAAAGCTTTACTCTACTCTACTCTAATATGCTCTTGCCTAGCCTCACCTAACCTAGCTCTGCTCTACTCTGCTCTACTATGGTTTGCTCTACTCTACTCTACTCTACTCTACTATGCTCTACTATACTCTACTCTACTCTACTAAACTCTAACCTAGTCTAAACTAGCCTAGCCTAAGCTAACCTTGCCTTGTCTAACCTAACTTTGCTCTACTCTACTCTACTTTGCTCTACTCTACTCTTGCCTAGCCTGACCTAGCCAAGCCTAGCCTAGCTCAACCTAGCTCTACTCAACTCTACTCCTCTCTACTCTACTCTACTCTACTCTACTCTAACGTGGCCTAACATAGTCTAGCTTAGCCAAATCGAGCTCTACTCTACTTCTCTCTACTCTGTTCGGCTCTACTCATCTCTTATCAACTCTACTCTACTCAACTCTACTCTGCTCAACTCTACTATACTATTCTCTTCTCTGCTCAGCTCTACTCTACTCTAGCTTAGTCTAGCCTAGTCAAACTAAGCTCTACTCTAATCTATTATACCTCACTCTACTCAACCAAAGCCTAGCCTACTCTAGCCTATCATACCTTGCCTAACCTAGATCAAGTCTACTCTACTCTACTCTATAATACTCTACTCTAATCTATGCTATTCTACTATACTTTATTCTTATTTAGCATAGCCAAGCCAAACCTAACCTAGTCTTACTCTACTCTACTCTATTATAGTCTAGCCTAGCCTAGCTCTACTCTGCACTACTTTGCTCAATTATGCTTTGCTCTACTCTGCTGTACTCTACTTTTCTTTGAACTACTCTGCTCTGCTCTGCTTTGCTCAGCTCTGTATTGCTCAACTCTGCTCTACTATACTATGCTCTGCTCTACTCTGTTCTGGTCTGCTCTACACTAATCTTTTCTAGCCTAACCTAACCAAGCTTTACTCTTCTCTACTCTGCTTTGCTCTACTGTACTCTACTCTACTCTAATCTACTCTGCTCTACTCTACTCAAATCAACTCAGCTTTACTATACTCTAGCCTAGCCTAACCTAATCTAGCTCTGTTATACTCTACCTTACAAAACTCTACTATACTCTACTATATTCTGTTGTATTGTACTCTACTCTATTCTTTGCTACCCTTCTCCAGCCTAACCTAACCTAGCTCTACTCTACTTTACTCTACCATATTATACTCCACTCTACTCTACTTTACTTTACTCTACACTACTTTAACCTAACATAGCCTAGCTCAACCTAAACCTAGCTCTACTTTGCTCTACAATGCTCTGCTCTACTCTTCTTTATTCTATTCAACTCTTCTTTACTCTATGCCACTTTACTCTGCTCTACTCTACTCTACTATTCTCTTCTCTGCTCTACTCTACTCTGTACTACTTTGCTTTGTTCTGCTCTACTCTACTCTATTCTACTCCACTCTACTCTACTCTTCTCTACTCTAGTCAAACCATGCCTAGCTTAGCCTAGCCTAAACTAAGTCTACTTTACTCAACTCTACTCTAGCCTAACTAAGCATAGCCTAGTCTAGCTTAGCCTAACCAAGCTGTACTTTGCTCTGCTTGGTCAACTCCTCTCTTTTATATTCTACTCTGCTCGTTTCTGTTCTGCTCTACTATCTTTGCTTGGTTCTACTCTGCTCTACTCTGCTTTGGTCTACTCTAGTCTTCTCTACTCTGTTCTAACCAAGCTTAGCCTAGCCAAGCCTAAATTAGCTCTACTCTACTCTGCTTTGTAATGCTCTTCTCTGCTCTACTATGCCCTACTCTATTCTACTCATCTCTACTCTACTCTACTTTACACTGGTCTATTCTACTTTAACTTAGCCTAGCTTAGCTTAACCTGGCTATACTCCACTCTACTCTATAATGCTCTACTCTACTCTCGTCTACTCTAAACTACTCTACTCTACTCTAGCCTATTCTAATTTAGCCTAGCTTAGCCTTACCATGCCTAACCTTACTCTACTTTACTCCATCCTACTCTACTCTACTCTAATCTACTCGAGTCTAACCTAGCCTAGCCTAACCTACCCTTACCTAGCTCTACCTTACTCTACTCTACATTACTCTACTTTACTCTATCATAGCTTAACCAAGCCTAACCTATCCTAGCCTAACCTAGCTCTACTCTACTGGTCTCTGCTCTGCTTTACTATAATTTTCTCTACTCTACTCTCTTCTGCACTACTCTTCTATAATATGATCTACTCTGCTTTTCTCTGTTCTCCTCTCCTCTCTGCTCTTCTTTGCTCTGGTCTACTCTACTCTACTCTGCTTTGCTCTGCTCTGCTCTGCTCTCGTCTACTCTCTGTTTCTCAACTCTAGACTACTCTACACTTCTCTGCTCTAGTCGAGCCTAGCCTCCCCTACCTTAGCCTAGCCTAACCTATTTTGCTTTACTCTACTTTACTGTACTCTACTCTAATCTACTATACTATACTCTTACCTAGCCTAGCCCAACCTAACTAGCAATACTCTACTCTACTCCACACAACTCTTCTCTACTCTAACCTAGCCTTGCCTAGTCTAGCATAACCTAGCTCTACTCTATTGTACTATACTCTTCTCTATAATACTCAGCTCTACTTTTCTATCCTCTATTTAGCTCTCTTTTATACTAGTCTGCTCTACTCTACTCTACACTACTCTACTATACTCTGTCATTCTCTACTCTGCTCTACTTTACAGTACTTTGCTTTGCTTTGCTCTACTCTACTCTACTCTACTCTATTCTACTCCACTCTACTCTAACATAGCATAGCCTAGCCTACCCTAACCAAACCTTACCTAGCATTAATCTATCCTAATCTACACTACTTTGCTCTTCTACTTGACTCTAGCTTAGCCTAACCTAGCCTAGCCTTACCTAACTTAGCTCTACTCTAGCCTAGTATAGCCTACATAAATCGAGCTCTACTTCACTCTACTCTACTCTAGTCTACTATACTCTAGAATAGCCTGGCCTTGCCTATGCTAGCCAAGCATAAGCTAGCCTAGCCTATCTTTGCTCTACTCTTTTCCACTCTACTCTACACTACTTTACTCTATTATACTCTAATTAAGCCTATCCTAGCCAAACCTAGCTCTACTCTAATCTACTCTATTCTATTCTATTATACTCTAATCTAGCCTAACCTTAGCCTAGCTGAGCCTAGCCCAACCTTGCCTATCCTAACCTAGCCTAGCCTAGTTTGCCTCTGCTTTGCTTTTCACTACTCTGCTCTGTTCTACTCTACTCTGCTTTACTCTACTCTACTCTGATCTGCTTTGCTCTACTATGCTCTTCTCTACCCTACTCTACTCTTGCCTAGCCCTATCTAACCTATCCTAAGCTAGCTTTACTCTACTCTACTCTACCTTCTATACTCCACTCTACTCTAGCTTAGCCTAGCCCAACCTAGTCATGTCTAGCCTAGCCTAAACAAGCTTTACTATACTCTACTCTGTTATACTTTATTATACTCTACTCTATTATACTCTACTCTAGCCTACCCTAAGCAAGCCTTGCCTAGCCAAGCCAAGCTTAGCTTTGCCTAACTTAGCTCTACTCTACTATACTCTACTCTACTAATTTAAACTCTACTCAACTAATTTAAACTCTACTCTACTCTACATTATTATGCAATACTCTACTATACTCTGCTCTACTCTTCTCTACACTACACTAATCTGCTATAGTGTACTCTAGCTTAGCCTAGCCAAGTACTACTCGACTCTACTCCATTATACTCTACTGTACTTTATTCTTCTCTAAGCTATTCAACTTAATAATATTTTAGCTTAGCCTTTACTTAACTATACATGACTCTATTTTATTCTACTTTGCTTTACTCTCCTCTAATCCACTTTACTCTACTAAACTCTACTCTACTCAACTTTATCCTAACATAGCCTTGCCTAACCTAGCTCTACTCTACTCTACCCTAGCCTAGCACAACCTAACATAGCCTAACCTAGCTTTGCTCTGCTCTGCTCTACTAAACTCTGCTCTGCTATACTCAGCTCTGCTCTTTTATACTCTGCTCTGCTCTTTTCTACTCTGCTTAGTTCTATTCTATTGTTTCTACACAAATCTTGCCTAGCCTAGCCTAACTTAGCTATACTCTACTCTACTTTATTCTACTATACTCCACTCTACTCTACTTTACTCTACTCTAGCCTAGCCTAACCTATTGTAGCTTAGATTAGCCCAACCTAACCAAGCTCTACTCTACTCTACCCAACTCTACTCCACCATGGTCTACTCTACATTACTCTAACCAACTCTAGCCAAGCCTAGCTTAACAAAGCACTACTTTACTCTGCTTTTCTCTGCTCTACTCTACTCTGATTTTCTCTATGCTGCTTTAATCACCTCTACTCTACTCTGCTCAGCTCTACTCCACTCCATTCTGCTCTGCTCAGCTTTGCTTTACTCTACCCCACTCTTTTTTACTCTACTCTACTCTGCTCTGCTCTGCTATCTTCTTCTCTCCTCTTTTCTCTTTTACTCTCTTCTCCTAACCTCTCTTCTCCTCTACTCTACTCTATTATACTCTGCTCTTGTCCACTCTTCTCAACTCCACTCTACTCTAGTCTACTCTACTCTACTCTACTCTACTCTTCTCTAGCCTATCCTAGCCTAGCCTACCCTAACCTTGCTCTAATCTACTCTACTCTATTGAACACTGCTCTACCTTACTCTACTCTATTCTACTCTATCCTAGCCAAGCCTAGCCTTGCTTAGCCTAGCCTAATCTAGCTTAACTCTACTCTACTCTGCTCTACTCTGCTCTGCTCTGCTCTGCTCTACATTACTCTATAGTGCTCTTCTTTACTTTGCCTTATTTTGCTCTACTCTACTCTACTCTAATTTACTCTATTGTACTATACTGTACTCCATGCTACTCTATTCTACTATACTCTACCAAACTCTTGCCTAGCCTAGCCTAGTATAACAAAGCTCTACTCTACTCTATGTTACTCTACTCTACTCTATACTGCCCTACTTTGCTCTAGCTTAGCCTAGCTTAACCTCACTCTACTCTGCTCTACTCCTACTCTACTTTGCTTTACTCTACTCTACTCTACTCTACTTTACACTAGCCTTTCCTAGCCTAACCAAACCTGGCTCTGACTCCCTTGCTTAGCTTAGCCTAACCTAGCTACGTTATACTCTACTCTACTCCACTCTACTCTAGCCTAGCCTAGCCTAGTGTAGCCTAGCTTAGCTCAACCTAACCTAGCTCTACTCTACTCTAATTTACTATACTCTACTCCGACCTAGCATAGCCTAGCCTTGCTTAACCAAGCATTGCTTTACTCTGCTTTACTCCACTCTACTCTACTCTACCTTTCTTTACTTTACTCTCGTCTACTCTATTTAGCTCTACTCTACTCCACTCCACTCCACTCTGCTAAGTTTCGCTCTACTCTACCCCTCGTTTTCGCTCTACTCTACTATGCTCACTTCTTCTCTCCTCTCCTCTCCTTTACTCTCTTCTCCTCTCCTCACCTTTCCTATCCTCTACTCTACTATATTCTACTCTACTCCACTCTTCTCCTCTACTCTACTCTACTCTACTCTACTCTACTCTTCTATAGCCTATCTTAGCCTAGCCTACCAAAGCCTAGCCTACCCTAACCTAGCTCTAATCTACTATACTCTATTGAACACTACTCTACCCTATTCTACTCTATTCTTCTCTATCCTAACTGAGCTTAGCCTAGCCTAATCTAGCTCAACTCTACTCTACTCTGCTATACATTACTCTACACTACTCTTCTTTACATTGCCTTATCCTAATCTACACTACTCTACTCTACTTTATTCCACTCTACTCTATTTTGCTCTACTCTACTCTACTCTATTGTACTCTACTCTACTCTACTCTACTTTATTCTAGTATACTATACTCTACTCTTGCCTAACTTAGCCTAGCCTAGCCTAACAAAGTTTTACTCTACTCTATTCTACTCTACTCTACTCTACCCTACTCTAATCTAACTTAGCCTAGCCTAACCTCACTCTAATCTACTCTGTTCTACTCTACTCAACTCTACTTTGCTTTACTCTACTCTATGCTACTCTGCTTTACTATAGCCTCACCAGCCTAACCAAACGTAGCTCTACTCTACTCCACTCTATTATACTCTACTTGGCCCCAGCATAGCCTAACCTAGCCTAGATAGCCTTGCTTAACATAGCTTAACCTAGCCCTGCTCTTCTCTGCTCTACTCTATTATGCTCTGCTCTACATTGCTCAACTCTACTTAACTCTACTCTGCTCAACTTTGCTCTCTTCTACTCTACTCTACTTTAGTAAAGCCTAGCCTTACCTAGCCTAACCTAACCTTGCTCTACTCCACTCTACTCTAACTAGCCTAACCTAGCTCTACTCTATTCTACATCATAATACTATACTTTACTCTACTCTCCTCTATACTACTCTACTATACTATACTCTACTATAACCTAGCCTAGCATATCTTAGCCTAGCCTAGCCTAACCTTGCTTTACTCTACTCTATGCTACTTTAATCTAGCCAAACGTCACCTAGCCTAACTTAGCTTTACTCTACTCTACTCTGCTCTGCTCAACTATACTATGCTCTGCTCAACTATACTATGCTCTTCTCCGAATTGCTTTGCTCTGTCTTCTCTGCTTTACTCTACTTTTCTGTCCTTTATTCTACTCTACTTTGCTCTGCTCTACTCTACTCTACTCTACTCTACTTTACTCTATTCTACTCTACTCTACTCTACTCTACTCTACTCCACTCTACTCTACTCTACTCTAGCCTAGTCTATCCTAGCCTAGCCTAACCTTGCTTTACCTTACTCCACTCTGCTCTACTCTTCTCTAGCCTAGCTTAGTCTAATCTAGCCTAGCCTACCTTTTCTTAGCATACCCTAACCTAGCTCTGCTTGACTATACTCTACTCTATTGTACTGTACTCTATTCTATCCTAATCTAGTTTAGCTTAGCTTAACCTAACCAGGCACTACTCTACTCTACTATACTTTACTAAAGCATATCATTGCCTAGCCAAGCCTACACTAGCCTAGCCTAACTTAGCTTAGCCTAACCTAGCTCTGCTCTATACTTCTCTACTCTACTCCACTCTAGTCTACTCCACTATGCTCTACCCTATTGTACTACACTATGTACTTTAGCATAGTTTAGCTTAGCGTAGCCTAACCTAGGTCTACTCTACTCTAATCTACTTTCACCTAGGCTAACCTAGCTTACCATAACCTAGCCTAGCTTAGCCTAACCTAACTAGCTCTACTCTACTCTAATCTACTCTACTCTACTTTTCTCTACTCAGCTTTGCTCTACTCTACACTAACCAACCCTAGCCTAGCCTAGCATAACCTTGCCTGACTTGACTCTACTCTTCTCTACTCTACCTTACTCTATTCTACACTACTCTACTTTAGCCTAGTATAGCCTAGCCTAGCCTAACCTAGCTTTACTCTACTCTACTCTACTCTATTCTACTCTACTATACTCTACTCTACTCTGCCCTACTCTAGCCTAACCCAACCTACCATAACCTAACCTAGCTCGACTCTATTCTTCTCTACTCTACTCTACTCTACTCTAGCCTTGCCTAGCCTAGCCTAGCCTAACCTAGCTTTACTCTACTCCACTCTACTCTACTCTACTCTACTCTAACTTAGCCTAGCCTAGCATAGCATAACCTAGCTTCGCCTAACCATGCTTTACTCTGCTCTACCATACTATACTCTACTTTTCTCATCTCTACTCTACTCTGCTCTTCTCTTCTCTATTCTACTCTGGTCTACTCCAGTCTACTTTGCTCAGCTCTACTCTATTTTGCTCTACTCTGCTCTCCTCTACTCTACTCTACTATACTAATCTCTGCCCTACTCTACTCTGCTCTACTCTACTATACTCTGCTCTACTGTACTCCATCCCATCTTAAACAACCCTAGCTCTACTTTACTCTACTATACTCTAGCCAAACCATGCCTAGGCTAGCCTACCCTAGCATAGGGTAGCCTAAAATAACCTAACAATGCTCTACTATACTTTACTTTACTCTACACTACTCTACTCAACTCTACTAAACTCCACTCTACTCTAACCTAGCCTAGCCTATCCTAGCTCTACTCTACTCTACTCTACTCCACTCCACTCTACTCTACCCTACTATAGCCTACCCTTGCTTAAATTAGCCTTACATTGCCTAACCTACCTCTGCTCTACTCTACTTCACTCTGCTTTGCTCATCTCGACTCTTTACAGTTCTGCTCTACTCTACTCTACCCTACTCTAGCTTTGCCTAACCTATCTTAACCTAACTTAACATGACCTAGCTTTACTCTACTCTACTCTCCTCTACTCCACTCTACTCTACTCTACTCTAACCTAGCATTGCCTAGCCTAACCTAACATAGCTCTACTCTACTCTACTCTATCTTAGCCTAGCCTAGCTTAACTTAGCTTAGGCTACCCTAACCTAGTTTAGCTCTACTCTACAATACTTTGCTTTGCTGTTCTCTGCTCTACCATATTCTACTCTACTTAACTCTGCTCTGCTTTGCTCTGCTCTACTCTATTCTACTCTAGACTTCTCTAAACTCCTATACTCTACTTTGCTCTACCCTACTTATCTCTACTCTACCCTACTCAGCTCTACAATACTATGCTCTACTCAACCCTACTCTACTCTACTCTCGTTTAGCATAGTTTAGCCTAGCCTAGTCTATAGCCTAGCCTATCCAAGCTCTATTTTAGTCTATTCTACTCTACTCCACTCTACTCTCCTTTATACTACTTAACCTAGCCTAGCCTAACCTTACACTGATCTACTCTACTTTACTCTACTTTGGTCTACTCTACTCAACTCTATTCAACTCTACTCTAGCCTAGCCTACCCTAGCCCAACCTAGCCTAGCTCTACACTATTCTACTCTACTCGACTCTCTAGTAGCTTAATCTGGCCTAGCCTGGCCTAACCTAGCTTAGCATAACCAAGCTATGCTCTTCTATGCTCTGCTTTACTCCACTATGCTCTACTCTACTCTATGCTACTTTGCTTAACTCTGCTTTGCTCAACTCTACTTTCAAAGCTAGCTTGACCTAGCCTAGCTTAGCTTAGCTTAGCCTAGCCTCGCTTAACATAGCTCTGCTCTACTCTACTTTACTATAGTCTACTCTACTTTACTCTACCATACTCTACCATACTCTACTCTACTCTATCCTAACCTAGCCTAACCTTGCCTAGCTTAGCCTAACAAGGCTTCACTCTACTCTACTCTACTCTGCTCTACTCTACTCTACTCTACTCTGCTTTGCTCTTCTCTACTCTATTATGCTCTAGACTTCTCTTAACTCCTATACTCTGCTTTGCTTTACCCTACTAATCTCTACTCTCCTCTACTCAGCTCTATAATGCTATGCTCTACTCAACCCTATTCTACTTTACTCTAGTTTAGCATAGTTTAGCCTAGGCTAGTCTATAGCCTTGCCTAACCAAGCTCTATTCTAGTCTATTCTACTCTACTCTACTCTACTCTCTTTTATACTACTCTAACCTAGCCTAGTCTAACCTTACTCTGATCTACTCTACTTTACTCTACTCTAATAAACTTTACTCTAGCCAAGCCTATCTTAGCCTAACCTAGCCTAGCTCTACTCTATTCTACTCTACTCGACTCTCTCCTAGATTAACCTAGCCTAGCCTAGCCTAACCTAGCTATGCTCTTCTATGCTCTGCTCTACTGCACTATGCTCTATGCTACTTTGCTTTACTCTACTTTGCTCTACTCTACCTTCGAAGCTAGCTTAACCTTGCCTAGCTTAGCCTAGCCTCGCTTAACATAGCTTTACTCTGCTCTACTTTACTATAGTCTACTCTAATTTACTCTACCTTACTCTACTTTACTCTATCCTAACCAAGCTTCACTCTACTCTACTCAACTCTGCTATACTCTTCTCTACTCTAACCTAGCATAGCTTTGACTAACCAAGCTTTACTCCAGTCTACTCTACTCTACTCTACTCTACTCTAGCTTGCCTTGCTAAGCCTAACCTAGCCTAAGCTAGCTCTGCTCTACTCCATTCAACTTTATTATGCTCTATTCTTCTTTTATATGCTCAACTCTACTCTGCTCTTCACTATTATACTCTGTACTCTAGCCTTGCCTAGGCTAGCTTAACCTAACCAAGCTTTACTCTACTCTACTCTACTCAAGCCTTGCCTAGCTTAGCCTTGCCTATCCTAGCTTAGGTTAGCCTAACCAAGCTCTTCTCTACTCAACTCAACTCTACACTACTTTATTCTACTCTTCTCTACTCTACTCTACTCTAGTCTTCTCTACTCTTCTCTACTCTACTCTACTCTAGCCTAGTTTAGCCTAGCCTTGCCTAGCCCAGCCTGACTAAGCTTTACTCTACTCTACTCTACTCTACTTTAACCTAGCATTGCTCTATGCTACTCTACTCTACTCTACTCTATTATGCTTTACTCTGCTTTGCTCTACTCTACTTTGCTCTCCTCTACTCTATAGTGTTGTACTCTACTCAGCTCTTCTCTTCTTTAATGTACTTTACTCTAGCTTAGCCTAGTTTAGCCTATCCTAACCTAGCTCTACTCAACTAAACTCTATTCTACTCCACTCAACTCATGCCTAGCCTAACCTAACCTAGGGTAACCTAGCCTAGCCTAACATAACTCTACTCTTCTCTACTCTACTCTACTCTACTCTACTTTGCTCTACTACTCTACTCTACTCCACTCTGCTCTACTATAAATTAGCCAATCCTGACCAGAGTCTAACATAACGTAACTTAGGTCTACAATACTTTATTCAATGCAACTCTTTTTAACTCTACTCTACTCCATCATACTCTATTATACTCTAACCTAGTCTAACCTTGCATAACATAGCCTAACTTTGCTTTAATCTCCTCTATCCTACTCTATTTGGTTCTACTCATCTACTCTGCTTTGCTCTACTCTAGTATTCTCTACTCTATTCTAATCTTCTCTGCTCTACTCCACTCTAGTCTACTGTAGCATAGCCTAATCTAGTTGAATCAATCTATGCTCTACTCTACTCTACTATAGCCTAGCCTAGCTAAGCCAATGCTAGCCAAGCCAAGCCTTGCCTAGCCTAACCTAGCTCTATTCTATTGCACTTTACTCTATTCTATGCTACTCTACTCTACTCTCTTCTACTCTACTTTACTTTAAGTCTAACGAAGCCTTACCTAGCCTAACTTTGTTCTACTCTACTCTACTCTACTCTACTCTACGTTACTCTATTCCACTCTACTATAACTTATCTTAGCCTTGCCTAGCCAACCTTGCCTAGCCCATACTAGCCTAACCTAGCTCTGCTCTGCTCTACTCTTCTCTACACTACTCTGCTCTGCCCAACTTTTCTTTTCTCTACTTTACTATACTTTGCCCTATCTTACTCTACCATATTCTTTTCTAGCTTAATCTAATCCAGCTCTACTATACTCTACTCTACTCTACTCTTCTCTACTCTAATCTACTATGCTCTTGCTTAGCCTAGCCTAGCTTATCCCATCTTTACTCTACTATATTCTACTATAATCTACTCGACTCTACTCTACTCTACTTTACTTTAACCTTGCCTAGCCTAACCTAGCTCTACTCTACCTTACTGTAGTCTAGCCAAGCCTAACCTAGCTCTACTTTATTCTTCTTTACTCTGCTCTACTCTATTATGTTTTACTCTTCTCTACTCTATTTTACTCTACTCTAGCCTAGCCTAGCCTAACCTGACTTAGCTCTACTCTACTCTACTCTAGCCCAGCCTAACCTAGCCTTACCTAGCCTATCCTAACCTAGCCAAGCCTAACCTAGCTTGACTGTACTCTGCTCTACTCTACTCAACTATATTGTACTCTACTCTACTCTACAGTACTCTACTATATATTAGTCTAACCTATTCTAATCTACTCTGCTCTATTTTACTCTACTTTTATCTAGCCTAGCCAAGTACTCTCCACTCTACTCCAATATGCCCAACTCTACTCCATTCTTCTCTACACTTCTCTACTTAATAATACTTTAACCTAGCCTTTACTCTACTCTACTCTACTCTAATATACTCAACTCTACTCTACTACAATCTACTTCACTCTACTCTACTCTAACCTAGCATAACCTTGTCTAACCTAACTCTACTCAAACTCTACTCCACTTTACTCAAGCCTAGCCATGCCTACCTTAGCTTAGCCTAGCCTAGCCAACCTTACCACAACCTAATCGAGATCTAGTCTACTTTACACCACTGTAGTCCATTCTACTCTACTCTACACTACTCTACTCTAACCTAGCCTAACCTAATCTAGCTCTACTAGACTATACTATACTCTACTCTACTCTACTTTAGCCTAAGTTGGCCTAGCATTGCCTAGCCTAACCTAGCACAACTCTACTCTACTCGACTTTGCTCTACTCTACTCTGCTTTGTTCTGCTCTCTATGCTTTTCTCTACTTTACTTTATTCTGCTCCATTCTTATCTATTATGCTTTGCTCTACTCTACTCATCTTTTTTTACTTCTTCTCTCCTCTCCTCTCCTCTACTGTACACTTCTCTTCCCTCCTCTCCACTACATTACTCTACTCAACCCCACTCTATTGTACTCTACTCTAATCTATTATACTCTATTTTACTCTACTCTACTATACTCTACTCCACTCTACTCTAGCTTAGCATAGCCTAGCCTAGCCTATAATAATCTAGCTCTACTCCAATCTACTATACTCTACTCTACTTTATTCTATCCTACTCTATTCAAGCCTAGCCTGGCCTAGCCTACCCATGCCTAGCCTAACCTAACCTAGCTCTACTCTACTCTACTCTACTCTGTACTACTAAACTATACATTACTCTACTCTATCCTCGCCTAGCCTAACCTAGCTTAGTATAGCCTAACATAGCTCAGCTCTACTCTACTTTGCTCTGCTTTACTCCTTATTACTCTACTCTATTCTATTATATTCTACTCTAATCTTCTTGTTTACTCTGCTCTTCTCTAATCTGCTCTACTTTACTCTCCTCTGCTTTCTTCTACTCTACTATTTTTGGCTCTATTCTACTCCACTCAACTCTACTTTACTCTAATATAATCTACTCTACTATACTATACTCCTCTTCACTTTAGTCTACTCTATTCTACTCTAATCTTGCTTAGCTTAACTTAACCAAGCTCTACCCTACTCTACTATACTCTTCTCAGCTTTAGCTTAGCCTAGCTTAACCAAGCTCTACTCTATTATGTTATTTTCTACTCTTCTCTACTCTACTTTCCTTGACCCAACTCTACGCTGCTCTGCTTAGCTCTACTCAGCTTTGTTCTTCTCTACTCTGCTCTACTCTACTCTGCTCTTCTCTACTCTACTCTAATCTACTTTACTCTACTCTAGCCTAGCCTAGCCAAATCTAACATTGATCTAATCTACTTTACTCTACTCCACTCTAGCCTAACCTAACCTAGACAAAATTAACCTAACTTAGCTTTTCTCTGCTCTACTAATGTACTCTACTTTGCTCTACTCTCTTTTACTCTTCTCTACTCTACACTTCTCTACTTTAGTAGAGCCTGAACTAGCCTAGCCTAACCTAACCTAGCTCTACTCTATGCTACTCTATTCTACTCTACTCTACTCTATTATAGCTTTCCTAACCTAGCTTAGCCCAGCCTAGCCTAGCATAAACTAGTTATTCTCTACTCTACTCTACACTACTCAACTCTACTCTTACCTAGCTTAACCTCACCAAACTTAGCCAAACTTAGCTAGACTCTGCTCTGCTAATCTCTTCTCTGCTCTACTCAGCTCTACTCCTCTTTGCTCTAACTTATTCTTCTCTACTTTGCTCTACTCTTCGACTCTACTCTACTCAACACTGCTCTACCCTACCCTAGCCTAACCTAGCAAAATAAAGCTCTACTCCACTCTACTCTATTCTATAACACTCTAATCTACTCTAGCCTATCCTAGCCTCGCCTAGCCTAGCCTAGCGTAGCCTAGCATAGCCTAGCCTTACCTAGCCTAGCCGAGCTAGCCTTGCCAAGGCTAGCATAACCTAGATCTACTCATTTCCACTCTACTCTACTCTTCTCTGCTCTACGTTACTCTACTCGACACTACTTTACACGACTCTGCCCAACTGTACTCTATCCTATCCTAGTGTAATCTAAACTAGCTCTACTCTACTCTACTCAACTCAACTCTAGCCTAGCATAACCAAACCTTGCTCTACTCTGCACTACTTTTCTCTGCTCGGCTCTACTCTACTCTACTCTATGCTACACTAGCTAGCATATCCTAGCTTAGCCTATCATAGCTTAGCCTAGCCTAGCTTAACCTCGCTTTACTGTACTCTACTCTACTCTACAACACTCTACTCTACTCTTCTCTACTCCACTCTACCCTACTCTACATTACTGTACTCTAACTTAGCCTAACCTCACCTTGCTTAGCTTAACCTAACTCTATTTTACTCGACTCTACTCAACTTTGCTACTATGTTATGCTCTTTTTTACTCTACTCTATTCTTCTCTACTTTGCTCTTCTCTGCTCTGCTCTAATCTACTCTGCTCTACTCTAGCCTTTCCTAGCCATGCCAAGCCTAGCCTAATCGAGCTCTACTCTACCCTACTCTACTCTACTTTAATCTACTCTACTTTATCCTAGCTTAGCCTTGCCTAGCCTAACCTAGCTCTACTCTACTCTACTCTACTCTACTCCACTATACTCTACTCTACTCTGCTCTACTCTATTTTTCTCTACTATACTCTAGCCTAGCCTAACCTAACCTAGCTTTACTCTACCCTGCTCTGCTCTACTTTGCTCCACTCTAACATAGCCAAGCCTAGCCAAGCCTACCCTAGCCTAATCTAGCTCTACTCTACTCTACTTTACTGTAATATACTATACTTTATTCTACACTTCTCTACTATACTCTGACCAAGCCTATCCTAGACTAGTAGAACCTACCTCTACCTTACTCTACTATACTCAAATTTAGCCTAGCTTAGCATAGCCTAGCATAGCTTAGCCTAGTCTAGCCTAACTTAGCTGTACTCTTCTCTACTCTACTCTACTCTGTTCTGTTATGCTCCACTCTGCTTTACTCTACTCTACTCGACTCCACTTTATTTTGCTCTGCTCTCTCTTATGCTCTTCTCTACTCTGTTTTGCTCTATTTTTCTCTACTTTACTCTACTCTACTCTACTATACTTTAGCCTAGCCTTTCCTAACCTAACCTAGCTCTACTCTACTCCACTCTACTCTAGCCTAACCGAATAAAGCTTGGCCTAGCTTAGCCATACCAGGCCTAGATTAACCTAGCTCTACTCTACTCTACCCTACTCTACTCTATTCTTCTATACTCTACTCAACTCTACTCTACTCTACTCTCTTCTACTCTACTATACTCAACTCAACCGTAACCTATCCATGCCCAGCCTAGCCAAGCATAGCTTTGCCTAACCAAGCTCTACTCTATTCTACTCTACTCTACCCTTCTCGGCTCTGCTCTGCTCTATTATGCTCTTCTCTACTTTGCTCTCTCTACTCTACTCTACTCAACTCTACTCTACTCTACTCTACTCTAACCTAGCTTAACCACACCTAGCTAAGCCTAACTTAGCTCTACTCTACTCTTTCAACTCTGCTCTTCTCTACCCTATTCTTATCTACTTTGCTCTGCTTTACTCTACTCTACTCTACTCTACTCTAGCCAAGCCTAGCCATGACTAGCTTAACTTAATCAAGCTCTACTCTACTCCACTCTACTCTACTCTAATCTACTATATTATACTATATTTTACTCTACTTTGCTTTAACCTAGCCTAGCCTAGCTAAGCCAAAATTAGCTTAAACTAGCTCTACTCTACTCTACTCTAGTCTACTCTACTCTTCCCTACTCTGCTCTACTTTTCTCTTTTCTGCTATGCTCTCGTCTACTCTACTTTACTCTTCTATGCTTAGCTTAACTCTACTCTACACTTCTCTTGCCTAGCCTAGCTTAGCCAAGTTTTACTGAGCTCTACTCTACTCAACTCTAGCTTAGCCTAGCCTTGCTTACCCTAGCCAAGCCTAACCTAGCTCTACTCTACTCTACTCTAACCTAACCTAGCCTAGCCTAACCTATCTCTACCCTACTCTACTCTACTTTAGCCTAGCCTAACCTACTTTTTATTACTCTGCTCCATTCTTCTTTGCCTTACTTTTCTTTACTCCGCTTTGCTCTACTCTTCTCTACTCTACTCTACTCTATTATACTATAGCCTAGCTTAGCTTAGTCTAACCTTGCTCTAAGCTACACAACTCTACTTTACTATACTCTTAGCCTAACCTAGCTCTTCTCTACTCTTCTCTAGTCCACTCTGCTCTGCTATGTTTACTCTAACCTACTTTACTCTTCTCTGCTCTACTCTTCTTTGCTCTACTATACTCTGCTTTGCTCTTCTCTACTCTACTTTATTCCTCTATACTGTACTCTAATCTACTCTACTCTACTCCACTCTACTCAGCTATTCTCTACTCTATTCTACTCTGCTCTACTCTACTCAGCTCTACTCTAGTCTCGCCTAACATTGCTTAATCATGCTCTACTCTGCTCTACTCTACTCTACTTTACTCTTGCCTAGCCTAGCCTAACCTACCTTAGCCTAACTTAGCCTAGCCCACCTTAACCTTACTCTAGTCTAATCTACACTACTTTACTCTTCTCTACTCTACTCTACTCTACTCCACTCTTCTCTACTTTGCTCAGCTCTCCTCTCCTCTACTCTACTCTACTATACTCTTCTCTACTCTGCTATGCTCTGTTATGCTCTGCTCTGCACTACTTAGCTCTTCTCTACTTCACTCTACTCTAGTGTAGCTTAGCATTACTTAATCAAGCTCTACTCCACTATACTCTACTCTACTCTTATCGAGCCTAACCTAGCCTACCTTAGCTTAGCCTACCCTAGTATAGCCTAGGCTAACCTTGCTCTACTCTACTCTACTCTAACATTTCTTTGCCTAGCCTTGCCTAAACATGCTATACTCTACTCTACTCTACTCGAGTCTAGCCTAGCCTTGCTTTTCCTAACCTAACTTAACTCTACTTTGCTCTTCTTTTCTCTACTCTACTTAGCTCTACTATTCTATGCTCTGCTATGCTCTACTTTATTGTGCTCTAGCTTAGCACAGCCTAACCTATCATTACTTTACTATACTCAACTCTACTCTATACTATAGCATAACCTAGCTTAACCCTCCTTAGCCTAACTTAACCTAGCCTAGGCTATCCTAACCTAGCTCAACTTTACTCCACTCTACACCACTCTACTCTTCTCTACTCTACTCTACTCTATCCTAACTTAGCCTATCATAACCTAACCTAGCTATAATCTATTGTAGTCTAGCTTTGCTTAGCCTAGCCTAGCCTAGCCTAGTCTAGCTCTACTTTGTTCTACTCTACTTTGCTCTGCTCAGCTCTAGTCTACTTTAATATATTTTGTTCTACTTTACTCTACTCTATAATACTTTACTTTACTCTACTCTGCTCTAACTTAGTCTCGCCTAGCATAGCCTGACCTAGCTCTTCTTTATTTAACTTGAGCCTCACCTAGCCTAGCCTAGCCTAATCTAACCTAGTTCTACTCTACTCTACTCTCTCTACTCTGCTCTGCTCTGCTCTATTCTTCTCTACTTTTCTCTGCTCTACTATTCTCTACTCTGCCCTACACTACTATACTCTACTCTACTCTTGCTTATCCTCTCCATGCCTTTCTTAACTTAGCTCTATTTTACTCTACCCTACTCTACTATACTCTTCTCTTCTCTACTCTACTCTACTCTAATTTACTTTAGCTAGCCTAGCCTTTCTTAGCCTATCCTTTCCTAGCCTAGCCTAGCCCATCCTAGCTCTACTCTACAATACTCTACTCTACTCTACACTATAGTACTCTACTCTACTTTAACTTAGCCTAGCCAAGCCTTGCATAACCTAGCCTACTATGCTCTACTCTACTCTGCTTTGCTCTACACTGATCTGCTCTATTTTGTACTAATTTGCTCTTCTTTACTCTGCTCTTCTGTACTCTTCTCTACTCTGCTCTACTATACTCTTCTCTTCTCTACTCTGCTCTACTCTACTCTACTCTACTATACCTTAGCCTAGTTTAGTACAGCCTAGACTAGCCTAGCCAAACTTATCTCTTCTCTACTCTATACTACTTTACTCTACTCTACTCTATCCTAGCCTAGCCTACCCAAACCTAGCTTTACTTTACTCCACTCTACTCAAATCTACTCTACTTTACTCAAACTTAGCCTAGCCTAGCAAAACGTAATTCTACTCTACTCTACTTTACTCTACTCTGCTCTATTCTATTTTGCTCTACTCTACTCTATTTTTGTCCTCTCTACTCTTCTATGCTCTACTCTACATTGCTCAACTCTACTCCTCTTTACTCTGCTCTAGCCTATCTTAGCCTAGCTAGCCTAACCAAGCTCTTCTCTACCCTACTATACTTTACTCAAGCCTAGCATAGCCTAACCAAGCCTAAGCTAGCTCTACTCTACTCTACTCTACTCTACTGTATTGTACTCTACTCTACTTTACTTGACTCTGACTAAGCCTAACCTAGCTTTACTCTACTCTACCCTAGCCTTGCATAACTCTACTTTGCTCTCTTTACTCAACTGTATAATTTCTTACCCTACTCTACTCTGTTCTAATCTATTATTCTCTGACTACTCTACTCTACTCTACTATGCTCTACTCTACCCTTCTCTGCTTTGCTCTAACCTAACCTAACCTAACCTAACCTAACTTTACTCTACTTTACCTAGCTCAACTCACCTCTGCTCTACTTAGGTAAGCTCAACTCTAGTATACTTTGTTATGCTCTGCTCTATTCTACTCTTGTTTGCTCTACTCTACTATACTCTGCTTTGTTATACTCTTCTCTACTATACTCCACTCTGCTCTACTCTACTCTATTCTATAGTACTCTACTCAACACTAGCCTAGTTTAGCCTAAGCTTGCTGAGCCTAGTCTAATGTAGCACTACTCTACTCAATGCTACTCTACTCTACTCTACCCTGCTATACTCTAATCTACTCAAACCTAGCCATGCCTAACCTAGCCTACCCTAGCCTAGTCTAGCCTAACCTAGCTCTACTCTACTATACTCTACTCTACTCTTCTCCAATATACTCTACTCTACTCTACTCTAACTTTGCTCAGCATAGCCTCGCATAACATAGATCTACTAAACTCTACTCTACTCTACTTTGCCTAACCTAGCCTAACCAAGCTCTACTTGGCTCTACTCTACTCCACTCTATTCTTCTCTACTCTACTCTGCTCTGTTGTACTATATTCTACTCTAAACTACTCTATTGTACTCTAGCCTAGCCTAGCCTAACCTAACTATACTCTTCTCTATCTTACTCTACTCTACTCTTCTCTATTCTACTCAAGCCTAGCCTAGCCCAACTTATTCTTTCCTTGCTTAGCCTAGCCTAGACTATCCTTCCTATACTCAACTCTATTATCCTCCAACCTAGCCTAGCCTTACCTAGCTTAACCAAGCTCTACTATGCTCTACTCTACTCTATTCTGCTATGCTCTATCATGCTCTACTCTACACTATTTTGCTCTACTTTACTCAACTTTGCCCTACTTTGCTCTGCTTAGCTCCACTTTGCTCTACTCTGCTCTGCTTAGCTCTCCTTTGCTTTGCTTAACTCTACTCTACTCTACTCCTCTACTCTACTCTACCCTAGCCTAGTTTAACCTAGCATAGCCTAGCCTAGACTTACCTAGCTCTACTCTACTCTACTCTATTCTACTCTATAATACTCTAGCAATGCCTTGCCTAGCCTAGCCTACTCTAGCCTGGCCTAGCCTAACCTAACTTTACTTTACTTTTACTCTACTTTAGTATACTTTACTTTACTTTAATCTATTATATTCTACTCTACTCTACTCTAACTTGGCCTAGCCAAACCTTGCCTAATTTAGCTCTACTCTACATTATTCTTGCCTAGCCTAGCCTAACCTAGCTCTACTCTGCATTGCTCTACCATACTTTGCTCTGCTCTACTCTACTTTGCTCTACTATGCTCTACCCTACTTTCCTTTGCTTTACTCTACTCTACTCTAGCCTAGCCTAACCAAGCTCTACTCTACTATACCCTACTCTACTCTACTCTACTCTACTCTACTTTGCTCTACTCTATTATATTCTACTCTACTCTATTGTACTCTAGCTTAGCTTAGCCTAACCTAGTCCTATTATACTCTACACTAACCTAGCCTAACCTACCCTAGCTTAGCCTAGCCTAACCAAGCCTTGCCTAACCTAGCTCTACTCTACCCTACTATACTCTATCCTACTATACTCTATCCTACTATACTCTATCCTACTCTTCTCTACTCTATACTACTCAACTCTACTCTACCCTACTCTATTATGCTCTACTCTACTTTACTCTACTCTAACCTAGCTTAGCCTGGCCTAGCTTAATCGAGCTCTACTTTGCTCTACTTTACTCTACTATACTCTACTCTACCCTATCCTGGCCTAACCTTGCATAGCCTTGGCTAGCCTAATATTGCTCTACCTTGCTCTCATTTGCTTTGCTAGACTTTTCTTTGCTATGCTCTGCTCTACTCTACTATGCTCTGCTCAAATCTTCTCTACTCCGTCCTGCTCTACTTTACTCTACTCTACTCTATTCTACTCTACTTTAGCCTAGCCTAACCTCGCCTAGCCGAACTTAACCTAGCTCTACTCTACTGTACTACACTCTACTTTACTCAACTCTATTATATACTACTCTACTCTACTCTACTCTAGCATAACCTAGCCACCCCTAGCCTAGCCTAACCTAGCTCTACTCTAATATACTACACTCTACTATACTACACTATACATTACTCTACTCTACTTTACTCGACTCTACTATACTCTACTCTACTATACTTTGACCTAGCCTAGCTTAGTATTGCAACACCTGGCACTACTTTGCTCTACTATACTATGCTCTACTTTGCTATACTCTACTATTCTCTACTCTACTCTATCTACTCTGATATGCTTTGCTTTACTCATCTCTGCTCTATTCTACTCTACTCTACTCTACTCAACACTACACTACTCTAGCCTCATTTAACCTCTCCTCACCTAACCTAACCTAGCTCTACTCTAATCTACTTTGCACTGAACTAATCTACTTTACTCTTCTTTACATTGCATTGCTCTGCTTTGCTCTTCTAAATGGCTTTACTTTGCTCTGCTCCGCTCTACTCTACTCCTCTCTCCTCTGCTCTACTCTGCTCTGTTCTTTTCTACTCTACTCTACTTTGCTTTACTCTGCTCTTCTCTCCTCTACTCTACTCTACTCTATCCTCTCTACCCTACTCCACTCCACTCTAATCTACTCTATTCTAGCCCAGCCTAACCTAGCTTTATTTTACTCTACTCAACTCTAGCCTAGCCTTTCCCAACCGAGCCTACCCAGGCCGAACCTAGCTTAACTTAGCTCTAATCTACCTTACTCAACTTTACTTTATTGTACTCTACTATACTCTAATATACTCTAGCCTAGCCTACCCCAGCTTAGCTAGCCTAACCTTGCTTTGCTCTGTTATGCTCTACTCTACAATGCTCTACTCTGTTATGCTCTTCACTACTCTTCTCCACTTTACTCTGCTCTACTCTGCTTTTCTCTACTCTGCTCTGCTTTGTGCTCTAGCCTAGGCTAGCTTAGCCTAGCCTAACCTAATACTACTCTTCTCTACTCTACATTAGCCTAGCCTAGCCTATCCTAACATAGCCTGACCTAACATAGCCTAGTATAGCCTAGCCTAACTTAGCTCTACTGTAATCTACTCTACTTTTCTTTACTCAACTAAGCTTTGCTCTACTCCACTTTAACATAGCCTAGCCAAGCTTAACCTAACCTAGCTTAGCTTGACTTAGCTCAACTCTTCTCAACTCTACTCTACTCTACTCTACTTTGCTTTACTCTATTATGCATAACTCTAATTTATTATACTCTTTTCTACACCACTCTGCTCTGCTCCACTCTGCTCTAGTCTACTCTACACTACTCTTGGCTAGCCAAGTTTAACCTAACCTAACCTAGCCTAACCAAGCTCTAATCTACTCTACTCTACTCTATGCTACTCTATTCTAGCCTGGCTTAGCATAGCCTAACTTAGCTCTACTCTACTCTACTATGCTATGCTCTACTCTGCTTTACTTAGCTCTACCATGCTATAATCTTCTCTACCCTACTCTACTCTACTCTAATCTACTCTATTTTACTCTATCCTAGCCTAGCCTAACTTTGCTCTACTCTACTCTACTCTACTCTACACTACTCTACTCCACTCTACTCTACTCTACTCTAGCCTATCTTAGCCAAGCCTACCCAAGCTTAGCCTAGATTAGCCTAGCCTAGGCTAACCTAACTCCACTCTACTTTAGTGTACTATACTATACTCTACTCTACTCTAGCTTAGCTGGCCCACCCTAACGTAACCTAGCCTAACCTAGCTCTTCTCTACTCTTCTCTACTCTACTCAACTTTAGCGAAGCCTACCCTTGATTGCCCTAGCATAACCTAACCTACCTCTGCTCTACTCTACTCTGCTTCTCTCTTCTCTCCTCTACTCTCCACTACTCTGCTCTATTCTGCCTCACTATGCATTGCTCTACTCTACTCTTCTACTCTACTCTACTTTTCTTTGCTCTATCTTGCTCTGCTCTCCTCTCCTCTATTCTACTCTACTCTACTCTTCTCTATTTTACTCTACTCTACTATACTCTATTCTACTCTACTCTACTCTACTCTACTCTACTCTACTCTAGTCTACTCCACTCTACTCAACTCTACTTGAGCCTAGCCTAATCTAGTTCTACTCTACTCTACTCTACTCTGCTCTAGCCTATCCTAACAAAGCCTTCCCTTATCTAGCCTATCCTAACCTAGCTCTACTATATTATACTATACTATACCCTAATCTACTCCACTCTATATTAACTTAGCCTTACCCAGTCTAAAAAAGCTCTACGCTACTCTACTCTAGCCTAACCTTGCCTAGACCAACCTAACCATGCCAAGCCTAGATTGGCTTTGCTTAACCTTGCTCTGCTCTACTATACACTGCTTCGTTATGCTCTGCTCTATTCTAGTCTTCTCTACTCCGCTCCACTTTGCTCTGCTCTACTCTACTCTACTCTACTCTACTCTAATCTTTACTCTAGCCTAGCCTAACTTAGCATTATTCTACTTTACTCTACTTTAGCTTAGCCTAGAATAGCCTAGCCTAGCTTAGCCTTACCTAATATAGCTCTACTCCACTCTGTACTCTACTCGACTCTACTCTACTCTACTCCGACTTAGCTTAGGCTAGCCTTGCCTAACCTATCTTAGCCTAAACTAGCCTAACCTAACTTAGCTCTACTATACTCTGCTTTGCTCTACTCTACTCTAGTCTACTCTTATCTACTCTACTCTACTCCACTCTACTATGCTCTACTATGCTCTACTTTATTGTACTCTTTTCTGCTCTACTCTACTCTACTCTAGCCTAGTCTAGCTTTGCCTAGCTTTGCCTTGCCTAGCTTAGCTTTACTCTACATCTCTACTCTACTCTACTCTACTCTACTCTAGCCTAGCCTAGCCTACCTTAATATAGCCTAGCCTAGCCTAGCTTAGCACAGCCAAACCTTACTCTACTGTGTTCTACTCTACCCTACTTTGCTCTACTATACTCCACATTATTATACTCAACTATACTATTGCCTATCCTTTCCTATCCTAACATACCTAGCCTATCTTAACCTAGCTCTACTCTACTCTACTCTAACATAGCCTACCGTAGCCTATCCGAACCTTGCTCTACTCTACTCTACTCTACTCCACTCTATTCTTCTTTACTCTACTCTAGCTTATCCTAGTCTAGCTTTACATAACCTAGCTTTGCTTTGGTCAGCTTTTCTCTGCTCTACTCTGCTCTGTCTTGCTTTGTCCTAGTTTAGCAAAACTCTACTTTACTTTGTTCTAGCCTTGCCTAACCAAGCTCTACTCTACTCTTCTCTTCTCTAGTCTGCTCTTCTCTACTCTACTCTGCTCTACTCACTCTAATCTACTCTACTCTAGCCTTTTTTAACATAGCCTAGTTTAGCATAACTGAGCTCTACTCTACTCTATTCTACTTTACTCTACTTTAGTCTAGCCTAGCCTAGCTTACCCTAGCCAAACCTAGCTCTCCATTGATCTACTCTACTCTAGTCTATTCTACTCTACTATATTGTACTCTAACCTTGCTTAGCCTAGCTTAGCCTAGACTAACCTAGCTCTACTCCACTCTACTTCACTCTACTCTAGCCTAACCTACCCTAGCCTCACCTAGCTCTGCTTAACTTAACTCTACTTAACTCTGTTCTGCATTACTCTACTCTGCTTTCTTTGTTATACTCTGCTCAACTCTACTCTACTCTGCTCTATTATACTCTAGCCTAGCCTAGCCTAACCTAGCTCTACTCTACTCTACTCTACTTTACTACAATCTACTCTAACATCGCATAACATATTCTAGCTTATCCGAGCCTAGCCTAACAAAACCTAGCTCTACTCTGCTCTACTTTACTCTACTCTACTCTACTTTACTCTTCTCTATTCTACTCTACTTTAACCATGGGTAACCTAGCTGTACTCTACTCTACTCTACTCTAGTCTACTCGATTCTATTCTATTCTAGCCCCACCTAGCCTAACCTAGCCTAGCATAGCTTAGGCTAGCCTAGCCTTTCTCTGCTCTGCTTTACTCTCCTTAACTCTTCTCTACCCTCCTCTGCTCTACTCTACTCTACCTTTCTCTACTCTATTCGGCTCTACTCTACACTATTGTACTTTTTTCTACTATGCTCTACTTTATTTTCCTCTCTTCTACTCTACTCTACTATACTCTACTCTACTCTACTCTAACCTAACCTAGCCTAACTTAGCCTAACAAAGCTCTACTCTACTCTACTCTAGCCTAGCTTGGCCTAACCTAGCTCTGTTATGCTCTGCTTCACTCTAATATACTTTGCTCTGCTCTTTTCTACATTGCTTTGCTCTATTCTGCTTTGCTCTTCTTTGCTCTACTCTACTACACTCCACTAAACTCTAGCCTAGCCTAAACTAAATAGTATAGTCTACTCTACTCTACTCTAGCCTAACCTAGCCTAATCTAACCTAGCCTAGCCTAACCTAGCTCTACTTTACTCTACACTACTATACTGTACTCTACTCTATTTTATGCTATTATGCTCTACTCTACTTTACTATATTATACTCTACTCTATTCTACTCTACTATGCCCTACTCTAGCCTAACCTAGCCTAGCTAAGCTCTACTCTACTCTAACCTCGCCTTGCCTGGCCAACCCTAGCCTAGCTTAACAAACCTCTACTCTACTCTACTCTACTCTAACCTAACCTAGCCTAGCCTTGCCAAACCTAGCTTTACTCTACTCTAGCCTAGCCAAGCATTGCTTAGTCGATCCTAGCCTTGTCTTGCTAGCCTAGCTTAGCCTAACCTAACTCTACTCTTCTCTGATTTACTCAGCTCTACTCTACTCTGATTTGCTCAGCTCTACTCTGCTTTACTCTACTTTGCTTTATTTTACTCTTGCCTACCCTACCCTATCCTTGCTCTACTCTACTCTATTATACTCCACTCTATCCTTGCCTAGCCTACCCTAACCTAGCCTAGCCTAACCTAGTTCTATTCTACTCTACTCTATTCTACTCTATTCTACTCTATTGTACTATTGCCTGGCCTAGCCTAACCTTGCTCTACTCTACCTTAATTTTCTCTGCTCTATTCTGCTCTGCTCTGCTATACTCTACTCTACTCTACTCTACTATACTCTGCTCTACACTACTCCACTCTACTCTACTCTAGTCTAGCCTACCCTAGCCTAGCCTTGCCAAGCCTAGCCAAGCTTAGCGCAACATAACCTAGCTCTACTCTATTTTACACTACTCTACTCTGCTTTACTCTACTCTACTCTACTCTAACCTAGGCTAGCCTAACCTATCGTAGCTCTTCTCTACACTATTCTGCTAAACTCTACTCTCCTCTCCACTACACTAGCCTAACCGAGCCTAGCCAAGCCTAGCCTAGCTTAACTATGCTATACTCTTCTCAGCTTTACTCTACTCTACTATTATTTTTTCTTCTCTAGTATACTCTACTTTGCTCTGCTTTGCTGTACTCTACTCTACTGTACTCTAGCTAAGCCTAGCTAAGCCTAACCAAGCTCTGCTGGACTCTACTCTGCTCTACTCTACTCTACTCTGCTCTACTCTACTCTACTCTACTCTAATTTTCTTTACTCTGCTTTACTCTGCTCTGCTTTGCTCTACTTTATGCTACTCTACTCTACTCTAACTTTTCCTAGCCTAACCTAACCTAACCTTGCTCTACTTTATATTACTCTAACAAACTCTATTCTACTCTACTCTATCATAGCCTAGCTTAACTAGCTCTGCTCTACTCTACTTTGCTCTACTGTACTTTGCTCTACTCTACTCATCTTTTTTCTACTTTACTCTACTCTACCTACTCTACCCGACTCTACTCTACTCTACTCTACTAGACACTACTCCACTCTACTCTATTGTGCTCAAGCCTAGCCTAGCCTAACTTAGGTTTGCTCTATTCTACTCTACTCAATTCTATTCTACTCCACTCTAGCCTAACTTAGCTTTTCTCTATGCTACTTTGCTCTTCTCTGGTTTGCTCTACTCTACTTTGCTCTACTTTTCTCTGCTCTATTTTTCTCTACTCTACTCTACTGTACTCAACTCAACTCTGCTATACTCTTCTTTGCCTTGCTCTTACCTTATTCTGCTCTACTCTTCTCTAATCTACTCTACTCCACTCTACTCAACTCAACTCTACTCTAGCCTTGCCTAGCCTTGCCTAACCTTGCCTAGCCTAGCCTAGCCTAAACTAGCTCTACTCTACTCTAACCTAACCTAACGCTACTCTACTTTACTCTAGCCTTGCTTAGCAAAGCTTAGCCTAGCCTACCCTAGCTCTGCTCTACATTGCTTTGTTCTACTCTACTTTGATCTGCTCTAGTCATCTTTTCTCTACTTTACTCTTCTTTGCTGTACTCTGCTATACTTTTCTCTATACTTGTCTGCTCTACTCTACTCTTCTCTACTCTACATTATTCTACTCTATTCTACTCTACAATAACATATCCTAAACTAGCCTAGCCTAGCTTAGCCTCCCTTACCCTAACCTAGCTCTATTCTAGTTTTCTCTACTTTGTTATACTCTACTCCTTTCTACTCTCCTCTACTCTATTTTGCTCTGCTATACTCTACCCTACTCTACTATGCTCTACTCTACTCTACTCTACTCTACTCTACTCTACTCTAGCCTAGCCTAGCCTAGCCACTCTAACCTCTCCTGACCTAGCCTAGCCTTGCCTAACCTTGCTCTACTCTACTCTACTCTACTCTAACTTAGCTTAGCTTAGCCCAACCTAGCTCTGCTATGCTCCACTCTACACTTCTTTAACCTACTCTACTCTACTCTACTTAACTCTACTTTACTCTTCTCTGCTCTGCTCTACACTACTCTTCTCTACTCTGCTCTAACATAGTTAAGCCTATCCTAGCCTAGCCTAACATAACCTAGCTTTACTGTACTCCACTCTACTCTACTTTACTCTACTCTAATCTACTCTAATTTATCATACTCTAGCCTAGCCAAGCTTTGCCTAACCTAGCTCCATGCTACTTTTCTCTACTATACTCTACTCTAATCTACTCTACTCTATTCTACTCTAATCTACACTAACTTAGCCTAACTTAGCTAGCCTAACCTTGCTTAACTCTTCTCTATTATACCCTACACTACTCTACTCTACTCTTCTCTAGCTTAGCCTCGTTCAATATAGCCTAGCCTTACCTAACCTAGCTCTGATCTACTCAACTCCACTCTGTAATGCTCTGTTATGCTCTTCTCTTCTCTGCTCTATTATACTCTACTGTACTCTAACCTAGCCTAGCCTAACATTGCTCTACTCTACTATAATCTATTCAACTTTAGCCTAGCCTAACCTACCCTAGCCTGGCTAAGCCTAACCTAGCTCTACTTTACTCTACTCTACTCTAACCTAGCCTAGCCTAGCCTAAGCTAACCTAGTCTACTCTACTCTGCTTACTCTACTCTACCTTACTTTAGCCTTACTTTGACTAGCTTAGCCTTGCATAACCTATGTTTGCTCTACTCTTCTTTACACTGCTCACTCTAATTTGTCTACTCTACTCTACTCTACCCTACTCTGCTCTCTTCTACTTTGTTCCACTTTGCTCTACTCTGCTTTGCTCATCTCAACTCACCTCTACTCTACTCTACTCTGCTTTGCTCTCCTCTACTTTATTATATACAACTCTACCCTTCTTTAGCCTAGCCTAGCCCAGCCTAGCCAAACCTACCCAAACTTAACCCAACCATACTATACTCTGCTCTACTCTACTCCACTCTATTCTACACTACTTTACTCTACTCTACTTTACTCTACTCTGCTCTACTCCACTCTACTCTACTCTCCTTTCCTTAACTCAACTCTACTCTACTCAACTCAAATCTACTCTACTGTACTCTATTATACACTACTCTACTTTATTTTATTCTACTCTATTCTACTATAGTCTAGTCTACTCTACTCTACTCCACTCTGCTCTGCTCTTTTTTACTCTACTCCACTCTGCTCTACTCTTTTTTACTCTACTCCACTCTATTATATTGTACTCCACTCTACTTTACTCTGCTCTACTCTACTCTACTCTAACTTACCCTAAGTTAGCCTAGCTTAGCCTAACCAAGCTCTACTCTGCTCTGCTCTACTGCACTCTTCTCTACTACGCTCTACTCTACTCTACTCTACTATGTTTTACTCAACTTTACTATGCTCTACCCTATTCTACTCTACTCTACCCTACTCTACTTTATTCTATTCTACTCTACACTACTCTACTTTACTCTAATCTAACATAACCTAACTTAGCAATACCTATCCTAGCTCAGCCTAACCTTGAATCACTCTACTCAGCTCAACTTTGCTCAACTCTACTCTACTATTTTCTACTCTACTCTGCTCTACTAGTCTCTACTCCTCTCTGCTCTACTCTGCTTTACTCTACTCAACTTTGTACTACTTTACTTTACTCATTCTACTCTAGCCTAGCTACTTTAACCTAGCTTAGCCAAGCCTAGCCTAGTGTAACCTTACCGTACTCTACTCTACTCTGCTCTAGCCTATCCTATCCTAATTGGCTTTACTTTACTCTACTCCATTATAATCTATTCCACTCTACTCTACTCTGCTCTACTCTACTCATCTCTACTTTGTTATGTTCTTCTCAAATCTACTCTACTATAGCCTAGTTTAGCCTTTCCTAACCTAGCCTTGCTTAACCTAGCTCTATGCTACTTTACTCTACTCTACTCTACTTTACTCTAACTTAGCCTGGCCTAACCTTGCTATACTATACTCTACTCTACACTACTCTAGTCTACTTTACTCTAGCCTTATCGAGCCTAGCCTACTTATCCTAACACTATACTCTGCTTTGGCCTAGCCTACCATAGCCTAGCTAGCTTAGCCTAGCCAAACCTAGCTTTGCTCTACTCTGCTCTACTCTGATCTACTATTCTCTACACTACTCTACTCAATTGTACTCTATACGAGCCTAACCTAGTTCCACTCTACCTTACTCTACTCTAATCTTCTTTACTCTACTTTATTTTAATCTAGCCTAGTCTAGCCTAGCCTAACTTAACCTAGAATAACCTTGCCTAGCCTAGCCTTGAGTAACAAAGCTCTACTCTACTATACTCAACTCTACTCTACTCAATTCAACTCTACTTTGCTCTTGTATAATCTAGACTAGCCTAGCCTAACTGATCTCTACTCTACTCTTGCCTTACCTAGCCTAGCATCGCTTAGCCTAGCCTAGCATTGCCTAGCCTAGCCTAACCTAACTGAACTTTACTCTAGTCTACTATATTATATGATGCTCTACTCTACTCTACTCTACTCTACACTACTCTACTCTACTCTACTCTAAATAACCTAACATAAACTAGTTTAAATCTACTCTATTATAGCCTAGCCTAGTCAAGCTTAACCTTGCTTTGCTCTACTCTACTCTGTTCTACTCTACTCTACTCTACTCTACTCTAGCCTAGCCTAAGCTAGCCTAATCTAACTTCGCTTTGCTCTGCTCTACTCTACTCTGTACTACTTTACTCCACTCTCGTCTGCTCTATTCAGCTCTATTTTTCTCTAATAAACTCTACTCTACTCTAGTCTTTTCTTTCCTATCTTAGGCTAGCTTAACTTAGCTCTACTCTACTCTACTCTACCATACTCCACTCTACTCTACTCTAGCCTAGCCTACCTTAGCCAAGCCTAACCTAGTTCTACTCTACTATACTTTACTATACTATACTCTTCTCTAACCTAGCCTTGCCTACCCTAACATAACCTTTCTCTCCTCTACTCTATTATACTATACTTTACACTACTCTACTCTACTCTACTCTACCCTACCCTGCTCTACTCTACTCTCCTCCAACCTAGCTTATCTTAGCCTAGCTTAACCTAGCTTGCCTAACTAGCTCTATTTTACTCTGCTCTTTTGTACTCTATTGTACTATGCTCTACTCTGCCCTGCTTCACTCTACCCAGCTAAACTCAACTCTGCTCTGCTCTACTCTACTCTACTCTTCTCCACTTTGCTCTATTATTCTCTACTTTGCTCTTCTTTAACATTATATGCTCTGCTCAACTTTACTCTTCTCTACTCAAGCCTAGTCTAGCTTAGCCTAACCTAACAAAACTCTACTTTACAATACTTTACTCTACCATACCCTACTCTACTCCATACTAGCTTAGGTGAGCCTAGCCTAACCTAACCTAGCATAACCAAGCCTAACCAAGTTGTACTCTACTTTACTATACACTACCCTACTCTACTCTTTTATAACCAAGCTTAGCCTAACCTTGCTCTACTCTACTCTACACTTCTCTAGCCTAGCCCAGCCTAGCATAGCCTAGCCTAGCCTAACCAAACCTAGCTATCCTTTGCTCTACTCTACTCTACTCTACTCTTCTTTTTAATGCTCTACTATGCTATAGTCTACTCTACTCTTCTTTGCTAAGCTCTACACCTTTTTGCTCTGCTCTGCTCTACCTTACTCTACTCAACTTTGTTCTACTCTACTCTATCTACTTCTAGCCAAACTAAGCATAGCCTAGCCTAACCTAGCTTTACTCTACTATACTCTGCTATACTCTAGCCTAGCCTAGCCTAAACAATCATAATCTAACTTAGCCTAGCATAACCTATCATAGCTCTAATCTACTCTACTCTACTCTCCTATACACTTCTCTACCCTACCAAAACCTAACCTAGCCTAGCCTAATGTAACCTAACTCTACTCAACTATACTCTACTCTACTTGAGCCTAGCCTTATCTAACCTAGCTCTACTCTACTCTACTCCACTTCACTCTGCTCTGCTCTACTCTACTCTACATTAGCCTCGCTTAGCTTAGCCTAACCTTACCTAACGCCACTCAACTCTATTCTAATGTACTTTACATAACTCTACTCTACCCAACTCTACTCTAGCCTAGCCCAGCCTAGACTTGCCTGGCCTAACCTTGCTCTATTCTACTCTAATCTACCTTATTATACTATACTATACTATACTATACTATACTATACTATACTATACTATACTCTACTCTACTCTAACCTAGCCTAGCCTAGCTTAGCTTAGCCTAACCTAGATCTACTCGACCTTGCTCTACTCTACTCCGCACTTCTCTGCTCTTCTCCACTCTATTCTACTAGGCTCTTCTCTACTTTACTCTACTCCAGCCTAGCCAAGCCTAGACTAGCCTGACCTAGCATAATCGAGCTCTACTCTAATTTACTCTATTTCTACACCACTCTACTCTACTCTACTCTACCATACTTTACTCTACTCTACTATACCCTACTCAACTCTACACTAGCCTAGCATAGCCTAGCCTATCATGGCCTAACCCAACCTAACCTAGCTCTACTCTACTCTACTTTGCCAACTCTACTCTATTCTACTATAATTTTGCCTCGCTTGGCTTAGCCTAACCTAACCTAGCTCTACTCAACTCTATTCTAATGTACTTTACACAACTCTGCTACACTCAACTCTACTCTAGTCTAGCCCAACCTAGCCTTGGCTAGCTAACCTTGCTATATTCTACTCTAATCAACCTTATTATACTATATTATACTATACTATACTATACACTACTCCACTCTACTCTAACCTAGCCTAGCCTAGCTAAGCTTAGCCTAACCTAGCTCTACTAGGCTCTACTCTACTGTACTCTACACTACTCTAGTCTTCTCTACTCTGTTATGCTCTACTCTGCTCAGCTCTTCTCTACTCTACTCCACTCTAGTCCAGCCAAGCCTAAACTAGCATAACCGAGCTCTACTCTACTTTATTCGACACTACTCTACTCTACTCTACTCTACCATACTTACTCTACCCTACTCTAATAAACTCTACTCCACTTTAAACTAGCCTAGCCTAGCCTAGTTTATCATAGCCTTTCCTAGCCTAGCCTAACCCAACCTATCCTAGGTCTACTCTACTCTACACTACTATAATATATTCTACTCCACTCTACTCTACTCTAACCTCGCTTAGCCTCTCTTAGCCAAACCTAACTCGGCTCTACTCTAGCTTAGCCTAGCCTAGCCTAGCTTATCCTTTCCTTACCTAGCTCTTCTCTTCTGTATGATGCTCTGCTCTACTCTACTCTATCTCCTCTGATTTACTCTATTCTACTCTACTTTATTGTTCTCTAACTTAGCCCAGCCTTACCAAGCCTAACTTAGCCCTACTATACTCTACTCTACTCTACTCTATTCTACTCTCTTCTACTCCAATCTAGCCTAGCGAAGCCTACATTAACCTAAAGTTGCCAAACCTAGCCTAGCTTAGCCTAACCTAACCTAGCTCTACTCTACTCTGCTCTAATCTACCCTACTCTACTCTACTATTACGTAACCTAGCCTAGCGTAACCTAACCTAATATAACAACACTTTAGCCTAACATGGCTTAGCTTAGCCTAAGTTAGCTCTTCTTTTCTCTACTCAGCTCAGCTCTACTTTTCTTTGTAGTGCTCTGCTCTTCTTGGCTCTCTTCTACTCTACTCTACTCTTTTTTTCTTTGCTCTTGTCTACAATACTCTAGCCTAACCTATCCTAACCTAACTCCACTCTATTCTATTCTACTCTACTATACTATACTTTACTCTAGCCTAGCCTAGCCTTAGCTAACCTACGCTAGCCTAGCCTAGCCTAACCTATTTGTACACTATCTACTCTTCTCTACTCTTCCACTCTACTCTACTCTACTCTACTTTACTCTAGTCTACTCTACTCTACTCTAACCTAACATAGCCTAACCAACCTAGCTCTACTCTACTCCACTCTACTCTGACATAACCTACCTTCCCTAGCTTTCTCTACTATATTGTACTCTACTCTTCTCTGCTCTTCTCTTCTCTACTATGCTTTTCTCTACTGTACTCTACTATACTCTACTATACTCTACTTTGCTCTTTTCTATTCTACTCTACTCTCTCCTCTTCTACTCTACTTTATTATACTATATCTTACTCTAACCTTCCTTAGCCTAGCCAAGACTAACCTAGCTTTACTCTACTCTACTCTACTCTACCCTAGCCTAACCTAAACTACCATAATCTAACTTAGCCTATCTTAGCACTACTCTACTCTATTATACTCCACTCTACTCTACTCTACTCTACTCTACTCTACTCTACTCTACTCTACATTACTCTAGTCTACTCTACCCTACTCAAACCTAGCCTAGCCTAGCCTAACCTAGCTCTACTCTATTCTACTCTACTCTACTTCACTCTACTTTGCTCTTCTCTAGTCTGCTCTTCTCTACTTTACTCTACTCTACTCCGCTTTAGCCTTATCGTGCCTAACCTAACCTAGCTCTAGTCTAATATATTCTAATGTACTTTACACTACTCTACTCTACCAATTATACTCTAGCCTAGCCTAGCCTAGCCTTATCTAGCTAAACCTTGCTCTACTCTAATCTACCTTATTATTCTATACTATATTATGCTTTACACCACTCTACTTTAGTCTACTCTATCTAGCCTTAACTAGCCTAACTTGGCTTAGGTTAGCCTAACCTAGCTCTACTCAGCTCTACTCTACTCTACTCTACTCTACTCTGCTCTTCTCTACTTTGCTCTATACTGCTCAGCTCTGCTCTTCTCTGCTCTACTCTATTGTAGCCTAGCTTAGCATAAACTAGCCTAGCTGAGCTCTACTCTACTTCACTCTACTCTATTCTACACTAATTTACTCTACCCTACTCTATTGTACTCTACTCTACTACACTCTAATATGCTCTACTCTACTCTACACTAACCTAGCCTATCATAGCTTAGCCTACGTTAGCCTAGCCAAACCTAACCTAGCTCTATCCTACTCTAGTCTACTCTACTCTACTATACTTTATTCTACTCCACTTTACTCTACTCTAACCTCACTTAGCCTATCTTAGCCAAACGTAGCTCTACTTTACTCTACTCTAGCCTAGCCTAGCCTACCAAAGCCTAGCTTAACCTAGCTTAACCATGCCTAACCTAACTTTGCTCTGCTCTACTCTACTCTGCTCTACTATGCTATGTATCCTCTACTCAACTCCTTTACTTTATTATACTATAGCAAAGCTGTGCCTTTCCTAACCTAGCTCTATTGTACTCTACTTTACTCTACTCTACTCTACTCTACTCTATTCTACTCTACTCTAGCCTAGCTAAGCTTATCTTAGCCTAGCCTTGCACAACCTAGCCTAGCTTAGCCTAACCTAACCCAGTACTACTCTACTCTACTCTATCCAAATCAAATATACTCTTACCTAACCTAGCCTAGCCTAACCTAACTAACCTAGCTCAACTCCAGCCTAGCCAAACTTTGCTCTTCTTTGCTCTGCTCTGCTCAGCTCAGCTCTGCTTTTCAATGTTTTTCTCTTCTTGGCTCTCTTTTGCTCCACTCTTCTCTGCTCTTCCCAACTGTACTCTAGCCTAGCCTATCCTAACCTAGCTCCACTCTATTCCACTCAACTATACTCTACTCTACTCTATTGTTCTATACTATACTATAGCTTAGCAAAGCCTCAACTAGCGTACCTTAGCCTAGCCTAACCTAGCCCTACTATACTCTTCTCTACCCTTCTACTCCACTCTACTTTACTCTAACCTTGTTTAGCCTAACCTAACCTAGCTCTACTTTACTCTACTCTACTCTACTCTACTCTACTCTACTCTACTCTACATTATCTACTCTAGCCTAGCCTTGACTAACCTAGCTATGCTCTACTTTACTCTACTCTGTTATACTCTGCTCTTCTCTACTCTACTGTCTTTTCTCAACTCTGCTCCACTCTACTCTACTTTGCACTGCTCTACTCTCCTCTCTTCTACTCTACTCTACTTTATTTTACTCTACTCTACTCAACACTACTTTGCTCTACTCTAACCTAGCATAGCCTAACTAGCCTAACATAGTTCTACTCTTCTCTACTCTACTCTACACTACTCTACTCTATTATACTGTACTCTTGTCTGCTCCAGCATAGCCTTGCCAAGCCTGGCCTAACCTAACCTAGCTCTGCTCTACTCTACTTAGCTCTCCTTTGCTTTCCTCTCCTCTACTATGTTGTGCTCTACTCTTCTCTACTCTACTCTACTCTACTCTTCTCTAGCATAGCTTAGCCTAATCTAGTCTATCCCAGCCTAGCCTAGCCCAACCTAGCTCTACTCTACTCAACTCTATTATACTCTTAGCTGGTCTGGCCTTGTCTAGCCTAACCTAGCTCTACTCTACTATACTTTACTCTACTTTAGTCTATTCTTGCCTTGCCTAGCCTAGCCTAGCCTAACTTTGCTTTGCTTTGCGCTACTCTACTCTACACTCCTCTACATTGCTTTGCTTTGCTCTACACTACTCTTCTCTATTCTACTCAGCTTTAATCTACACTACTCTACTTTACTCTAGACTTGCCTAGCTTAGCTTATCCTAACCTAGCTCTACTTTACTCTACACTACTCTACTTTTCTCTTCTCTTGCTTAGGCTAATCTAGCCTAGCCTAGCCAAGTCGAGCTCAACTCTACTATAATCTATTAAACGATACCATACTATAGTCTGCTCTACTCTACTCTACATTACCCTTCTTTACTCTACTCTACTCTACCCAACTCTATTCTATTCGACTTCAATCTTGCCTATATGAGCCTAGCCTAGCCTAGCTTTGCCTAAACAAGCTCTACTCTGCTTTGCTCAGTACTGTTCTACTCTGCTCTGCTCTGTTTTGGTCTACACTGTTATGCTCTATGCTACTCTACTCTACTCATCTTTACTCTACTTTACTCTTAACTTCTCTGCTCTACTCTGCCTTACTCTACTCCACTCTAGCCAGGCCTCGCCTAACCTTGCTTAACAGAGCACTACTCTACTCCACATACTCTACGTTACTCTACTCTTCTCTACTCTACCCTTGCCTTGTCTAGCCTATTTTAGCCTAGCTTAGCTTAGTTTAGCCTAGCATAATATAGCTTCACTCTACTATAATCTACTCTATTTTATTTTACTCTACTCTAATCTACTCTACTCTATCCTACTCTACTTTGCTCTACTCTACAATAACCAAGCAAGCCTTGAAAATTATAACCTAGCTCTATTCCAGTCTACTCTTTTTTAGCTTAGCCTAGCCAAGCTTAGCCTAACCTAGCCTAGCTTAACCAAGCTCTGCTCTACTCTACTCTACTTTGCTATGCTCTACACTACTATGCTTTGCTTTATTCTACTCTGTACTGCTCTACTCTACTTTACTCTCCTTTGCTCTATTATACTCTACTCTATTATACTCTAGCCTAGCCTAACCAAGCTAAAGTCTACTCTAGTTTACTCTACTTTATTCTAATCTACTCTGGCCTAGCCTAGCCTAGCCTAGCTTAGCTTAGCCAAACATGGCCTAGCTAAGCCAAGCCTAGCCTAACCTAGCTCTACTCTACTCTACTCTTCACTAACCTAACCTAACCTAGCCTAATCTGGCCTAGCCATTTTCTACTCTACCTTTGTTTAGCCTAGCCTAAGCTAGCTCTACTCTACTCTACTCTACTCTACAATGCTCTACTCTACTCGACTTTGCTTTACTCTACTCTGCTCTCCTCTACTCTGCTCTACTCTACTCTACTCTACTCTACACTACTTGAGCCTAGCCAAGCCTAACCTAGCTTTACCCTACTCTACTTTACTCTATGCTTCTCTACTCTCCTCTAGTCTACTCTACTCTAGCTTAGCTTAACTTAGCCTAGCCTACCCTGTCCTAACGTAGCCTAACCTAGCTCTACCTAGCTTTCCTCTACTATACTCCAGTCTACTCCACTTTACTCTACTCCACTATACTCTACTCAAAACTTTCCTATCCTAACCTAGCTCTATTATTCTCTACTCGACTCTACTCAAACCTAGCCTAGGCTAGCCAAACCTAGCCTAACCTAGCTCTACCCTACTCTACTTTACTCTACTCTGCTCTACCTTGCTCTACTCTACTATCTTTTGCTCTACTTCGCTCTAATCTACTCTCTCTTCTCTACCCTACTCTACTTTAGCCTAGCCTAACCTAAATTTGCTCTATTCTACTCTTTCTTTACTCCACTCTAGCCTAGCCTAAGCTAGCTTAGCCTTGCCTAGCCTAGCCTAGCATAACCTAGCTCTGCTCTACTCTACTCTACTATATTCTACTCTAACCTAGCCTAGCCTTACCTTGCTTAGCCTAACATTGCTCTCCTCTAATCTACTCTGTCTCTACTATACTTTACTATACTCAATTCTGCTATGCACTTCTCTACTCTACTCTACTCTACTCTTTGCTACTTTGTTCTGCTCTTCTTTACTCTACTTTTCTTAGCTCTACTATGCTCTACACTACTTTACTCTTGCCTAGCCTAGCATAATCAAGCTTTACTCTAGTCTACTCTACTCTAGCATAGCCATGCCTAGCCTACCCTAACCTAGACGAGCCTAGCCTACCCTAACCTTACTCTATTCTTATCCTAGCCTAGTTTAGCCTAGCCTAACCTAGCTCTACTCTACTCTACTCTAGTCTTACTTACCCTAGCTTAGCCTAGCCTCACCTAGCCTAGCCTAACATAGGTTTGCTCTACTCTGCTCTACTATACTCTACTCTGTTTTGCTCTACTTTGCCCTTCTCTGCTCTACTCTGTTATGCTCTGCTCTACTCTACCCAACTCTACCTTATTATACCCTATTGTACACTAGCCAAGGCTAGCCTTGCCTAGCCTTGTGTAACCTAGCTCTACTATACTTTACACTACTCTACTCTAGCCTAGCCTATAGTAACCAAGCCTAACCTAACCTAGCTTAGCCAAGCCTAGCCAAGTATAGCCTAACCTAGCTATTCTCTACTCTACTATACTCTACTCTACTCTATTCTACTCTTCTCTACTCTACTCTTCTCTATTCTAACCAAGCATAGCTTTGCCAAGCCCAACCTTGCTCTAATAAAAAATATACCAACCTAGCTTAGTCTAGCTTAACCTAGCTCTGCTCTGCTTTGCTCTACTTTACTCTTCTCTGCTCTACTCTTCTCTGCTCTACACTTCTCTACTCTGCTCTACTCTACTCAAACCTACTATACTTTATTGTACTCTATCTTAGTTTTGCCTAACTTCGCTCTACTCTACTCTACTCTACTCTAGCATAACTTAGCTTAGCATAGCCAAGCCTTGCTTAACCTTGCTCTACTCTCTTTTACTCTACTCTACCTTATTCTACTCTAATCTACTCTACTCTACTCTACTTTAGCCTAGCCTAACGTACCCTAGCCAAGCAAAGCCTAACCTAGCTCTACTCTCCTCTACTCTACTCTATGGTAATAAATTCTACTCTTATCTACCCTACTTTACTCCACTCTACTCTACTCTAACCAAGCCTAAGCTAGCAAAGCCCAACTTAGGTGTAATCTACACTATTCTAGCCTAGCCTAACCTAACTTAGAATAGCCAAACCAAGCCCTGATCAGCTTTACTCTGCTCTACTCTACTCTACACTATTATACCCAACTCTGCTATACTCTTCTCTATTATACTCTACTCTACACTACTCTACTCCACTCTGCTCTACTGTACTCTAACCTAGCCTAGCTTCACCTAGCTCTACTCTACTCTAGCCTAGCTTACCCCAACTTAGCCTAGTCTAGCATAGCCTAACCTAGCTATGCTCTACTTTACTCCAGTCTAATTTACTCCACTCTACTCTAGTCCACTATACTCCACTCTACCCTACTCTACTCTACTTTACTCTACTCTAGCCTATGTTAGCCTAGCTTAGCCTAACCTAGCTCTACTCTACTCTAGCCTATCCTTGCCTAGACTAGCCTAGCATAGCCTAACCCTTCTCTACTCTACTCTACACTGCTCTACTCAAATCTAATCTACTCTGTATTGTTCTACTCTGTTCTTCCACTCTGCTCTGCTCTACTCTGTTTTGCTCGACTTTACTCCACTCTACTCTACTCTCCTCTCCTGTCTTCTACTCTACTCTACTCGAGTCTACTCTACTCTACTCCACTTTACTCTACTCTACTCTGCTTTACTCTAGCTAGCCAAGCCAAGCCTAGCATAATCTAGCTCTACTCAACTCTACTCTAGCCTATCTTATCTTAGGCTAGCCTACCCTAGCCTTGCTTAGCCTACCTTAGCTCTACTATACCATACCATATTATACTCTACTCTGCTTTACTCTATGCCAACCTCACCTTGCCTAGCATAATCAAGCTCTACTCTACTCTACTCTACTTTAGCATATCCTTGCCTAGCCCAGCCTAGCCTAACCTTGCCTAGACAAGCTTTACCTAAACTAGCTCTACTCTACTATGCTATGCTATGTTCTGCTCTACTCTTCTATGCTTTGCTCTGCTCTCCTTTGCTCTACTCTACTCTAATCTTTACTCTAGTTTATCCTAGCTTAACCTAGCACTACTCTACATTATTCTACTTTACTCTACTCTACTCTAACCTATCCCAAGCTAGCTTACCATAGCCTAGCCTTGCTTAGCCTTGCCTAACAAAGCTCTACTCTACTCTAATATACTCTACTCTGCTCTACTCTACAAGGCTCTACTCTACTCTACTCTAACCTAGCCAGGCCTAGCCTTGCCTATCCTAGCCTAGCCTAACCTAGCCTTGCCTAACTTAGCTCTACTTTGCTCTGCTTTGCTTTACTATGCTCTACTCTTATCTACTCTACTCTACTCTATTCTACTCTACTCTTCTATACTCTGCTCTTCTCTTCTCTGCTCTACTCTACTCTACTCTAGCCTAGCTTAGCGTAGCCTAACCTAGCCAAGTCTAACATAACTTTACTCTGCTCTGCTCTACTCAACTCTACTCTACTCTACTCTACTTTATTATATTCTGCCCTATTCTACTCTAGCCTAACCTATATTTCCTAGCCTAGCTTAGCTCAACCAAACCTAGCTCTAGTCTACTCTACCCTACTCTACTTTACTTTACTCTATTCTACTCTACTCTACTCTAATCTACTCTACTATACTATACTCTAGCCTAACCTAACCTAGCCTAGCTACCCTAGCTTAGCCCAACCATGCTTAACATAGCACTAATCTACTTTACTCTACTATACCCAACCCTAACTTAGCCTAGCCTAACTTATGCTAATTAAGCTCTACTCTACTCTACTCTACTCCACACTATTCTACTCTACTCTAGTCTAGCTTAGCCTCACCTAGCCTTGCATTGTCTAACCTAGCTTTACTCTTGTTTGCTCTGCTCTGCTCTTTTCTACTATGCTCTACTCTGTCATGAACTGATCTGCACTGCTTTGCTCTACTCTTCTCTACTCTACTCTACTCTAATATTCTCTACTCTACCCTACTCAACTATACTCCAACCAAACCTAGCTATACTCTACTCTACTATACTCTACTCCACTCTATTCTACTCTACTCTACTCTAGCATAACTAAGCCTAACCTAACTCTACTATACTCTTGTTTTCTCTACTCTACTCTACTCTATTCTATTCTACTTTTCTCTACTCTACTCTATTCTATTCTACTTTTTCTCTACTCTGCTCTACTCTCTTCTACTCTGTTATGCTCTTCTTTGCTCTATTTTGGTTTGCTCTACTCTGATCTACTCTACTCTAATCTATTCTCATTGGCTCTTTTATGCTTTGCTCTCCTCTCCTCTCCTCTCATCACCTATCCTAGACTCTACTCTACTTTACTTTACTCTACTCTACTCTTCTCTTCTCTACTCTATGCTACTCTACTCTATTCTACTCTACTCTACTTTACTCCTCTATTATACTCTAGCCTAGCCTAGCCTACCTAAGCCTAGCCTTAACTAGCTCTACTCTACTTTATGCTACTCTACTCTAATCTAGTCTCTAGCAGAACCTAGCCCAGCCTACCCTAGCCTACCATAGCCTAATCAAGCTCTACCCTTATCAACTCTCCTCTACTCTAGTCTTTTCTAGACTAAACTAGACAAGCATAGCCTACCCTAGCCTAACCTAGCTCTGCTCTTCTCTATTCTTTTCTACTCTGCTCTGCTCTACTCATTTCTACATTGGTCTGCATTGCTCTTTTTCTCTGGTCTACTCTACTCTACTATGCTCTCCTATCCTCAACTGTGCTCGACTCTGCTCTACTCTACTCTACTCAACCTTACACTACTTTACTCTACCTTACTCTACTCTACTCTACCCTACTCTACTCTACTCTAGCCTAGCCTAGCATAGCTAGCCTAGCCAAGCTCAGCCTAACAAAGCTCTACTCTACTCTACTCAATGCTACTCTACACTACTCTAGTCTTGTATAGCTTACCCTTGCCTAGCCTTGCCTTGCTTACCCTAGCCTAACCTAACTCTATTCTATTACACTATACTCCATTGTACTCTACACTACTCTGCTATACTCTAATGTAGCTTAGCATAGCATAACCAAGCTCTACTCTACACTACTCTACTCTACTCTACTCTGCTATGCTCTGCTCTGTTCTACTCTGCACTACTTTGCCCTGTTCTGCCTGTCTCTACTCTACTCTAGGCTAGCTTATCCTAGCTTAACCTAGCTCTACTCAACTCTACTATAGTCTAGTCTTGTCTACTCGACTCCACTCCAACCTAACTTAGCCTACCCTGGAAGAGCTGAGCCTAGCCTCGCTTAGGTTACCCTACCAAATGTAGCTCTACTCTACTCTATTCTACCTTACTCTACTTTACTCTACTCTACTAGTCTACTCCACTCTACTTTACTTTACTCTATCTAAATTAGCCTAGCCTTGCATAACCTAGCTCTACTCTACTCTACTCTATTATATACTACTCTTCTCTACTCTAGCATAGCCTAGCTTATCCTAGCCTAACATAGCTCCATTCTACTTTGCTCTATTCTACTATGCTCTGCTCTACTCTACTATACTTTTGTTTACTCTATCCAAGCCTAACCAAACCTAGCTCTACTCTACTATACTCTACTATACTTTACTCTACTTGACACTAGCCTAGCCTACCATAGCCTAGCCTAGCTTAACTCACCTAGCCTAACCTAGCTTTGCTCTGCTCTGCTTTGTTCTACTCTGCTCTGCTTTGGCATGCTCTGCTCTACTCTACTCTATAAAGGCAAAGCCTAACCTAACTTAGCTCTACTCTACTATACTCTACTTTACTATAATCTACTCCTACCTAGCCTTCCCAAGCCTAACCTGGCCTAGCCTAGCCTAACCTAACCTAGCTCTACTCTACTCAACTATATTATACTTTATTCTACGTTACTCTACTCTACTCTGACCTTGCCTAACCATGCCTAGCTTATCCTAACCTAGCTCTACTCTACTCTACTATGCTCTGCTTAGCTTTGCTCTGCCCTGCTCTACTCCGCTCTACACTACCATTCTCTGCTCTACTGTACCCTTCTCTGCTCTACTTTACTCTACTCTACTCTACTGTAGTCTACTCTAGCCTACCTGCTCTAGCTGAACAAAACTCTACTCTTATCTACTCTACTCTACTCAACTCTACTCTCTTTTAACCTTGCCTAGCCTATCCTATGCAGGCCAAGCCTAGCCTAGCCTGACCTAACTCTACTATACTCTAACCTAGCCTACCTAGCTAGACCAAGCTCTACTCTACTCTACTTTACTATAGTCTATTCTATTCTACTTAATTCTAACATAGCCTAGCTTAGCCTAGCCTTACCTAGTTCTACTCTACTCTACTCTAACCTATCCTAGCATTAGCTTAGCTTAGTTTAGCCTAACCTTGTCGATCCCAAATTAGCTTAACTTAGCTTTATTCTACTTTACTCTTTACTACTCTGCTCTACTCTGCTCTACTCTACTCTACTCTACTCTACTATACTATAAATTATTTTGCTCTACTCTGCTCTAATCTACTCTACTCTGCTCTACTCCAGCCAAACCTTATCTAACCTAACCTAACCTAGCTCCACTCTTCTCTACTCTACTCTTCTTTACTCAACTCTACTCTACTCTACTCTAATATACTTTACTATACTCTACTATACTCTCTTATACTCTACTCTACTCAACTCAAACCTTGGCAAGCTTAGCCTAGCCTAACCTAGCTCTACTGTGCTCTACTCTGCTCTAGCCTAGCTTAGTTTAACCTTGCTTTATTCTGCTATACTATGCTCTACTCTACACTGCCCCAATCTACTCTTCTCAGCTCTATTCTACTCCACTCTAGCCTAGCCTAACATAGCCTATCCTAAATTGACCTAGCTTTACTCTACTCTACTCTAGCCTGGCCTAATCTTGCCTTTCCTTGCCTAACCTAACCTTACCTAGCTCTACTCGACTCTAGTCCACTCTACTATATTATACTCTACTCTATTCTACGCTACTCTGCTCTACTCTACTCTACTCTGCTCTACGTTACTTTTCTATAGCCTAGCCTAGCCAAGTACTACTCTACTATACTCCATTATACTCTACTCTAATTAATTCTTCTCTACACTACTCTACTTAATAATATTTTAGCCTAGCCTTTACTCTACTCTACTCTACTCATCTCTATTCTACTCTACTCTATTATACTCTAATTAACTTTACTCTCCCTTACTCTACTCTAACCTAAAATAGTTATTCTTAACCAAGTTTTACACTACTCTAGTCTACTCTACTATACCCTAGCCTAGCCTAGCCTAACATGGCTCTACTATACTTTACTCTATCTACTCTACTCTACTCTAACCTAGCCTACCCTAGCCTTTCCCAGGTTAGCCCAACCTAACTTAGCTCTACTCTACTTTAGTCTACTCCACTCTACTCCACTCTACTCTACTCTACTTTGCACTACTCTACTCTACTCTAACCAAGCCTAGCCTAACCTAGCTCTATTGTACTCTATTATACTCTACTCTACTCTACTCTACTATAGCATAACCTAGCCAACCCTAGCCTAGCCTAACCTAGCTCTGCTATACTCTACTCTGCTTTCCTCTACTCTACTCTATAATTCTTTACTATACTTTGCTTTAATTTATTTTGTTTTCCTCTACTCTTCTTTGCTTTGCTCTATTCTACCCTACTCTACTCTGTCCTGCTCTGCTCTACTCTCATCTTCTCTCCTCTTCTCTCCTATACTCTCCTCTCTTATCCTCTCCTCTACTCTACTCTATTCTATTCTACTCCACTCTACTCTAATCTACTCAACTCTATACTACTCTATACTACTTTATTCTACTCTATTCTACTCTGCTCTAGCTTAGCCTAGCCTAGCCTAATCTTGTTATACTGTACTCTACTATACTCTACTCTATTCTAGCCTACCCTAACCCTACTCTACTATACTCTACTCTACTTTATAATACTCTATTCTACTCTACTCTACTCTAATCTAACTTAGCCTACCCTAGCCTAGCTTTTACTAGCCTAACCTAGCTCAGCTATACCCTACTCTACTATGCTCTATTCTACTTTACTCTATATTGATGTGCTCTACTCTACTCTACTCTACTCTACTTTACTCTTTTGCACTGCTTTACTCTGCTCTACTTTGCTTTACTCTGCTCTCCTCTACTCTCCTCTACTCTACTCTATTCTTATCTACTCTACTCCACTCCACTCTACTCTACTTTACTTTAATCTTCTCAGCTCTACTGTACTCTAATCTAATCTACTCTACTCTACTCTACTCTTCTCTACCCTACTCTATAATAACCTAGCATAGCCTAATGTAGGCCAACCAAGCTCTACAGTTCTCTACTCTACTCTATCCTACTCTCCTCTACTCTTCTCTACTCTACTTTGCTCCACTCTACTCTACTCTACTCTAGTCTGCTTTACACTGGTTTACTCCACACTAATATGCTCTACTCTACTCTACTCTACCCTACTCTAGCTTAGCCTAGCCTAACCTAATCTAGCTCTCCTCTACTCTATTATACAATACTCTACTTGACTCTAGCCTAGCCTAACCTAGCCTAGTGTAACATAGCCAAACCAAGCTCTACCTTACTCTACTCTACTAAACTTTGATGTACTTTGCTCTACTCCACTCTGCTACACTCCTCTTTACTTTAGTAATGGCTAGCCTAACATAGCTTAACCTAACCTAGCTTTATTTAATCTACTCTACTCTAGCTAGCATAACTTCGCTTAGCATAGCATAGCCTAGCCTCACCTCGCTCTACTCTACTCTACAACACTCTACTCTACTCTACTCTACTCTGCTCTAATCTAACCTAGCTTAACCTTGCCTAGCTTGGCATAACCTAGCTTTACTGTGCTCTACTCAACTCTTTCCTACTCTGCTCTACTCTACTTTATTTTTCTTTGCATTGCTCTACTCTGCTCAACTCTGCTCTACTCTACTCCACTCTACTCTATCCTAGCCTAACAGAGCTCTACTTTACTCTACTCTAACTTAGCCTTGCCTATCCTAGATTTTCTCCATTATATGCTACTTTGCTTTACCTTATTGTACTCTACTCTACTGTACTGCAACTTAGCCTAGCCTAGCCATGCTTAACCAAGCTCTACTCTACCCTACTCTACTCTAGCTTAGCTTGGCCTGGCTTAGCATAACCTTACATAGCCTAGCCTAGCATAGCTTAACCCAACTCTGCTCAGTCGTACTCTACATTACTCTACTATACTCTGCTCTGCTCTACTCTTCTCTACTCTACTATACTCTAGCCTAACCTAACACTATTCTACTATACTCTATTCTACTCTTTTATACTCTACTCTACTCTAACCTAGCCTAGCTTAACCTTGTCAAGCCTAACCTCACTCTACTCTACCCCACTCTACTCTACACTACTCTACTTTACTCTAACGTAGCCTAGCATAGCCAAACATAGCCCTACTCTAAACAACTCTACTCTACATTAGCCTAGCCTACCCTAACCTAACCAAGAATAGCCTAGTTTTGCCTCAACTAGCCTAACCTCACTCTGCTCTACTTTACTCTGTTATGCTATGCTCTGCTCTTCTCTACTTTACTCTGCTCTGCTCTGCTCTCCTCGACTCTACTCTACTCTACTCTACTCTAACCTAGCCTAACCTAGCTCTCCATTACTCTGCTCTACTCTACTCTACTTAACTCTAGCCTTGCCTAACCTAACTTAGCTCACATCTACTCTGCTCTACTCTGCTCTGCTCTACCCTTCTCTACACTTCTCTATTCTGCACTGCTCTGCTCCACTTTACTCTACTCTGTTCTTCTCTTCTTTACTTTGCTCTATTGTACTCTGCTCTTCTCTATCTTTGTTACTCTACTCTAATCTACTATACTCAACTCTAATTTAGACAATTCTTACCTAGCCTAACCTAATTAAGCTCTACTTTACTCTACTCTACTCTACTCTACTATACTCTACTCTACTAAACTCAACTCTAGCCTAGCCTAACCTAACCTAACTTAAACTAGCTTTACTCTACTCTACTCTATTATAATACACTTTAAGTACTCTATTATACTCCAGTCTACTTTGCACTTCTCTTTTATATTATACTCTATTCTACTCCACTCTACTCTACTCTTCTCTATTTTATTCTACTCTTGCCTAGCTAAGCTTAACTTAGCTCTTGCTCCTCTACTCTACTTTACTCCACTCTAGCTTAACCTAGCCAAGAATAGCCAAGCCTTATTATACTTTTTTTTTACTCTACCCAACTCTATTCTTCTCTACTCTACTCTAGCCTAGCCTAACCTAACCATGCCTAGCATAGCTTAACCTTACTCTAACCTACACAACTCTATTTTATTCAACTCTAGCCTAGCTAAGCCTATCTTAACTCTATGCTACTCTACTCTATCCTAAGCTTACTTTGCCTTGCATAACCTAGCTTAGTCTAACAAAGCTAAACTTAGCCAAATCATATTATGCTCTACTCTGTCCTACTCTACTCTAGTCTACTCTAGCCTTGCCTTGCCTAACCTCACCTGGCCTAGCCTAGCCTTACTCTACTCTACTTTATTTTATTCTACTCTAAATTAGCTAAGCCTAACTTTTCTTTATAGCACTCAACTTTACTCTACTCTAGCCTATCTTAGCCTAACCCAGCCTAGCTTTACGCAGCTTTACTTTCTTTGCTCTACTCAACTTAACTTTACTCTACTCAACTCTAGCTTAACTTATCCTACCCTGGCCAAACCTATCCTAGCCTAGTCTAGCCTTGCTATCTTAGACTAGCCTAGAATAGCTTAGCATAACCTGTGCTAGCTAACCTCGCCTAACCTAGCCTAGCCTTACTCTACTCTACTCTACTCTACACTACCTTACTCTATTTTTTCTACTCTAACCTAACTAAGCCTAACATAGCTCTATGATCCTCTACTCTACTCTAGCCTAACCAATCTAGCCTAACCTTACTATACTTTACTTTAACCTACTCTATTCTACTATACTCTTGCATAACATAGCCTAACTTAGCCTCACCTAGGCTCAGCTCTGCTCTGCTCTCTTTTGCTCTTCTCTGCTTTGCTCTATTCTTCTCTACTCTACTCTGCTCTTCTCATCTCTAATCTTCTTTGCTCTACTCCACTCTACTCTACTCTACTTTGCTCTACTCTATTTTTCCTTGCTCTACTCAACTTTACTCTACTCTACTCTAGCCTATCCTACCCAAACTGAGCTCTACTCTACTCTACACTACTCTTCTTTACTCTGATCTACTCTACTCTACTCTAGTGTTGCCTAGCCTAACCTTCCTTAGCCATGCCTACCTTAGCCTATCCTAGCCTAACCTAACCTAGCTCTACTCTTCTCTACTCTACTCTACTCTACTCTAGCCTAGTCGTGGCTAGCCTGGACTAGCCTAACTTTGCTCTACTCTTCTCTACTCTACATTGCTTTTCTCTACTCTGCTCTATTATTCTCTACTCTACTAAGCTCTACTCTACTCTACTCTACTCTAGCCTTGCCTAGCCTAGCCTATCCTAGCTTTTTTTGCCTGGCTTAGCCTCGCTTAAACTAGCACTGCTCTACTCTACTCTACATTACTCTACCTACTTTACTCTACCCTACTCTACTTTACTTTACTCTAACCAAGGCTAGCCTAGCATAACATAACTTACCTCCACTCTACTATAGTCTAGCCTTGCTTAACCTAGCTTATCCTAATCAATCTCTACTCTTCTCTACTTTGCTCTACTCTATTATACGCTACTCTACTCTACTCTTCTCTACTTTACATTACTATACTTTACTCTTCTCTAATCTACTCTAACCTAGCCTTGCCTAGCCTAACTTAACCTATCTCTACTCTATTCTGCTCTAGCCTAACTTCTCCTAGCCTTGCCTAACCTAGCTATGCTCTACTCTACTCTGCTCTACTCTGCTCTACTCTACTCTACTCTACTCTATTTTACTCTACTCTTCATTGCTCTACTCTGCTCTACACTATTCTGCTCTACTCAACATTACACTGCTCTACTCTACTCCACTCTACTCCTCTCTAACCTAGCCTAGCCTCACTATGCATAACCTAGATCTAATTTACTCTACTCTACTCTACATGACTCTTCTCCACTCCACTCTACTCTACTTTACTTTAGCTTAGCCTAGCCTTGCCTAGCCTGTCCTAGCTTAGTCTAACCTGGCCTAACTTTACTTAGCTCTACTCTACCCTACTCTACTCTATGAAAACCTACCTTAGCCTCACCTAGCCCAACCTACCTCTACTCTACTCTAACCTAGCATAACATTGCTTAACCTAGCTCTGCTTTGCTCTACTATGCTCTACCAGTTTGCTCTACTCTAATATGCTCTACTCTGCTTTGCTTTGCTCTGCTCGACTCTGCTCTACTCTTTGTTGTTCTACTCTACCCCTCTCAGCTCAGCTCTGCTCTACTCTACTCTACTCTGCTTTGCTCTACCCTACTCTACTCTAGCCTTGTCCAACATAGCTAGCCTAGCCTAACATAGCTCTACTCTACTCTACTCTACTCAAATCTACTCCTCTACTCAAACTTAGCCTAGCCTAGCCTAGCAAAACCTAGCTCTACTTTACTCGACTCTACTCTAGCCTAGCCTCGCATAACGCCTGGCCTAGCATCGCCTAACCTAACTCTGCTCTACTCTGCTCTGCTCTATTCTTCTCTAGTCTACTCTGCTTTGCTCTTCTTTAATCTACTCTATTGTACTCTAGCCTAGCCTTGCCTAACCTAGCTCTACTCTACTCTATTCTACTATATTCTACTCTACTCTATTCTACTCTACTCTATTATACTCTAGCCTAACTTATTCTTACCTAGCTTAGGCTATCCTAATGTAGCTCTACTCTATTCTACTCTAGTCTAGTCTACTCTACTCTACTTTAACCTAGCATAGCCTAGCCTAGCTTAACTTAGCTATATTGTACTCAGCACTGCTCTTCACTGCTCTACTCTACCATGCTCTGCTCTACTCTACTTTGCTCTGCTCTACTCTACTCTACTCTATTTTGCTTTGATTTTCTCCACTCTTCTCTTCTCTGCTTTACGCTGCTCTCTCTACTCTACGCTGCTCTACTCTTCTCTAGTCTAGCATAGTTTAGCCTAACCTAGCCTAGTTTACCCTAACTTAGCTCTACTCTACTCTACATTACTCTAGTCTACTCTACTTTATTCTATTCTTGCCTAGCCTTAGCTAGCCTAGCCCACCCTATCCTAGCTTAGCCTAACCTAGCTCTACTTTGCTTTATAATCAAATCTACTATATTTTATTCTACCCTACTCAAACTTAGCTTATCCTAGCTTAGCCTAACCTTGTTCTACTTTTCTCTACTCTACAATACTCTACTCTACTCTATTGTAGCCTAGTTTAGCCTAACAAAGCTCTACTCTACTCTGCTCTACTTTTCTCTACTCAACTCTTCTTTACTTTGCTCTACTCAACTCTACTCTAATCTACTTTATTGTACTCAAACCTAGCATTACTATACTCTACTTTACTCTACTCAGCTCCATAGTTGTGTGGCGTACCCTAACTTAGCCTAACCTAGCCTAACTAAGCCTAGCCTAATCTAGCTCTACTCTACTCTATTCTACTCTACCCAACTCAACTCTACTCATCTCTAATCAACTCTATTATGCTCTACTCTACTTTACTCTAACTTAGCCAATCCTAGCTTTGCCTAACTAAGCTCTACTCTATTTTTCTCTGCTCTGCTCTGATCTACTGTACTCCACTCTAGGCTCTGTTATGCTCTTTTTTACTCTATGCTACTCTACTTTTTTCTTCTCTGCTTTACTATGCTCTAAACTACTCTGCTCTACTCTATTTTACTCTACTCAATGCTACTCTACTCTAGGATTGTTTAGCCTAGCCTAACCTAGCTCTACTCTACTCTGCTCTACTCGACCCTACTCTACTCCACTCTACACTAGTCCACTCTACTCTACTCTACTCTACCCTTGCCTAGCCTTGCTTACTCTACCTAGCCTAGCCAAACCGTACCTAGCTTAACCTAGCTCTACTCTACTTTACTTTATTATACTCTACTCTACTCTAATATACTATATTCTACTCTACTCTAACATAGCCTAGCTTAACCTAACACTAGTCTGCTCTACTCTACTCTATTTTACTATACCTTTGCCTTGCCTAGCCTAACCTAGCTCTAGTCTACTTTACTTTACTCTACTATAATCTACTATATTTTATTATACTCTACTCTAACTTAGCCTAGCCTAGTCTAGCCTAACCTAGTTCAACTTTACTCTGCTGTACTCTACTCTACTATACTCTAGCCTAGCCTAACCTAGATTTGCTCTACTCTGCTCAGCACTACTCTACACTGCTCTATTATGCTCTACTATGCTCAACTCTACTCTACTTTGCTCTACTCTGCTCTATTAAACTCTAGCCAAGCATAACCTAACTTATCACTACTATATTCTACTTTACTCTACTCGACCCCACTCTGTTCTACTCTACTCCACTCAATTCTACTCTACTCTACTCTACTTTACACTAACTTAGCCTTTGCTAGCATTGCCTAACTTAGCTCTACTCTTTTCTTCTCTGCTCTTCTCTACTTTATTCTACTCTGCTCTTCTCTTCTCTACTCTACTCCACTCTGCTCTACTCTTTTCTACCCTACTCTACTCTATTTTGCTTTGCTCTACTCTACTTAACTCTACTCTACTCTAGTATAGTTTACCCTAGCCTAGCCTAGCCTAGCTCTACCATACTCTGCTCTACTCTACTTGACCCTGCTCTACTATACTCTACTCTGCTCTACTCTAGCCTATCCAACTCTATCCTAGCCTAGCCTAACCATGCTTAGCCAAACCTAGCTCTACTCTACTTTACTTTACTCTACTATACTCTACTCTAATCTTCTCTAACTAAGCCTAGCCTAAGATTGTTGAACCTAGCTCTACTCTACTCTACTCTACTCTGTCTTACTATACTATAGCCTTGCCTAGCCTAACCTAGCCGTATTGCATTGTAATCTACTCTATTTAGCTTTACTTCCTAGCCTAACCTAGCTTAGCTCTACTCTACTTTGCTCTTCCTTCTCTACTCTACTCTACTCTGGTCTACTCTACTTTGCACCTCTCTTCTTTACTCTACTCTACTCTACTTTGCTCAATTGTACTCTAGTTTACTCTTCTCTACTCTATTCTACTCCACTCATTCTAACCTAGCATAGCCTAACTTATCTCTACTCTGCTCTACTCTAACCTAGCCTACCCTAGCATAACCTAGCCTAGCTGAGCAAAGCTTAACTTAGCTCTCCTTTATTCTGCTCTGCTTTAGTCTACTCTACTCTATGATACTTTTCTCTACTTGGCTCCACTTTGCTAAGCTCTGCTCAAATCTACTTTACTCTAGTCTACTACACTCCACACTAACCTAGCAAAGGCTTCACTAACTTAGCTTTGGTCTACTCTAATATACTCTACTCTACTCTACTCCACTTACTTTACTCTACTCCACGCTACTTTATTGTACTCTACTCTACTCTTCTCTAACCTAGCCTATCAGAACCTAGCTTATCCAAACACTTCTCTACCCTACTATTAGCCGAGCAATGCCTAGCCTAGTCGAGCTTGACCTAGTTATCCTCTTTTATGCTCTACTTTGCTTTACTCTGCTCTGCTCTGCTACGATCTTCTCTTCTCTGCTCTACACTACTGTACTCTATTCTACTCGAGCCTAGCCTAGCCTACCCTAGCCTAACCTAGCTCTACTCTACTTTACTGTACTCTACTCTACTCTACTCTAGCCTAGCCTAAATTAAATTAACCTAGCCTAGCCTAACCTTGCTCTACTCTACATTACTCCACTATACTATACTAAACTCTACTCTACTTTACTCTACTCTATCCTACTCTATTATACTCTAATTTAGCCTAGCCTAGCCTATTTTAACCTAGTTTTATTCTTTTCTACTCTACTCTACTCTACACTACTCTAGCCTTGCCTAGTGTACCCTAACCTAGACTAACCTAACTCTATCTGCTCTATTTTGCTCTACTCTGCTCTGCTCTACTCTACTCTACTCTGCTCTACTTTGCTCTTCTTTTCTCTTCTCTACTCTACTCTACTCTACTATGCTCTGCTCTACTCTGCCCTACTCTTGCCTAGCCTTGCCCAGCCTAGCATAACCTAACCTATCTTTACTCTACACCACTCTACTCTAGTCTATGCTACTCTACTCCACTCTACATTAATCTACTCTACTCCTCTCTAACCTCGCCTAGCCTAACTTAGCTCTTCTCTACTCCACTATAGCTTAGCCTACCCAAGCTTAGCCTTTCCTAACCTAGCACTACTCTATCCTACTCTGCTTTGCTTTCCTCTATTATAGTTTACTCTACTCTTTTCTGCTCTTCTCTACTCTGTTATTCTCTACTCTACTCTACTCTACTCTACTCTACTTTACTCTAGCCTAGCCTAACCACTCTAACCTAACCTAGCCTAACCTTGCCATACTCTTCTCTACTCTACTCTTGCTTAGCCAATCCTAGCCTGTCATAGCCTTACTGGCTCTGCTCTTCTCTACTCTATGCTACTCTACTCCACTCTACTCTACTCTACGTTGCTCTACTTTGTGCTTCTCATCTCTGCTCTACTCTGCTCTGTTCTTCTCTACTCTACTCTACTTGAACTTTGTTGCCCCTACACTTGTCTAGCTTAGCATAACCAACCTCTACTCTACTCTAGTACATTCTTAATTACTATACTCTAGCTTAGCCTAGCATAGCTTAGCTTACTCTAGCCTTGCCTAACCTAGCCCTACTGTACTTGACTATACTCTACTCTAATCTACTCTACTATACTCTACTCTATCATAGTCTACTCTAACTTGGCTAAGCCCAACCAACCTAGCCTGACCCTCTCTACTCTATTCTACTCCACTCTATTCTAATATAATTTACTCTACTTTAGCCTAGCATTATTTAGCCTAACGTAACTGACCTAACTCTGCTCTACTCTACTGTACTATTCTCTATTCTACTCTGGTCATTTCTACTCTACTCTACTTTACTTTACTCTACTATACTCTAGCGAGCCTAGACTAACATAACTCTACTCTACTCTACTTTACCATACTCTACAACACTCTTCTCTAGCCTACCCTAGCCTATCCTTGTCTAACCTAGGCTAACTTAGCTCTACTCTACTCTACACTACTCTATTACACTCTACCTTATTCAGCTCTACTCTGCTCTGCTTAGTTCTACTGTACTCTACACTACTCTACTATACTCTACTATACTCTACACTATTATCTCTTGCTTAGCCTGGCATAGCCTCATCTGACTAAGCTCTACTCTACTCTACTCGGCTCTACTCTAGCTTAGCTTAGCCTTACCTAGCTTAGGCATGCCTTTCAAACGAAAACCTAACTTAATCTAGCTCTACTCTACTTTACTCTACTCTTCTCTACTCTACTATACTCTACTCTACTCTCCTCTACACTACTCTACTCTACTCTACTCTACTCTACCCTACTCAAATTTAGCCAAGCTTAGCCTTGTATAACTTAGCTATACTCCTATCTACTTTAGCCTAGCCTAGCTTTGCTCTACTCTGTTGTACTCTACTTTGCTCTGCTCTACTCTACTTTGCTCTTCCCTACTCTACTCTACTCTACTCTGCTTTGCTTTACTATGCTCTACTCTAGCCTAGTTTAGCCTAGCCAAACCTTGCCTAGCTTAACGAAGCTCTACTCTACTCTACTCATCTCTGCTTTAGCCTCTCCTTACCAAACCTTGCTCTGATATGCTCTGATGTACTCTGCTCTACTCTAATCAGCTCCGCTCTACTCTGTTCCACTTTGCTCAGCTCTACTCTGCTCTACTCTTCTCTACTCTACTATTCTCTACTCTACTCTACACTACTTGACCCTAGCCTAGCCTATCCTAACCAAGCTCTACTCTACTCTGCTCGACTCTAGCTTACCTAACCCATTCTAGCCTAGTGTAGCCTAACCTAGTGCTATTTTGCTCTAATTTGCTTTACTCTACTTTGCTCTACTCTGCCCTACAATGGTAGCTCTACTTTAGCAAAGCAAAGCCTGGCATAGCATAGGCTAGCATAATCAAGACTGGCTTAACCTAACCTAGCTCTACTCTACTAAATTATACTCTAGCTTAGCCTAAACAAGCCTAGCGTAGCCTTTCTTGGCCTAATCTAGCTCTACTCTACTATACTCTTCTCCACTCTACTATACTCTACTCTACTCTACTCTAACCTAGCACAGCTTACCCTAACCTAGCTCTACTCTACTCTGCTCTACTCTACTCAACCCTACTATGCTATACTCTACTCTACTCTTCTCTGCTCTACTCTACTCAACTCTTCTCTACTCTACGCTATGCTACTCTACTCTACCCCAGTTTAACCTAGCCAAACCTACCCTAGCCTAACCAAGATTTACTCTACTCTACTCAACTATACTCTACCCTACTCTGCTCTAGCCTTGCCTAGCCTAACCTAGCTCTGCTATGCTCTGCTCTACTTTGTCGTAATCTTCTTTGCTCTGCTCTGCTCAACTTTGCTCTTCTCTACTTTGTTGCTCTCTACTATATTTTTCTTTGCTCCACTCTGCTCTACTCTACTCTACTTTAATTTACACAACTCTACTCTAGCCTAGCAAAGCCTAACTTAACTTAGCTCTACACTACTCTATTCTACTCTACTCGACCCTAGCCTAGCCTAACCTTACCTAGCCTAGCCTAGCCTAACCTAGCTCTGCTTTACTCTGCTTTCCTTTGCTCTATTTTGCTTGGCTCTACTCTACTCTACTCTTCTTTAGAAAAGCCTTGCCCAGCTTTGCCTAGCCTAACCTAACCTAGTTCTACTCTACTCCACTCTACTCTACTCATCTATTCTCTAGCCTAGCCTAACCTAGATTAGCCTAACCTAGCATTACTCTACTCTACTTTAATATAATATACATCAATCTACTCTACTCTACTCTTCTCTACTCTTCTCTACTCTACTCTACTTTACCCTACTTTAACCTAGCCTAACCTAGCCTAGCTTAGCCTAACCTAGCTATACTCTACTCTGTTATGCTCTACAAAACTCTGCTCTTTTCTAATTTGCTCTACTCTACTCTGCTCTTCCCTACATTGCTCTACTTTGCATTTCACTTCTCTATTCTACTCTACTCAACTCTAGCCTTGCCAAGCCTTGCCTAACCTAACTTAACAAAACTCTACTCAACTTTACTTTACTCTAATCTACCCCTACTCTATTCAAGCTTAGCCTAACCATTCTTTACAATACCCTATTCTACTATACTCTATATTCTACTCAACTCTACTCTACCCTATTTTAATTTAGCTTAGCCTAACCTAGCTTAACCAAGCTCTGCTCAACTCTACTCTACTCTAGCTTAGCTTAGCCTAGCCTGTCCTAGCCTTACCAAGCCTCGCCTGGCTTAGCCTAACCTAACTCTACTAAGCTCTACTATACACTGCTTAGCCTTACTATGTTTTACTCTACTCTACTTTGCTCCACTATAGTTGAGCCTAGCCTAGGTTAACCTAGCTCTATTCTACTCTACCTTTCTACACCATACTTTACTCTTGCATAGCATAGCTTAGCACAGCCTACCTTAGCCAAGCCTATCCTAACCTTGCTCTACTATACTCTACTCTACTCTACTCTAACATAGCCTAGCCTAACCTTATTGTACTTTACTTTACCCTACTCTACTCAAGCCTAGCTTAGCTTGACCTACCCTAACATACCTAGCCTAGCCTAACTTGGCTCAGCTCTACTCTATTCCGCTCTACTATGTGCTACTCTGCTCTTCTCTACTCAGCTCTGCTTTTCTCTATTCTATTCTACTCTACTCTACTCTGCTTAACTCTACTCTACTCCACTCTACTCTACTCTACTCTTTTCTACTCCACTCTACTCTACTCTACTCTACTTTAGCTTACCCTAGCCTAACTTAGCTCTACTATACTCTACTCTACTCTACTTTGCTCTACTCTGCTCTACTCTGCTCTACTCAAGTTTGCTCTACAAAGCTCTTTTCTCCTCTATTTTGCTCTGCTCTACTCTAATTTGCTCTGCTCTTCTCTCTTTTGCTCTACTTAGCTCTACTTTACTCTATTACATTATACTTTTCTATACTATATTATACTATACTTTACTCTACTTTTCTCTATATTGCTTTTCTATGCTCTACTCTACTAAGCTATACTCTACTTTGCTATGCTCTTCTTTACTCTAGTGAGCTCTGCTATACTCTACTCTGCTTTGCTCTGCCATACTCCACTTTACTTTATTCTATCCTAGCCTAGCCTAGACCAGCTTAGCCTAATCGAGCTCTACTCTTCTCTGTGTTACTCTACTCTACTCTACTCTATCCTAGCTTAGCATAGCCAACCCTATCTTGTCGTAGCATAGCCTAGCCTAACCAAACTCTACACTACTCTACTCTACTCTATTATATTATACTTTACTCTACTCTACTCTAACCTAGCCTCGCTAACCTTGCTCTATTATACTCTAGGCTAGCCTTGCTTAACCAAGCTCGACTTTGCTCTGCTCTGCTTTGCTCTACTCTGCACTGCTCTACTCTTTTCTGCTTAGCTGTATTCTTCTCTACTCTACTCTGATCTGCTCTGTTCTCCCTTACTCTACTCTGCTCCACACTACTCTACTCTACTCTTCTCAAACAAAACTTAGCCTAGTCTGACATAACCTAGCTCTACTATACACTACACTACTCTACTCTACTCAAGCCTAACCTAGCCTAATCAAGCCAAGCCAAGCCTAGCATAACCTAGCTCTAATCTGGTCTGCTATGCTCTACTCTGCTTTACTCTACTCTACTGTTGTCTGCTTTGGTCTACTCTATTCTACTCTACTCTGCTTTGCTCTGCTCTAGTCTACTCTACTCTTCCCTATTATACTTAAGCTAACCAAACTTAGCTCTATTATACTCTACTTTACAATACTATACTCTTTTCTCCCTACTCTACTCTAGCCTAACCTAACTTAAATCTGCTCTGCCCTGCTCTGCTCCACTCTGCACTACTCTATTATTCTCTACTTTGCTCTGCTCTCCTCTACTCAACTACTCTATTATGTGCTTTGCTCTTGTCTTCTCTGCTCTCCTCTGCTCTACTTCCCTCTAATCTGCTTTGCTCTGCTCTACTTTGCTATGCTCTACTTTACTCTACTCTGCTCTACTCTCCACTCCTCTCCTTTCCTCTCCTCTCCCCTGCTCTACTCTCCTCTCCTCTCCCCTCTTCTCCTCTCCTCTCCTCTACTTTTCTCTACTCTACACCACTCCACTCTACTCTACACTTCTTTACTCTATTCAACTCTACTCTACTCTTGCATAGCCTAACCTAGCCTAATCTAGCTCTACATTACTCTGCTCTATACTCTACACAAGCCTTGCCTAACTTAGCTTATCCTAGCTTACTTTATCATAGGCTAGCCTAACGTAGCTCTACTTTACTCTACTCTACTCTACTCTAGCAGAACCTACCAAGCCTAACTTAGCACTAATATTCTCTACTCTGGTCTACCCACTATGTCTTACTCTATACAGCTCTACTCTACATTACTCTGCTCTACTCTTCTAGTCTGCTCTATTCTACTCTACTCTGCTCTACTCTCCTCTCCTCTACTCTACTCTACTCTAGCCTTGCCTAGCTTAGCCTAACCTAGCCCTCCTCTACTCTACTCTACTATACTCTACTCTACTTTAGTCTAGTCCAGCCTAACCTACCATAACATAGCCTATCCTAGCCTAGCCTTGTCTAACCTAGCTGTACTCTACTATACTCTAGTCTATGCTACTCTACTCTACTCCACTATACTCTACTTTACTCTACTTTAACCAAGCACTGTCTAGCCTAACCAAGCTATACTCTACTCTACTATAGCTTAACTTTGCTTGGCTGACCTAGCTCTACTTTACTCAACTATGTTATGCTATGCTTGGCTCTACTCTACTCTTCTCTGCTCTATTCTACTCTGCTCTACTCTACTCTACTCCACTCTACTCTACTCTACTCTACTTTGCTCTGCTCTGCTCTACTCTACACTATACTTTAGCCTAGCCTAGCTTAGTTGAGCCTTACCTAGCTCTACTCTACTCTACTCTACTCTACTCTACTCTGCTCTACTCTGCTCTGCTCTACTCTACTCTACTCTACACTATACTCTAGCCTAGCCTAGCTTAGTTAAGCCTTACTTTGCTCTACTCTACTCTACTCTACTCTACTATACTCTACTCTACTCTACTCTATTATGCTTTACTCTACTCTATTCTACCTTGCTCTGCTCTGCTTTTCTCTACTCTTCTTTTTCCTGCTCTGCTTCTCGCTACACTAATCAACTCTACTCCAACCTAGCCTAGCATACGCTCTCTCTACTCTACTCTAATATACTCTAGTCTACTCTACTATACTCTAGCCTAGCATAGCCTACTCTAGCCTAGCTTAGCTCAGCAAAACCTAGCTCTACCCTACTCTACTCTACTCTACTCTACTATACAATTCTATACACTACTCAACTCTACTTTACTCTATTTTTTTCTTCTCTACTATGCTCTCCTCTGCTCTACTATACTCTACTCTAAAATTATTATTCTCTGCTTTACTCAACACCACTCTACTCTCTATTCTGCTCTACTCTGCTATACTCTTCTCTTGTCTACTCTACTCTACTCTACTCTTCTTTAATCTGCACTACTCTACTCTACTCTATTCTACTCTACTTTATAATACTTTACTCTACTCTACTCTACCCTACTCAAGCCTAGCCTAACCTAGCCTATCCAAGCCTAGCCTAATCGAACTCTACTCTACTATGCTCTGCTCTATTATGCTCTTCTCTACTCCGTTTTTGTCCTCTCTACACTTCTCTGCTCTGCTTTATTCTACTCTGCTCTAGCTTAGCCTAACCTAGCTCTACTCTATTCTACTTTACTCTACTCTAATTTACTCTGCTCTACTCCACTCTACTATACTCTAAATTAGCTGAGCCTATCCTAGCCTAAACTAACGTAGCCTTGCTCTTCCTAACCTAACATTGCTCTAGTATGCTCTACTTTAGTCTCCTCTAATCTACTCCACCCTACTCTATTCTAGCCTAGCCAAGCATAACCAATCCTAACCAAGCTCTACTCTACTTAGCTCTACTCTACTCTACTATAGTCTACTCTACTCTACTCTACTTAAGCTTAGCATAGCCTATCCTAACCCAACTCTACGATACTCTACTCAACTTTTCTCTACTCTACTCTCCTCTCATCTGCTCTACTCCACTCTATTCTGCTATGCTTTGCTCTACACTACTTTTCTCTGCTCTACTCTATTCTACTTCGCTCAGCTCCACTGTATTGTACTATACTCTATTCTTCTCTGCTCTCTTTTGCTCTCCTCTCCTCTCCTCTGCTCTATTCTATTCTACTTTACTCTACTCCACACTACTTTACTCAGCTCTCTTCTACTCTAATCTACTATATTCTACTCTACTCTACTCAACTATAGCTGAGCAAGCTAGCCTAACCTAATCTAGCTCTATTCTACTCTACTATACTATACTCCACTCTACTCTAGCTTAGCCTAGCCTAGCCTAGCTTAGCCTAACATACCCTACCTAGCCTAGCCTAGCCTAACCTAGCTAAACTCATACTCTATTCTACTCTACACTACTTTACTCTATTATACTCTACTCTATGCTACTCAATCCTAGCATAGCCTAGCCTCACCTTGCCTAGCCTAACCTTGCTTTTCTTTACTCTACTCTCTCTACTCTACTTTGCTCTATACTACTCTACTCTACTCTACTCTACTTTGTTTTACTCTACTCTACTTTGCTCTTCGGCTCTTCTCTGCTCTATTGTATTTTGCTCTCCTCTGTTCACCTCTACACCACTCTATTATACTCTTCTATACTCCACTCTACTCAACTCAACTCTACTCTACTCTACTCAGCTCAACTCTACTCTACTCGACTACTCTACTCTACTTGACTCAACTCAACTCTACTCTACTCTACTCTACTCTAGCTTACACTAGCCAAACCTAGCCTAACCAAGCTCTACTCTACTTTAGCTTATCTTAGCCTAGCCTAGCCTAACCACACTCTACTCTACTCTACTTTAGTCCAACTTAGCCTAGCCTAGCTTAACCAAGCTTTACTATACCCTACTCTACTCTACTCTGCTCCAACCTAAGCTTGCCTTGTCTTGCCTTGCCTAGCATAGCCTAGCTTAACTTAAGTTAGCTCTACTCTATGCCACTCTACTCTATTATGCCTACTCTTCTTTATTCTATTATTCTTTGCCCAACATTGCTCTACTCTAGTCTTTACTGTAGCCTAGCCTTGCCTAACCCAACTCTACTCTACTCTGCTAAAGCCTAGCCTATCCTACCCTAGCCTAGCCTAGCCTTTCTTAGCCAAGCCTACCTTAGCTCTACTCTACTAAACACTACTCTGCTCTTCTCTACTCTCTTATACTCTACTCTAACCTAGCCTAGCCTAGCCTAACCTAGCCTAGCCTAGCATAGCTTAACTTTGCTTTGCTCTACATTGCTATACTCTACTTTACTTTGCTCATCTCTACCCTGCTCGACTTTGCTCTGCACTACTCTACTCTAGTATTTCCTAGGCTAGCCTAGCCTTACCTAGCCTAACCTAGCTATGCTCTACTCTAGTGTACTCTACTCTACTCTACTATACTCTACTCTACTCTAGCCTAGCCTAACTTAGCCAAACTGAGCCTTGCTTTATTTTACTTTACTAAACTCTACTCTACTCTTCTCTACTCTACTTTACTCTACTCTATTCTACTCTAACCTAGCCAAGTCTAGCCATGCCTAAATTAGCTCTACTATACTCTACACTACTCTACTCTACTCTTCTCAACACTACTCTACTCTAGCCTTGCCTAGCCTAGCCTAGCCTAGCCTAACCTAGCTCTGCTCTACTCTACTTTTCTCTTCTCAACTCTTCTCTACTCTACTTTTTTATTCTTTACTCTGCTCGCCTCTATTGTACACTACTTTTCTCTGTACAGCTTTGCTCTCTACTCTACTCTACTTATTTGTGCTTTGTCTTGCTATACTATACTCTTCTATACTCTATTATGTTATACTCTACTCTATTCTATTCTACTATACCCTGCTCTACAACACTCTACTCTACTCTATTCCACCCTAATCTAGCATAACCTAGCCTAGCCTAACTTAATGCAGCCTAACCTAGCTCTACTCTACTCTACTACTTAACTCTAACATAGCCTAACATAACCTAGCCTAGCCTAGCCTAACCTAACCTAGCTCAACTCTACTCTACTCTACTATACTCCAACTTTGCCTAGCCTAGCTAGCCTAACTTAGCTCCACTCTATTATACTTTAGGCTAGCCTACCTAGCCTAACCTAGCTCTACTACACTCTACTCTTCTCTGCTTTGCTCTACTCTACGCTACTCTAATCTGCTCCACTTAGCTCTAACCAAACCTAGCCTAGCCTATACTAACCTAGCTCTACTCTACTCTGTTATACTCTATTCGACTTTAGCCTAGCCTAACTTAGCCTAGCCTAGCTTAGCCTAACTTTTCCTAGCCTAAAAAAGCTCTACTCTACTTTGCTCTACTCTGCTCATCTCTGCTTTGATTTACTCTACTCTGCTCTACTCTGCTCTGCACTACTCTGCTCAACTCTAATCCACATTAACCAAGCCTAGCTTTGTATAACATAACTTATCCTAGCTCTACTCTACTATACTCTTGTCAACTCAACCCTACTACACTCTACTCTACCCTACTATACTCTACTCTTCTCTAACTGTGCCTAAGCAAGCCTAACTTAGCCTAACCAAGCTCTACTCTACTCTTTGCTCTACTCTACTCCACTATTCTCTACTCTACTCTGCTCTTCTCTACGCTACTCTACTCTTCTCTACTCTACTCTGCTCTACTCTACTTTGCTATGCTCTACTCTAGTATAGCCTAGCCTAGTTGAATTATGCTATACTCTAATCAACTTTGCTCTACTCTTCTCTACTCTACTCTACCCTAGCCTAGCTTAGCCTATTCTAGCCAAGCCTAGCCTAACCTAGCTCTACTCTACCACACTCTACTCTATTTTACTCTATTGTACTCTACTCTATTCTACTTTAACCTAGCTTAGCCTAGCATAACCTTGCCCTACTCTACACTACTTTAATCTATTTGACTCAACTCTACTCTAGCTTAGCCTAGTCTAGCCTAGCCCAACCTTTCCTAGCCCAGCCTAGCATAACTTTGCTCTATTCTACTATACTCATCTCTCTTCTGCTCCACTCTATTCTGCTCTACTCTGCTTTGCTTTGCTTTAACAACTTTGCTCTGCTCTGCTCCACTTTGCTCTACTTTACTTTACTATACTCTGCTCTTTTCTCCTCTCCTCTACTTTGCTCTACTCTACTCTACTCTACTCTAGCCTAGTTTAGCCTTACAAAGCTTAACCGAGGTCTACTCGACTCTTTCTACTCTACTCTAACCTAGCCTAACCTTTCTTTACACTACTCTACTCTACTCTACTCTACTCTACACTACTCTACTTTAGCGAAGCCTACCCTAACCTAGCTCTACTCTGCTATACTCTACTCTGCTCATCTCTTCTCTACTATGCTTCTGTCTACTTTACTTTGTTCTACTCTTCTCCACTCTACTCTGCTCTTGTCTACTCTACTCTCCTTTCTTCTCTTCTACTCTGCTTTACTCTACTCTATTCTACTCCACTCTGCTCTACTCTCCTCTACTCTCATCCACTCAACTACACTCTACTCTACTCTACTCTAGCTTAGCTGAGCCTAGCCAACCCTATCCTAGCCTAGCCCAGCCTCACTTAACTCTACTATACTTTACTTTCCTCTACTTTAATCTACACTACTCTATTCTACCCTACTCTAACCTAGCCTAACCCAATTTAGTTCTACTCTACAGTACTGTACTCTACTCTATCATACTATAGCCTTGTAGAACCTAAGCTAGCCAAGCCTAGACTAACCAAACTCTACTGTGCTCTACTCTTCTCTATTCTGCTATGCTCTACTCAACTCTTCTCAGCTTTGCCCTTCTCTGCTCTGCTCTGCTCTACTTTTTTCTTCTTTACTCTATAATAACCTAGCCTAGCCTGACCAAGCTATACTCTACTCTATATATTGTACTTTATTATACTCTGCTTTACTCTAAGCTAGCTGAGCTTAGCCTAGCCTAGACTATATTAACTAAACCCAACCTAACTTAGCTCTACTCTACTCTATTCTAGTCTACTATACTCTACTCTACTCTACTCTATTCAAACTTAGCCTAGCCTAACCAATCCAAACCTTGCTCTGCTCTACTAAACTCTACTCTACCCTAGTCTACTATGCTCTACTCTTCTCTACGTAAGCCTAACATAACCTATCCTAAACAAGCTCTACTGTACTCTACTCTGCTCTGCTATACTTTTCCCAGCTCTACACTACTCTACTCTGCTATACTCTACTCTACTCTGCTCTTCTTTACTCTACTCTACTCTGCTCAACATTGCTCTACTCTACTCTACTCTACTCTCCTCTCCTCTCTTCTACTCTACTCCACTCTACTCTACTCTACTGTACTTCATTCTACTCTACAATACTCTCATCTACTCTATTCTACTCTATTTTACTTTACTCTACTCTACTCTAGCTTAGCCTAGATTATCCTAGCTTAATTTGGCTCTACTCTACTCTAATCTACTATAGTCTACTCTACTCTAGCTTAGCTTAGCCTAGCATAACTTACCCTAGTCAAACCTAACCTAGCTCTACTCTACTCTACTCTACTCTACCCTAGTTTACCCTACTCTACCTTACTCTACTCTACTATACTCTACTCTATCCTAGCCTCTCCTAGCCTCACCTAGCCTAACCTAGCTTTGCTCTACTCTGCTCTACTCTACTCGACTCTACTTTGCTTTATACTATACTTCTCTGCTCTGCTTTGTTTTACTCTACTCTGCTCTTTTACTCTACTCAACTCCACTCTACTCTACTCTACTCTACTCTACTCCACTCTACTCTACCCTACTCTCGCCTACCCTAGCCTATCCTAGTGTAACAAAGATGAACATTGCTCTACTATACTCTATGCTACTCTACTCTACTCTAGGCTATCCTAGCCTAGCTTGGCCTACCAAAGCCTAACCTCACCTAGCCTAGCCTACCCTAACCTAGCCAAGTGTAACTTAGCTCTACTCTACTCTACTCTACTCTACTTTACACTACTCTACTCTACTCTTACCTAGTCTAACTTAGCTTAGCCTAGCCTACTTTAGCCTAACCTTGCTCTGCTTTACTATGCTCTACTCTACTCTATTCAATTCTACTTTACCTTGTTATTCTCTGCTCTCCTGTGCTTTGCTCTACTCTACTCTGCTCTACTATGCCCTCCTATATTATACTCTACTCTACTCTGCTCTACTCTACTCTACTCTACTCCACTCTACTACACTCTACTCTAGCCTATCCAAGCTAATCCTACACTAAGCAAGCTTAACCTTGCTCTACACTACTCTATTACTCTATTATAGCTTAGCCTAGCCTAGCCTAACCTAGCCTAGCTTAGGTTAACAAAACTTAGCTAAACTTTACTCTACTCTATTATACTCTAACTTTTTCTATCCTAGCCTAGCTTAACTTAGCTCTACTATACTCTACTCTAGCCTATCCTTCCCTAGCCTAGCCTAACAAAACCTAACTATTCTTTACTCTACTTTACTCTGCTATGCTCTACTCTACTCTGCTAAGCTAAACTCTACTCTACTCTACTCTACTCTACCTTACTCAACTTTAACCAAGCCTAGCCTAACCTAGCCTAGCTTAACTTAGCTTAGCCTAACCAAGCTCTACTCTGGTCTACTCTACTCTACTCTGCTCTGCTTTACCCTACAATACTCTACTCTACACTACTCTATACTACTCTTCTCTACTCTACTCTACTTTACTCTAACTTATCCTAACCTAGCTCTACTCTACTCTACTCTTCTCTACTTGAGTCTACTCTACTATGCTCTACTCTACTCCATTATTCTCTGCTATGCTCTACTATTCCCTGCTTTGCTCTACTCTTCTCCACTCTACTCTACTCTAACCTAGCCTAGTCTAACCTAACTGAATAAAGCTCTACTCTACTCTACTATACTTTATTCTACTCTAGCCTTGCCTAGTTTAGCCTATGCTAGCAAGGCCTAGCTTAGCCTCGCCTAACCATACTCTACTCTACTTTACTCTACTCGACACTACTCTGCTCCACTCTTCTCTACTCTAGTCTACTCTAACCTAGCCTAGCCTAGCCTAGCTTACCCTAACCTAGCTCTACCCTACTCTATTCTATTATACACTACTCTACTCTAACTTAACCTAGCCTAGCTTAGCCCAACCTCACCTAACCTACCATAGCCTAACTTGACTTAGCTCTACAATACTCTACTCTATTCTACTCAAGCCCAGCCTAACCTAGCCTAGCCTAACCTAGCTCAACCTTACTCTACTGTACTTTGGCTTAGCCTAACCTTGCCTGGCATAAACTAGCTTAGACTAACCTAGCTTTGCTATACTCTATTATGCTCTGCTTTACTTTTTATTACTCTGCTCTAATCTTCTCTTGTCTACTCCACTCTACTCCAGCCTTGCCTAGTCGAGCATAGCCTAGCTTACCCTAGCATAGCCTAATATAGCTCTGCTCTTCTCTGCTCTGCTCTACTCTTCTCTACTCTACTCTCTTCTACATTGCTCCAATTTACTCTACTATACTATGTTATTCTCTTTTATACTCTACTCTACTCTGCTATGCTTTTGTCTACTCTTCTTTAATCTACTTCAGCTTAGCCTAGCCTAACTGAACCTATCTCTACTCCACACTAGGCTACTCTAGCCATGCCTAACCTAGCCCGAATTAGCCATGCCTTGCTTAGATTAACCTACCTTTACTCTACTCCACTCTACTGTACTATACTATACTCTATTTTATTAAACACAACTCTAAGCTAGCTTAGCCTAGCTTAGCCTAACCTAGCTCTACTTTGCTTTGCTCTGGTCTGCTCTACTTTGTTCTGCTCTACTCTACTCTTGTTTTCCCTTCTCTACTCTACTTTACTGTATTTTGCTCTTCTTTACTCTGCTTAACTCTACCCTGCTCTAACCTAGCCTAGCCTAACCTTGCCTAACTGAGCTCTACTCTACTCTACTCTACTCGACTCTACTCTACTCAACTCTAACTTAGCTTAGCCTAGCCTAGCCCAACCTAACGTAACCTAGCTCTACTCTACTCTAACAAGCCTAACCTAGCCAATCCTAACCGAGCTCTACCCTACTCTACTATACTCTAGTGTAGCCTAGCTTAGCCTAGCTTAAGCTAGCTCTACTCTACTCTATGTTGCTCTGATCTTCTTTTTATTACTCTAATCTACTCTGCTCCACTCTACTCTACTCTCCTCTACTCTACTCTACTCTACTTAGCTCTACTATGCTCTGCTCTACTTTATTGTACTCTAGCATAGCCTAGCCAACCTTAAGCTAGCTCTACTCTACTCTACTATGCTCTGCTCTTCTTTTTATTGCTCTAACCTAGTCTACTCCACTCTACTCCACTCTTCTTTGCTCTTCTCTACTCTACTTAGCTCTACTATGCTTTGCTCTACTCTTTTCTACTCTACTTTATTGTACTCTAACCAAACCTAGCATAATCTAACCTAGCCTAGCCTAACCTAACCTAGTTCTACTCTACTCTAGTCTTCTCTACTCTAGTCTAACAAGCCTAGCCAAGCCTTGCCTACCTAGCTCTACTCTGCTCTCATCTATCCTGGCCTAACCTAGCTCTACTAAGCTCTATTTTGCTCAACTCTACTCTACTTTACTTTACTCTACTCTTCTCTACTCTAGCTTAGCCTAACATAACCTATCCCTGCTTACTCTACTCTACTCTACTCAATTCTACTCTAGCCTAGTCTACTCTAGCCTAAATTAGCATAGCTTAACCTAGCCTAGCCTAACCTAGCTCTACTCTACTCTACTCTGCACTGCTCTGCTCGGATTTTCTCTACTCTACTCTACTCTCCACTCTTCTATTCTTCTCTACTCTAATTTACTCTACTCTACTCTACTTTAGCCTAGCCTAGCTAAATCTAGCCTACCATAGCCTAGCTTACCCAAGCCTCGCTTAGGCTAACCAAGCTCTACTCCACTTTACTCTATTCTACTCAACTCTGTTCTGCTCTGCTCTACTCCACTCTTCTCAACTCTACTCTACTCTAGTCTACTCTACTATACCCTGCTCTATTCTACTCTAATCTACTCTACTATATACTACACTACTCAACTCTACTCTAGCCTAGCCTAGCTTAATTATTCTCTACTCTACTTTACTCTACTCTACTCTACTCTTCTCTACTCCTGCCTTACTTAGCCTAGTATACCCTAGCCTAACATACTTTTTCTTAACCTAGCCTAAACTTGTTTTACTCTACTCTGCTCTACTCTACTCTACTCTACTCTAACCTCGCCTAGCCTAGCCTAGTCTACTAGCTCTACTCTACTCTGCCCTACCCTACTCTACTCTACTCTACCCTACTCTAACCTTGCCTAGCCTAGCCAAGCTAAACCTAGCACTACTCTGCTCTATTGTTCTTTTCTTTTCACTACTCTACTCTATTCTACTATACTCTACTCTAACCTTGCCTAGCATATCCTAACTAAGCTCTACTCTACTATACTCTACTTTACTTTACTCTACTCTACTTTACCCTACTCTACTCTAGCCTATCCTTACCTAGCCAAAGCTAGCTTAGCCTAGGCTAGCCTAGCCTATCCTAACTCTACTCTACTCTAGTCTACAATAGCTTAGCTTAGCCAAGCTTAGCCTAACCTAACTTAGCTCTACCTTGCTCTGCTTTACTTTTCTTTCCCTTACTTTGCTTTATTATTCTTTACTCTGCACAACTCTGTTATTCTCTACTCTGTTATATTATACTCTAGCCTAGCTAAGCCTAGGAAATCCTAACCTAACTCTACTTTACTCTACTCTACTTAGCTCTACTCTACTTTACTCAACTCTAGGCTAGCCTATCCTAGCCTAACTTAGCCTTGCCTAGCTTAACCTACTTAGCTCTACTCTACTCTACACTACTATACTCTACTCTATCGTAGCCTAGCCTCGCTTAACCTAACCTAATTCTACTCTGCAATAGTCAAGCCAAACTTACCCCAACCTAGCCTAACCTAATCTAGCTCTACTATGCTCTACTCTACTCTACTCTGCTCCACTCTACTCCACTCTACTCTACTCTACTCTACTCTTCTCTATTCTTCTTTACTTTAGCCTAGCCTAACCTTTCTAAGCCTACCCTAACATAACCTAACCTAGCCTAGTCTGAGCTAGCTCTACTCTACTTTCCTATACTCTACTCTTCTCCACTCTACTCTTCTCCACTCTACTCGACTCAAACCTAGCCTAGCTTAGCCTAGCCCAGCCTAGCTCTACTCTACTCTACTCTAGCCTTGCCAAGCCTATCCTTGCCAAGCTTAGCCTATCCATGCCTAGCTCAGCCTAACCAAACCAAGCTTTACTCTACTCTACTCCACTTTACTCAACCCTACTCTACTCTACTCCACTCCACTCATCTCTAACCTAGCCTAGTGTAACCTAGCTTTACTATACTCTACACTACTCTACTCTACTCTACACTGCTCTACTCTACTCTACTCTAACAATGCTTAGTTTACCCTTGCTTAGCTTAGCCTAGTTTAACTTAGCTCCACTCTTCTTTACTCTACTCTATTTTACTCTACTCTAATCTACTCCACCCTTCCTTACTCAATTCTACCTTTTCTTAGCCTATCCTAGCCTAACCTAGCTCTACTCTTTTCTACTATACTCTACTTTAGTCTACTCTAATTTAACCTAGCTTAGCCTACCTTTGCCTAGCCTAAACAAGAACAACTCTATGCTACTCTACTTTACCCTGCTGTTCTCTGCTTTGCATTACTCTACTCAGTAATACTTTACTATACTCTACTTTGCTCTACTCTACACTACTTTGATTTACTATACTATTGCCTAGCCTAGACTAACCCAGCTCTACTCTACTCTACTCTACGCTACTCTACTCTACTTCACTCTACTCGACTCTACTCTACTCTAGCCTAGCTTAGCCTAACCTAGCCTAGCCTAACCTCGCTCTACTCTACTCTGTTATACTCTACTCTGCTCTACACTTGTTCGATCTAATATTTTTTAACTCTGCTTTACTTTTTAAAACTCTACTTTGCTCTCCCCTACTCTGTTATGCTCTTCTCTACTATGGTCTGGTCTACCTTGCTCTGCTCTACTCTACTCTAATCTGCTCTGCTCTAATTTGCTCTATTATGCTCTACTCTATTATGCTCTACATAGCTCTGCTCTGCTCTCCACTCCTATTTTCTCCTTTCCTCTCCTCTCCATTCAACTTCTATACTCTACCCTCCTCTACTCTACTCTACTCTACTCTACTCTACTCTACACTTCACTATGCTACCCTATCTACTCTACTCTATTCTACTAACCTCTACTCTACTCTAATATACACTAGCTAAGCCTTATCTTGCTCTACTCTACTCGACTCCACTCAAGCCTAGCTTATCGTAGCCCAGCTTAGCCTACCCTAAACAAACCTAGCTCTACTGTACTCTACCCTACTCTACTCTACTCTACTTTTCTTTAGCCTAACCTACCATAGCCTACCCAAGCTCTACTCTGCTCTACACTACTCTACTCAACTATGCTCTACTCTACTCTATATTACTATGTTCTGCTCTTCTACTCTGCTCTGCTTTGCATTGCTCTGCTCTCTACTTCTCTTATCTCCTCTAATCTACTCTTCTCTACTCTATTCTACTCTACTCTTCTCTACTCTACTCTACCCTACTCTACTATATCCTAGCCAAGCCTAGCTTACCATAGCCAGGCATAGCCTAGCCTAACCTAATACACTACACCACTCTACTCTACTCTACCCGACTCCACTCAACTCTAACATAGCCAAGCCTAGCCAATCCAAACCTACTCTACTCTACTCTTCTCTACTCTAGCTTAGCCAATCCAAACCTAGACTAGCCTAGCCTGACATTGTTTTACTCTACTCTACTTTGCACTACTATGCTATACTCTACTCTACACTTCTCTACTCTGCTCTACTTTACTCTACTTTGTTCTGCTTTGCTCTTCTCTATTTTTTACTCTAGCCCAGCCTAACCTAGCTCTACTCTACTCCTCTACTTTACCCTAATCTAGCCTAGCCTAGCTTAGCCAACCATAGCCTAGCCTAGACAAGCTTAGCCTAGCTTAACCTAGCTCAACTCAACTCTACTCTACTCTGCTTCACTCTTCTCTACTCTGCTCTACTTTACTCTACTCCACTCTACTTTACTCTACTCTAGACTTCTCTAATCTAGCCTTGCCTAACCTAGCTCTACTTAACTCTTCTCTACTCTACCATACTTTGCTTGTTTCTGCTCTGCTCAGCATTGCCTTACACTACTCTACTCTACTCAAGCCTAACCTAACACAACTCTACTCTACTCTACTCTAACCAAGCCTATCCTAGTCTAGCATTTCCTAGCCTAGCCTAGCATAGCCTAACCTAACATTATTATACTTAACACTAATATACTCTACCCTTCTCTACTCTACTCTACTCTACTCTTACTTAGCCTAGCTTAACCTAGCTCAATTCTTCTCTAATATACTCCACTCTACTCTATTCTAGCCTAGCCAAGCCTAGCCTAACCTAGACTAACCTAGCTTTGCTCTATTATGCTTTGCTCTACTCTACTCTACTCTGCTTAGCTCTACTCTACTCTACTCCGGTCTACTCTACTCTACTTTGCTCTACTCTACTCTACACTGCTTTATTCTGCTCTATACTACTATACTCTAGTCTACTCTAGCCTAATCTAGCCTAGCCTAGCATAACCAAACCTTGCTTTACTCTACTCTACTCTACTCTTACCAAGCTAACCAAGCTTAGCCTAGCCTAGCCTACCTAACCTAACTCTATTCTACTCTACTCTACTTTAGTCTACTCTACTCTACTCTACTCTACTCTATAATCCTCTACTATACTCTACCCTAACCAAGCTTAACCTAGCCTAGCCTAGCCAAACAAAGCTCTACTCTGCTCTACTCTACTCTACTCTGCTTTGTTCTACTCTAATCTTCTTTGCTCTACTCTACTTTGCTTTGCTCTACTCTACTCTTTTCTGCTCTGCTATACTCTATGCTACTTTCCTCTAATCTACTGTACTCTACTCTAGTGTACTCTACATTACTCTATCCTTACCTAGCTTAGCCTAGCTTTACTAAGCACTACTCTACTCTACTCTACTCTATGTTAGCCTAGCCTAGCCAACCATAGCATAGCCTATCCAAGCCTAGCCTAACATAACATAGCTCTACTCTACACTATTATACATTACTATATTTAACTCTCCTCTACTCTATTCTAGAATCACCTCACCTAGCCTAGCCTAACTTAGCCTTACTCTACTTTACTCTAATCTAGCCCAGCTTAGCATAGCCTAGCGTAGCCTACTTAGCCCTGATCTACTCTACTATGTAATGCTCTGCTCTTTTTTGCTCTACTATGTTCTTCTCTGCTTTGGTCTACTCTACTCTACTCTACTCAATTGTACTCTAGCCTAGCCTAGCCTAACCTAGCTTTATGCTACTCTACTCTACTCTATCCTAGCCTAGCCTAACCTAGCTCTACTCTACTTTACTCTACTCTACTCTATTTTACTCTTCTCTACTCTTCTCTACTCTACTCCACTCTACTCTAACCAAGCCTAGCCTAGCGAAAGCTGAACTTAGCTCAAATCTACACGACTCTAGCCTAGCCTAACCTAGCCAACCATAGCCTAACCTAACTTTACTGTGCTTTACTTTTTTGATACTCTACTCTACTCTTCACTGCTCTGCTCTACTCTGCTCTGCTCTATAATGCTTTGTCATGCTCTTCTCTATTTTGCTCAACTTTACAATACACTATTCTACTATACTCTATCCTAGCCTATCCTAACCTTGCTCTACTCTACTCTACTCTACTCTTATCTACTCTACTCTATTCTACTATAGCTTAGCCTAGCCTAACCTAGCTTAGCCTAACCTATCTCTACTCCACTTTACTCTACTCTACACTACTCTACTTTACTATTCTCCACTCTACTCTATGTTATCATAGCTTATCCTACCTTAGCCTAACCTTACCTAACTTAGCACTAGTCTACTCTACTCTACTCAATTCTACTCTACTCTAGCCTAGCCTAGCCTAGATTAGCCTAGCATATCCTAACCTACCTTTACTCTGCTTTACTCTGCTCTACTCTGCTTCACTCTATACTGCTCAATGCAGCTCTACTATGCTTTATATTGCTATACTCTACTCTTCTCTACTCTCCTCTCCTCTCCTCTATTCCACTCCACTCTACTCTACTCTACTCGAGTCTATTTTACTTTACTATACTCTCCTCTACTCCACTATACTCTACTCTACTCTACTTTACTCTACTCTAGCATAGCTTAGCCTAACATGTCCTAACCTAGCTCTACTCTACTCTACTCTAGCTTATCCTAGCCTATTTTAGCCTAACCTAGCTCTACTCTACTCTATTCTATTCTAATCTACTCTACTATACTCTACTCAACTCTCTTTTACTCTAGCCTAGCATGCCTAGCCTAACCAAGCCTAGCCTAGCCAATCCTAAACTAGCTTTACTCTATTATACTCTACTCTACTCTACTAAACTCTACTCTAATCTATTATAACCTAACCTAGCCTAACTTAACCTAGATCTACTCCACTTTTCTCTTGCCTAGCTTAGCCTAACCTAACCTAACTCTACTCTACTCTACTCTACTCTTTTTTGCTTTTCTTTACTCTACTCTACTCATCTCTTCTCAGCTCTACTCTACTCCACTATACTTTGCTCTACTTTACTCTATTATATTCTACTCTACTATACTATACTATACTCTACTCTACTATACTTTAGCTTAGCCAAGCCTAACATAGCTCTACTCTACTCTGCTCTACTCTACTCTTGCATAGCCTAGCCTAGCCTCGCCTAACCTAGCTCCTCTCTACTCAACTCTACTTATCCTAGCCTAGCCTAACCTAGCTCGACCTTACTCCACTCTATTCTACCCTACTCTACTCTTCTCAAATCTAGCCTAGCCTAAGCTTACCTAACCTAGCTCTACTCTACTCTGCTTTATTCTACTATGCTTTTCTCCATTTTACTCTGTTCTATTCTGCTCTGATCTATTCTACTCTCCTTTGTTATGCTCTGCTCTACCCTACACTCCTCTCCTCTTCTATGCTCTTCTATGCTCTACTTTACTCTCCTCTCCCCTCCTCTACTCTGCTCTACTCTACTCTACTCTACACTACCGTACTCTACTGTCCTCTACACTCCTCTACTCTAATCTACTCTACTCTACTCTACTATAGCCTAGTTAATCCAAGCCAAGCCTACCCTAGCTTATCATAACCTAACTCTACTATATTATAATCAACTCTAATCTACTCTACTGTGCTCTATTCTTCTCTATCATAACCAAGCCTAACCTTGCTCTACTTTACTCTTTTCTACTCTACTCTAGCCTAGCCTAGCCTAAACTTACCCTACTCAGCTCTACTCTACTCTGCTCCACTCTGCTCTACTCTGCTATACTCTACTCTACTCTACTCTTGTTTGCTCTACTCTACTATACTCTATTCTTCTATATTCTACTTTATGATAGCATTTCCTAGGCTATCCTAGCCTAACCAAGCTCTACTCTAGTCTGCTCTATTCTATCCTACTCTACTATAATCTACTCTACTCTACTTTAGGCTAGCCTCGCCAAGCTTAACCTAGCCTAAGATAGCTGAGCTTAGCCAAAAATAACCTACCTCTACTCTACTCTACTCTACTCTACTCTACTATACTTTACTTTACTCTATACTACTCTATTCTAACTTAACCTAGCTTAGCTCTACTCTACTCTATTCCACTCTATTCTACTCTACTCTACTCTACTCAACTCTAACCTAGCTTAGCCTAACCTAACTCTGCTCTGGTCTAGTCTTCTCTTTTTTTCTCTACTATGCTATTCTCTCCTATACTCTAGTTTGCTCTACTCTACTCTATTCAGCTCTACTTTGCTCTGCTTTTCTCTACTTTGCCTAAGCTATCATTACTCTACTTTGCTCTGCTCTTCTATGCTCTACTCTCCTTTACTCCACTCTGCTCTTCTCTACTCTACTCTACTCTTCTCTGCTATGCTCGGTTCTACTCTATTGTACTCTGTACTCTAGCCTAGTCTTGCCTAACTTTGCTCTACTCTATTCTACTCTAAGCTAGCTTATCCTAACCCAACCTAACAAACTCTACTCTAGCATAATCTAGCCTAGCCTAGCATAGCCTAGTTTAGCCTAGCCTAGCCTAACTTTATTCAACTCATCTCTACTCTATTCTATTCTACATAACTCTACTCTTCTTTGCTCTGCTCTACTATACTTTACTCTGCTCTGTTCTACTATGCTATACTCTACTTTACTCTCCTCTACTCAACTACACTCTATTCTACTCTATTTTCGCCTAACCTAACCTAGCTCTACTCTACTCCACTAAAGCTTACCCTAGCCAAACTTACTTTACTCTGCTCCACTCTACTCTACTCCACACTACTCTACTTTAAACAAGCCTAGCCTCGCAAAGTCTTGCTTAGCCTAACCTCATTTAACTCTTCTCTGCTCTACTCTACTATGCTCTGCTCTTCTCTACTCTGCTCTTATCTGCTTCGCTCTGCTTTGCTCAACTCTTCTCTACTCAGGTCAGCTCAACTCTGCTCTACTATGCTCTGCTTTGCTCTGGTCTTCTTTGCTCTCCTCTACTCTACTCTACTTTGCTCTGCTATACTCTACTCTGCTCTACTCTACTCTACGTTAATGTACTTTAGCCTCGTTTAGCCTAGCCAAGCCTTGCCTAACCTAACATAGCTCTACTCTACACTACTCTACTATACTCTAACTTAACCTAGCCTAGCTTAGCCTAACTTTGCCTAGCTTAGCCTAACCTCTCTCTACTTTACTTTGCTCTACCCTGCTCTGCTCTATTCTACTCTTTTCCTCTCTCCTCTTCTCTACTCTACTCTACTTTGTTATGCTCTACTCTGCTCTGCTCTACTTTACTCTACTCTACTCTAACCTAAGCTAGCCTAGCCTTGCCTAGCCACTCTAACATAGGCTAGCCTAGCCTAGCATAACCTAATGTTGCTCTACTCTACTCAAGCCTAGCCTAGCCTAACCTAGCTCTGCTTCACTCTACTCTGCTCTGCTGTACTCTACTTTGCTCTACTCTAGTCTACTCTACTCTACTCTTCTCTACTCTACTATGCTCTTCCCTACTCTACTCTAGCCTAGTTTAGCATAACCTACCCTAGCTAGCTTAAAATATCTTTACTCTACCCTACTTTAATTTACTATACTCTAGCCTAGCCTAGCCTAGCCTGGCCTTATCTACCCAAGCAAAGCTAAGGCTAGCCTAACCTAGCTCTACTATGCTTTACTCTACTCTACTCTACTTTAATCAACTCAACTATACTCTCTCTACTCTTCTCTACTGTAACATAGTCTAACCTAAACTAGCTCTACTCAACTCTACTTTACTCGACTTCACTCTAGCTTAGCCTAGCCTAACCTAGCTCTACTGTAGCCTAGCTTAGTCAAACCTAGCTCTTCTCTACTCTACTCTAATCTACTCTTCTCTAGCCGAGCTTAACCTATCGTAGCCTAGCCTAGCCTAACCTAGCTCTAGTTTACTCCACTTTACTCTAACCTAGCCAAACCTAACCTAGCTCTACTCCACACCAACTCACTATACTCTGCTCCAGCCTAGCCTCACCTAGCCTAGCCTTGCATAACCTTGCTCTACTCTACTCTACTCTACTCCACACTACTTTGCTCTATTCTACTCTCCTCTACTCTACTCTACTCTATTATTCTCAACTATATTATAGTCTACTCTACTCTACTCCACTCTACTCTACTCTACCCTACTCTACTATACTATAACTTAGTATAGCTTAGCATAGCTTAGCTAGCATAACAAGCATAGCTCTACTTTGCTCTATATTACCCTGCTATGCTCTGCTCTGCCTACTATACTTTGCTCACTTTTGCTTTGCACTACTCCATACTGCTTTGCTCTACTTTACTCTGTTCTACTCTGTCTTACTCTTCTCTGCTCTACTTCTCTCTACTCTATTATACTTTACCATTCTCTACACTACTCTACTCTACTTTACCCTACTCTAACCTAGCCTAACTTAGCCTAGCCTAGCCTAGCTTACCCTATCCTAGCTCTAATCTCCCATACTCTACTCTACTCTACCATACTCTACTCTTTTCTACTCTTCTTTGTTGTGCTCTTCTCTACTCTGCTCTACTCTAATTTGTTATGCTATACTCTACTATGCTCTACTGTACTTCACTCTAGCTTAGCCAAGCATAGCCTAGCTTAGTTACTATAACCAAGCCTGGCCTAACCTAAACTTGCTATACTTTGCTCTACACTACTCTACTCTGGCCTAACCCACCGAGCCTGGCCTAACTTAACTCTTCTCTGCTCTACTCTACTATGCTTTGCTCCACTCTACTTTACTTTACTCTACTCTACTTTGCTCTAGTCTTCTATACTCTACTCTACTCGAGCCTAGTTTAACCTTGCCTAGCCTGACCAAGTTAAACTCTGCTCAACTCTACTCTACCTTACTATACTATATCTTGCCTAGCCTAGCCTAGCCTAACCTAACCTAGCTATACTCTACTTTACTCTACACAAATCCACTATATTATACCCTAATCTACTATACTCAACTCTAACTTAACCTAGCCTTCCCTAGCCTATCCTAGCTCTACTCTTCTCTACTCTACCCTACTTTATTCTACTCTACTCCACTCTACTCTAGCCTAACCCAACCTAACCTTGCTTTGCTCTACTCTGCTATGTTCTACTCTATTCTACTCTGCTCTTCTCTACTCTACTCTACTCTACTCTACTCTACTTTACTTTACTCTACTCTACTCTACTCTGCTCTCCTCTATTATACTCTAGCCTAGCCTAGCCTAACCTAGCTCTACTCTACCCTACTCGACTCTACTCTAGCCTATCCTACATCGACGTAGCTTAGCCTTACCAAGCCAAGCCTCACCAAGCCTAGCCTAACATAACCTTACTCTACTCTGCTCTACTCTACCCTACTCTGCTCTACTCTTCTCTCCTCTACTCTACTCTACTTTACTCGACTCTACTCTAATTTATCCTAGCCTAGTCTAACTTCGCTCTACTCTACTTTATTCTAGCTTAGCATAGCCTAGCCTCACTTAGCTCTACTCTACTTATCTTTGCTTTGCTTTGCTCAGCTCTACTCTACTGTGCTCTGCTCTACTCTACTCTACTCTACTCTAGCCTAGTTTAGCCAAGCCTAACATAGACTAGCCTAACTAAGCTCTACTCAACTCTACTCTCTCCTAACCTAACATTGCTCTTATCTATTATGCTTTGATGTACTCTACTCTTCTCTGATCAGCTCTGCTCTACTCTACTCTTCTCCACTTTGCTCTACCCTATCCTACTCTACTCTACTCTACTCAGCTTTGCTATACTCTTCTCAACTCTTCTCTACTCTACTATGCTATGCTCTACTCTACTCTTCGTTACTCTGCTCTACTCTTCTTTACTCTGCTCTGCACTGCTCTACTCTACTCCACTCTACTTTAGCCTTTCCTAGTCTTGCCTAGCTTAGTCTAAAAGAGCTCTACTCAATTCTACTCTCCTCTACTCAATTCTACTTTACTCTAACCTAGCTTAGCCTAGCTTAACCTAACCTAGCTCTACTCTACCTTACTTTACTCTAGCCTAGCTTGGCCTAGCCTAGCATAGCCTTGCTTAGCATCTCTTAGCTTAGGCTAACCTAACTCTACTCAACTTAGCTCTGCATTAGTCTACTCTACTCTGCTCAGCTTTGTTCTACTCTACTCTACTCTACTCTGTTATACTCCAACCTAGCTTAGCCTAACCTAGCCTAAACTAGCTAGGTTAACCTTGACTACCCTACTCTACTCTGCTCTATTATACTCGTCTACCATAGCTTAGCCTTGACTACCTAGCCTAGCCTAACCAAACCTAAGTCTCCTCTACGAAACGCTACACAACTCTACTCTACTCAACTCTAACCTAGCCTAATCTAGCTATACTCTACTATACCCTAGCCTATCCTAGCCTAGCATAACCTTGCTCTCTGCTCTACTCAACTTTTGTCTACTCTATTCTACTCTACTCGACTCTGCTTTACTCTACTCTACTTTACTCTGCTATACTCTATTCTACTCTTCTCTACTCTACTCTTCTCTCCTTCACTCTACTCAACTTTACTCTACTCTAACCACACCTAGCTTAGCCTTGCCTAACCTAGCTCTACTCTACTCTACCCTACACTATTCTACTCCAGTCTTGCCTAGCCTAACTTAGCTCTGCTTTGCTCTACTCTACTCCACTCTGCTCTGCTCTACTCTTCTTTACTATGCTCTACTTTGCTATGCTATGTTATTCTCTACTCTACTCTTCTCTACACTACTCTATTTTATTATACACTACTAAACACTAGCCTAGCCTAGCCTCGTCTAGCTTAACCCAACTCTTCTCTACTCTGTTTTGCTCCAATCTGCTGCTCTACTCTTCTCTACTCTACTCAGCTCTGTGTTACTCTAATTTGCTTTGCTCTGCACTTCTTTGCTTTACTCTACTCTTCTATATTATACTCTACAATATGTTAGCCCAGCCTAGCCTAACCTAAACAAGCTCTACTCTACTCTACTCAATACTACTCTACTCTAGCCTAGGCTAACTTAGCCTTACCTAGCCTAGCATAACCTAACTCTACTCTATTCTACTCCACTCTACTCTACTATACTATACTCTACTCTACTCTACTCTATTCTACCCTACTTTACTCTACTTTAGTTTATTATAACTTAGCCAAGACTAGCATAGCCTAATATAGCTTAGCCTAACCTAACTCTACTATGCTTTTATCTGCTCTTCTCTACTCTTCTCTACCTTTCTCTGCTCTGCTCTGCTCTTCTTTACTCTGCTCTACTCTTCTCTACTCTACCTTACTCCACTCCAACCTATCCTAGCCTAGATTAGCCTGGCCTAACAAAGCTCTACTCTATGGTACTCTTCTCTATGCTACTCTACTCTACTTTAGCCTAGCTTAGCCTAGCTTACCCTAGCATAACTTAAATCTACTCTACTTGACCCTGCTCTATTCACCTCTAATATATTATACTCTACTCTACTCTAGTCTACTATACTCTACTATGTTATACTATACTTTAACCTAACCTATCCTAGCTCTACTCTTCTCTACTCTACACTAGCCTACCCTTGCCTAGCCTGGACTAACCTAGCTCTGCTATGCTCTTCTCTATTCTACTCTACCTTACAAAACTCAACTCTACCTTACTCTACTCTACTCTGCTCTACTTTACTCTACTTCAACCAAGCCTAGCCTTGCCTGGCCGAACCTAACCTAACTCTACTCAACTCTACTCTACTCCACTCTACTCTAATCTACAAAAGCCTAGCCTAGCTTAAGCTAGCTTTACTCTACTATACTATACTATACTATACTCTACTCTACTCTACTCTACTCTACTCTACTTTACTCTACTCTACTCAACCCTACTCTACACTAACCTAGCATAACCTGGCCTAGCTTAGCCTAACCTTGCTCAACCCCACTCTACTATGCCCTTTTTAACTCTACTCTGCCCTACTCTACTCTTCTCCATCTTACTCTGCTAAGCTCTATTGTTCTCTTTTCTGCTCTGCTCCAGTTTGCTCTACTCTTCTCTACTCTACTCTACTCTACTTTAGCCTAGCCTAGCCTAACATAGCTTTCTCTACTCTACACTACTCTACTCTAGCCTAGCCTCACCTCGTCTAACCCAACTATACTCTACTCTACACTACTTTTGTCTATTTTAGTCAACTCTACTCTAACCTAGCTTAGCCTCGCCTTACCTAACCTAGCTCTACTATACTATACTCTACTCTCACCTAACTTAGCCTAGCCTAGTCTTGCATTACCTAGCCTAGTCTAGCTAAGCCTAACCTAACTCTGCTCATCTTTACTCTACACTCCTATGCTATACTCTAATCTACTCTACTCAGCTCTACTTTGCTCTACTCTACTCTGCTCTGTTGTACTCTAACCGAGCCTATCCTATCCTAAACTAGCTCTACTCTTCTATACTCTACTCTCACCTTGCCTTGCCTATCCTAGCCAAGCCCAACCTAGCCTAGAATAGTATAGGCTAGCCTTGTCTATCCTAGCTATTTTCTACTATACTCTACCATAACCTATCCCAACCTAGCTTAGCCTAAACAAGCTCTATTCTACTCTCTCTACTCTACTTTACTCTACACTTTTTTGCTCAGCTCTGTATTGTTCTACTCTACTCTTCTCAGCACTACTATGCTCTGCTCTACTCTACTATTCTCTACTCTACTCAACTATACTGCACTCTCGCTTTGCCTTGCCTAACCTTCTCTATCCTATCTTAGCCTTGCCTAGCCTAGCCTAACCTACCTTTACTCTACTCTACTTTACTCTACTATACTCTAATCTACTCTACTCTACTCTACTCTAGTCTAGTCTACTCTACTCTATCCTAGCCTTACCTAAACTCGCTCTAATCTACTCTACTCTACTCTCACCTAGCTTAGCCGAGCCTATCCTAGCTTAGCCTAACCTAACTCTGCTCAACTCTGCTCTTCACTTCTTTTCTCTACTCTGCTCTGCTCTCCTTTGCACTGCTTTTCTTAGCTCTACTCTATGTTACTCTACTCTACTCTATTGTAATCTAGCCTAGCAAAACCTAACCTAATCTAGCTCTAGACTACTCTAATCTACTCTTCTCTAGCCTTGCTTGGGCTAGCCTAGCCTACACTAGACTAGCATAATCTATGCTAGCCTGCCTAACCTAGCTCTTTTCCACTTTACTCTACTCCACTCTACACTACTCTACTCTACTCTATTCTACACTAGCCTAACCTGGCCTCACCTAACCTAGCTCTACTCTACTTTACTTTTCTCTGTTCTACTCTACTTGGCTCTGCTCTACCCTACTCTATGCTGCTCTGCTTAGCTCTCCTCTACTATACTCAACTCTAACCTAGCATAGCCTAGCCTAAGCTTACTCTACTCTACTCTACTCTATTCTACTCTACTCTTCACTACTCTACTCTACTCTAGTTGAGGCTAACCTACCCTGGCCAGGCCTAGCCTCGCCTAGCCTAGCATAGCCTAACCAAACCTAGCTCTACTCTAATAAACTTTACTCTACTCTACTCTACTCTACTTTACTCTAACCTAGCCTAGCCAACCCTAACCTAGCACTACTCTACTCTACTCTGCTCTATTCTACTCTGCTCTACTTTACTCTAGCCTAGCTAAGCCAGGCCTAACCTAACCTAGCTCTGCTCTACTCTACTTTATTCTGCTCGACTCTACTCTGCCGTACTATAATTTTCTCTACTCTGTTGTATGCTACTCTACTTTACTCTTCTCAGATTTGCTCTACTCTTTTCTATGCTGCTTTGCTTTACTCTACTCTAAACTACTCTACTCTACTCTACTTTCCTCTATTACACTCTACTTTACTCTACTCTACTATACTCTAGCCTATCCAAGCCTAGCTTAGCCTATCCTAACTCTACTCTACTCAGCTTTCCACTTCTCTGTTCTACTCTATTTTTCTCTACTCTACCCTTCTCTTCTCTACTCTGCTTTGCTCTTCTCTACCCTACATTACTCTGCTCTACCGTACTTTACTCTAGCATACTTTGCTCTACACTTTTTGCTCTACTCTACTCTAGTCTACTCTACTTTAAACTACACTAGTATACTCCAACCACGTTTAACCTAGTCTAGCTAAGCCTAACCTAGCTCTACTCTACTTCTCTTTACTCTATTCTACTCTAATCTACTCTAGCCATGCCTAGCCTAGCCTAGCCTTCCCTAGCCTAACCTAACCTAACCTAGCTTTACTCTACTTTACTCAACTCTACTCTACTCTGATATACTCTAATCTACTCTAACTTAACCTAGCCTAGCCTAAACAAATTTAGCTCTACTCTACTTGACCCTACTATACTCTATTCTACTCTACTTTAGCCTAGCCTAGCATTTTTAAACCTAGCCTATGTTAACTATGCTATCCTCTACTCTACCCTATTCTACTCTGCTCTGCTCTACTCTACTCTACTATGCTTTGCTCTACTATGCTCTGCTCTGCTCTACCCCGCTCTCCTCTACTCTACTCTACTCTACGATACTCTAGCCTAGGTTTGCTTAACTTAGCTCTTCTCGACTCTACTCTATTAGAGTAGAGCTTAGCAATGTCAGGCCTTTCTTAACCCAGCTTTTCTTTACTCTACTCTGCTCTGTTCCACTCTGCTCTGCTTTGCTCTTCTACTTTGACCTTTGTGCTGCTCTCTACTACTCTGTTATGCTCTACTCTTGTTTGTTTTTCTCTGTTCTTCTCTTCTCTACTCTGCTCTTCTCTACCCTACTTTGCTTTGCTTTGCTTTGCACTACTCTACTCTGCTTTGCTCATCTAAGCTCTACTCTACTCTATTATTCTATGCTTTGCTTGACTCTGCTTACTCTTCTCTCTTCTCCTTACCTCTCCTCTCCTCTCCTCTCGTCTCCTCTACTCTATTCTACTCTACTCTACTCTACTCTACTCTACTCTACTGTACTGTAGCCAAACCAAGCCTAACATTACCGAATCTAGCTCTACTCTACTCTACTTTATTATACTCTACTATAATCTAGCTTAACGTAACCTAGCCTAGCCTAACAAAGCCTTGCCTTGCCTGACTAGGCTCCACTCAACTCTACTAAACTCTACTCCACTCTACTCTACTATAGCCTCGCATAGCCTAGCCTAGCCTAGCTTAGAATAACCTAGTTCTACTCTACTCTACTTTGCTTTAGTCTGTTCCACTCTGCTTTACATTTCTCTTCTCTACTCTACTAAGCTCTGCATTGCTCTACTTTGCTCTTCTGCTTTGCTCTGCTCTTCTTATCTTTACCTTACTTTGCTCTGCTCTCCTCTCCTCTACTCTACTCTACCTTTCTCAACAATACTCTACTCCTCTCTACTCTACTCTACTATACTCTACTCTTCTCTACTATGCTCTACTCTATTCTACTTTACTATAGCCTAACCTAGGCTAGCGAAGCTAAGCTAAAACAAGCTCTACTCTACTTTACTCTACTCCACTCTACTGTAGCATACCCAAGCCTACACTAACCTACCCCAGCCTCGCCTTTCCTAGCCCAGCCTTGTCAAACTTCGCTTTACTCTACTATACCCTACTCTACTGTACTCTAACCAAGCTAAGCCTTACATAACCAAGCTTTACTCTACTCTAACCAAGCCTTTCCTAATATGACCTAGCTTAACCTAACCTAGCTCTACTATACTCTAGCCTTGCTTAAGCTTTCCTAACGTAGCCTTACTGTACTCTACTCTTCTCTACTCTAGCTCAGCCTAACAAAGCCTACCATAACCTAGCCTAGCCTAACCTAACCTAGCTCTACTATTCTCTACACTACTCTATTTTGCTCTTCTCTATTTTGCTCTGCTTTTCTCTACTCTTACCTAGCCTAGTCTTGCCTAACATAGGCTATCCTAGCCCAACCTATCCTAACTTAGCTTGACTTTTCTCTGTTGTACTCTACTCTTCTCTACTCTACTTTACTCTACTCTACTCTACTCAACTCTACTCTGCTCTACTCTACTCTACTCTAATCTAGCCCAGCCTACATTAACCTAGCCTAACCTATCCTAGCTCAACTCTATTTGAATGTAGCCTAACATAACCTTACCTTGCCATGCCTAGCCTAACTTAGATATGCTTTACTCTGCTCGCACTGCTCTACTCTACTCTGCTCTACTATACTATGTTCTACTCTTCTCTATTATTCTTTGCGTTAGTTTGCTTTACTTTGCGCTACTCTACCCTACCCCAGTTTACTCTACTTTAGCCAAGGCTAACTAGCCTAGGCTTACCTAACATAGATCTACTCAACTCTACTCTACTCAAGCCTAGCCTAACCTAGCCTACCCTAGCCTAGCCTAGCCTAGCCTAGCTTACCTTAGCTATACTCTGCTCAACTCAACTCTACTCTACTCTACCTTATTCTACCCTACTCTACCCTACTCTACTATACTCTAAGCTAGCCTAACCTAGCTCTACTATATTCTACTCTTCTCTTCTTTGCTCTTCTCTGCTTTGTTCTTAACTATTCTACTCTACTCTGCTCTATTATTCTCTGCTCTGCTCTACTCTAATCTACTCTTCTCATCTCTACTTTACTTTAGCCTAGCCTAACAAAGCTCTATTGCCTAGCCTATCCTAGCCTAGTCAAACCTAGCACTACTTGACTCTACTCTTCCCTAACCTAGGGTAGCTTAGCTTCACCTTACCTAGCTCAACTTTTCTATACTCTACTCTAGCCTAGCATGGCATACTCTAGCCTAACCTTGCCTAGCCTAGCTTAGCATAGCCTAACCGAGCTCTGCTTAGCTTTGCTCTACACTGCTCTGCTCTACACTACTCTGCTCTACTTAGCATTGCTCTGCTCTACTTTACTCTACCCTGTTGAACTCCAACCTAGCCTAGCCTAACTTAACCTAGCTCTACTATACTCTATCATACTCTAGCCTACCCTAGCCCAACCTAACCAAACCTAACCTTGCTTAGTTCTACACTACTCTGCTCAACTCAACTCTACTCTACTCTACTCTAGTCTGGCCTCAGCTAGCCTCGCCTATCCTAGCTCTGCTCTGCTTTGCTTTTCACTACTCTACATTGCTATACTCTACTCTACTCCACCCTACTTTGCTCTGCTCTAATATGCTCTACTCTATTTTATGCTACTCTATCTTAGCTTAGCTTAGCCAAACTAAGCTTTATTCTACTATACTCTACTCAACTTTGCAACACTCCATTCTGCTCTGCTCTACTCAACTCTACTTTGCTCTACTCTTCTCTACTCTAGTCTAGCCTAGCTTACTCTAGCCTAGCCTATCCTAGCCTAACCTAACATAGCCCAACCTAACCTATCTCTACTCTACCCTACTTGTCTTTACTGTATTCTACTCTACTCTACCCTACTCTACTCTATCCTTGCCTAGCCTAGCGTAACTTAGCTCTGCTCTACTTTAATCTACAATACTATACTCTAATCTACTCTACTCTAGCCTAGTCGAGCCTAGCCAAGCCTAACCTAGCTCTGGTTTACTCTTCTTTGCTTTGCTCTACTCTAATTTTCTCTGTTATGATGTACTCTACTTTACTCTACTCTCCTCTTCTTTGCTTTGCTTTGCTCTTCACTACTCTACTCTATTCTTCTCTACTTTGCTCTTCTATCCTCAGCTCTACTCTATTCTACTGTGCTCTACTCTACTCTACTCCACTCTATGATACTATACTCTACTCTTGCCTAGCCTTGCCTAAACTAGCTTTACTCTACTCTGCTCTATTCTCTTCTACTTTAATTTTCACTACTCTACTATGCTCCACTCTACTCTACCCTTCTCTACTTTGCTCTATTCTGCCTTGCTTTGCTCTAGTCTACTTTACTCTACTCTACTTTACTTTGCTCTACTCAACTCTACTCTACTCTAACCTTGCTTAGCCTAATTGAGGCTTCGCTAGCCTAGCCAAACCTAACTCTACTTTACTCTATTCTTTTACTCTAGCCTAGCATAGCCTAGCTTCGCTTATTCTAGCCTAGCCAAGCGTAGCTTAACCTAACCTAACCTAGCACAACTCTACTATACTCTAATCTACTTTATCTATCTCTACTCTACTTTACTCTACTCTATTCTACTCTAGCCTGGCCTATCCTAGCCCAACCTAGCCTAGCCTTACTTAACATAGCTCTACTCCGCTCTGCTCTACTCTTCTCTATTCTACTCTACTCTGTTCTACTCTACCCGACTCTACTCTGCTTTGCTCTGCACTTTTTTGCTCAAATTTTCTCTTCTCTACTTTACTATACTTTGCTCTACTTTAGTCTACTCTACTATGCTCTACTTTACTCTAGCCTACTTTAGCCTAAGCTAGCTTAAACTAGCTCCACTCTACTCTAGCCTAGCCTAGCCTATGCTAGCCTAAAATAGTTCTACTATACTTTACTCTACATTACTCTACTCTAATCGACTCTACTTTACTCCAGCTTAGCTTAACCTAGCTCTACTCTACTCCACTCCACATTACTGTACTCTACTCTGCTTTTCTTTTCTCTGCTCTGCTCTACTATCCCCTACTCTTCTCTACTCTACTCTGCTCTACTCTGCACTGCTCTGCTTGACTATGCTTTGCTTTACTCAACTCTTCTCTGCTCTACTCTATTTTGCTCTACTCTTCTCTCGTCTAATCTTTTGTGCTCTACTCCACTCAACTCTACTCTTATCAAGCCTAGCCTAACCTAGCCTAGCCTAAACTAGCTCAACTCTACTATTATAGCCTAGCTTAGACTAGATTAGCTTGGCCTAGCCTAGCCTAAACTAACCTAGCTCAGCTCTACTTTACTTTACTCTACTATACTCTGCTCTACTTCACTCTAATCTACTCTACTCTAGCCTAGCCTTGCTTGTCTTAGCTTAGCCTAGCCTATCCTAACTTTATTATGCTCTATTCTACTCTTCTCGGCTCTAATCTACTCTACTCTACTGTTCTTTGTTCTGCTCCACTCTACTCTACTCTATGCAGCTCTACTCTACAATACTATACTCTAGTCCACTCTTGCATAGTTTACCCTAGCCTAGCCGAGCATAACTTAGTTATAGTCTATTCTACTCTACTCTTCTCTTCTTTACTCTACTTTAGCCTAACCTTTCCTAGCCTAGCCTAACCTAGCCTAGCTCTGCTCTACTATGCTCTACCCTGCACTTATCTGCTATACTATGCTATGCTCTATTCTGCTCTGCTCTTCTCTACTTTGATCTTCTCTACTCTACCATACTCTGCTCTACTACACTTTAGCTTAGCCTAGCCCAACCTTTCTCTACTCTACTCTACTCTATACTACTCTACTCCACTCAAACCTAGACTAACCAAGCTTAGTATAACTTAGCTCTATTCTACTCTACTCTACTCTTTTCTACTATACAATACTCTGCTTTTATATTCTCTACTTTACTCCACTTTACTCTACTCTTCTCTACTCTGCTATGCTCTGCATTACTCTGCTCTACTCTACTCTGTTCTACTCTGCTCTACTCCACTCTACTCTACTCTACTCCACTTTACTCTACCTAGCCTAGCCTAACCTAGCTCAACTGTACTATACTCTATTCTACTCAATTCTTTTACTCTACTCTTGTCAAGTCTAACCAAGCCTAGCATAACCTAGCTTACCTCAACTCTACTCTACTCTACACTACACTACTCTACTCTACTCTAACCTTGCCCAGCTTATCATAGCCTAACTTAGCTTTAGCCTAGCCTTGCCTAAGTTGGCCTAGCCAAACGTAGCTCTACACTAATTTGCTTTGCTCAGCTCTACCCTATTTTGCTCAACACTACCCTATACTACTCTGCTTTGCTTTGCTCTACTCTACTCTGGTCTACTATGCTCTACTCTAACCTAGTTTTGCCTAGTCTTGCTTTTTCTAGCCTCATAATGCTCTACCCTACTTTATTGTACTCTACTCTCACCTAACCTTGCTTTGCTCTACTCTTCTCTACTCTATTCTTCTCTACTTTGCCTTACTTTACTCTACTCTACTCGAGCCTAGCCTAGGCATGCTAAGCTTATCTTACCCTAGCCTAGCAAAACCAAGCTCTACTCTTCTCTATTGTATGATACTCTACTGTATTCTACTTTAACCTAGCCTCATTTAGCCAAACCTAACTTAGCTCTTCTCTACTCCACTCTACTACACTCTACTCGACTCTAGCCAAGCCTAACCATGCCTAACAAGCCTAGCCTAACCTAGCTCTGCTCTGCTTCGCTCTACTCTACTCTGCACAGCTCTACTCTACTCTATTATGTTCTACCTTGCTCTACTCTACTCAGTTCTGCTCTACTCTTCTCTACTATCCTTTAACAAAGCTTAGCCTATCCTACCCTAACCTAAGTTAGCTCTACTCTACTCTAACTTAGCCTAGTCTAGCCTAGTTTATCCTAGCACTACTCTACTCTACTCTACTCAAGATTAGCTTAGCCTAACCAAACCCTACTCTACTCTACTCTGGTCTATTCTACTCTGCTTTACTTTGCTCTACTCTACTCTACTCTTCTCTCTTCTACTCTTCTCTTCTCTACTCTATTCTATTCTTCTCTGCTCTGCTCTACTCTACTCTACTCAGCTCTACTCAACTCAACTCTACTCTACTCTGCCCTACAATACTCCAACTACTTTTCGTAAGCCCAACATAGCCTATCCTAGCAAAGCTCTACTCTACTCTACTCTACTTACTGTATCTACTTTGCTCTACTCTTTCCTACCCTAGCCTAACTTAACTCTACTCTATTATGCTCTACTTTGCTCGGTTATATTCTACTCTACTCTACAATACTCTATTCTACTCTACTATGCTATGCTCTACCCTACTCTACTCTACTCTAGCCTGCTCTACTTCATTCTATTCTACTTTACTCTACTCTCCTTTAGCCAAGCCTAGCTTAGATTAGCCTAACTGAACCTAGCTCTACTCTGCTCCACTCTACTCTACACTACTTGACTCTAGCCTAGCCTAACCTAGCCTAGCTTAGCCTAGTTGAACCTAGCACTACTCTACTCTACTCTGCTCTACTCTTCTATACTCTGTTTGTCTCTAATCTACACTAATTTACTCTACTTTAGCCAAACCTAGACTAGCTTAACCTAACCTAACCAAGCTCTACTCTACTCTATTCTACTCTTCTATACTCTAGTCTACTTCACTCTACTTTACTCTACTCTAACCTAACATAGCATAGCTTAGACTAATCTTGCCCTACTCTGCCCTACTCTGCTCTTTCCTCTACAAGCTTAGCCTAGCCTAACTTAGCCTAACCTTGCTTTAGTCTGCTCTACTCTACTCTACTCTACAATACTTTGCTCTACTCTAATTTACTCTGCTCTAACATAGCTTAGCATAATCTAGCTCTACTCTACTTTGCTCTGCTTTATGCTACTCTAGTTTAGCTTAGCCTTGCTTTGTCTAGCCTAGGCTAACCTTGCCTAACCAAGCTCTGCTCTGCTCTTCATTGTTCTGGCCTTCTCTACTCTATTCTGCTCTACTCTACTCGTCTCTACACTACTCTACTCTACTCTAGCTTAGCCTAACCAAACCTAGCTTTATTGTACTCTACTCTGCTCTACTATACTCGACTCTCACCTAGCCTAACCTAGCCTTGCCTCGCCTAGCCTAGCCTAGCTTAGCCTAACTTTGCTCTACTCAACTTTTGTCTGCTCTACTCTGCTTTCCTCTACTCTAATCTATTAGGCTCTACTCTACTCTACTCTACTTTAGTCATGACGAGCCTAACCTAGCTGAAGCTAACGTAGCTCTACTCTAATCTACCCTGCTCTTGTTAGCCTCTCCTTGCTTAGCCTAGCTTAGATTAGCCTAGTCTAACATGGCTTTACTCTACTCTACTATATTATAATCTTTCTCCTTTACTCTACTCTACTCTACTCCAATCTACACTACTCTACATTACTCTTCTTTACTTTAGCCATCTCGAGCCAACCCTATCCTAACCTAACCTAGCTCTACTCTAATCTACTCTACTCTATCTAGCCTCACCATGCCTAGCCTAGCCTAACCAAGCTCTACTCTACTCTGCTCTACTCTATTATACTCTATTCTCCTTTTCCACACTGCTTTATTCTACTCCACTCTACTCTACTCTAACCTAGCCTTGCTTAGCCTACCCAAGCTTTACTCTACTCTGTGTTGCTCAACTTTTCTCTACTCTACATTACTCTACTCTCCTGTTCTATGTTCAGCTCTGCTTTGCTCTACTTTGCTCTGCTCTTCTTACTCTATTCTACTCTACTCTATCCTAGCCTAACTTAGCCTAAGCTAGACTAATCTAGCTGTACTCTAACCTACACTACTCTTCTCTACTCTACTCTAGCCAAGCCAAGCCTAACTAAGCTCTTTTCTACTCTACTCTACTCTAACCTAGCCTAGCTTCGACTAATTTAGCACTACTCTACTTTATTCTACTCTATAATACTCTACTCTACTATACTCAACTCAACTCTAATCTACTCTACTCTACTCTACTCTATTATACTCTAATCTAGCCTAACTTAGCCTAACCTTGCTCTAATCTACTCTACTCTAACCTAGCCTTTCTTAGCCTACCCAAGCTTTACTCTATTCTACTCCACTCTGCTCTACTCTGCTCAATTTTGCTCTATTCTGCTTTATTTTACTCTACTATTCTATGCCAGCTCTTCTTTGCTCTACTTTGCTCTACTCTTTTCACTCTTTTCTACTATACTCTATCTAGCCTAGCTTAGTCTAAGCTGGTCTAATCGAGCTATAGTCTACCCTACACAACTCTTCTCTACTATACTCTACTCTAGCCAAGCCAAGCCTAACTAAGCACTTTTCTACTCTACTCTACTTTAACTTAGCCTAGCTTTGATTATTTTAGCACTACTCTACTTTATTCTACTCTATAATACTCTACTTTACTATACTCAACTCAACTCTAATCTACTCTACTCTATTGTACTCTAATCTTGCATAGCCTAGCTTAACCTAGCCCTAATCTACTCTACTCTACTCTACTCTACTCTATTTTACTCTACTCTACTCTACGCTACTCTAGCCTTGCATTGCCTAGCCTTGTCTAGCCTAGCTTAGCATAACCTAGCTCTGCATAGCTCAGCTCTGTCATTCTCTACTATGCTTTGCTATGCTCTTTACTGCTCTCCTCTCCTATACACTACTCTGCTCTACTCTAAGTTGCTCTACTCTACTCTGCTCAGCTCAGCTTTGTTGTCTTCTATTATGCTTTACTCAATAATACCCTACTCTACTCTCCTTTACACTACTTTATTGTATTCTACTCTACTCTACTCAATCCTAGCCTCACCTAACCAAGCCTAGCCTACCCTAACACCGCTTAGCCAAGGCCTACTCTACTCTGCTCTACTTATTTATGTTTTAATAAAATCTGCTTTACTCAGCTCTGCTCTACTCTATTCTACTCTATTATACTCTTCTCTTGCCAAGCCTAGCCTAGCATAACCTAACTCTAATCTACTCTATTCCACTCTACTATACTCTACTCACTCTACTCTACTCTACTCTAGCTTAGCCATGCTTTGCTCTACTCAACTCTGCTCTATTATGCTCTTCTCTACTCTGCTCCGCTCTACTCTACTCCACTCCACTCTACTCTACTCTAGCATAGCCTAAATAGCCTAACCTTCCTCTACTCTACTCTACTCTACTTTGCTCTACTCTACTATGCTTTATTCTACTCTACTTTACTCTTTCCTAGCCTAGCCAAACATAGCCTAACCTAGCCTAGTCGAAACAAGCCTAACCTAGCTCTACTCTACTCTACTCTACCATACTTGACTATATTAAATTCTATTATACTCAATTCTACTCTACTCTACTCCACTAAACTGTAACCTCACCTAGCCTAACCTAGCTCTACTCTGTTCTACTTTATTCTTCTTCACTCTAGCCTAGCCTAACCTAGCTTTACTCTACTCTACTCTACTCCATTCTGCTCTGCTCTGTTTTATTCTACTCTAGTCTAGCCTAGCCTAGCCATGTCTAACCTAGCCTAACCTAACCTTGCTTTACTCTACTCTACTCTAGCTTAGCCAAACATTGCCTTGCCTAGCTTAATCGAATATAGCTCTACTCTATTCTACTATACTCTTGTATAATATACACTACTTTACTCTACATTTCTCTACTCTACTTTATTCTACTTTAAGCTTGTATTGTCATGCCTAGCTTAGCCTAACCTAGCTCTACTCTACTCTACTTTTCTTTGCTCTACTCTGCTCTGCTCTATTCTACTCTACCCTACTCTACTTTGCTCTACTTTGCTCTTCTCTGCTCTACTATGTTCTACTCTGCTCCACTCTACTCCACTCTACTCTACTCTACTCTATTATACTCTACTCTACTCTACTCAACTCTACTCTACATTACTCTACTCAATTGTACTTTACTCTACTTTAGCCAAGCCAAGCCTAGCTTAACATAGCCTAGCCTAGCCAAGCCTAACCTAGCTCTACTCTACTCCACTCAACTCTATAATACTCTGCTCTACTCTACTCTACTCTGCTATACTATACTATACTCTACTCTACCTCACTCTAACATAGCCTAGCCAAGCCTAAACTAGCTCTACACTACTTTACTCAACTCTAGCCTAGCCTTGCTTTGCCTAGCCTTGTCGAGCCTAGCCAAGCATAGCCTAGCCTAGCCAAGCATAGCTTCGCCTAACCTAGCTCTACTCTACTATACTTTTCTCTAGTCTGCTCTTTTCTACTTTGGTATGCTCCGCTCTACTCTACTCTACTTTTCTCTACTATGCTATGCTCTAATCTTCTCTACTGTACTATACTCTAGTCTATTATACTCTCACATAGCCTTGCCTAGCTTAGCATAACCTAGTACTAATTTACTCTACTCTACTCTGCTCTATTCTACTCTACTCTAGTTTAGCCAAGACAATCCTAGCCTAACCTAGCCAAGCCTAGCCTAACCTAACCTAGCTATACTCTACTCTATTATACTCAACTACACTCTAACCTGGCCTAGCTTAGCTCAGCTTAACCTTGCTCTTCTCTATTCTGCTCTACTCTACCATGCTCTAATATACTCTACTTAGCTTTACTCTTCTTTGCTTTGCTTTACTATGCTCTGCTCTACTCTACTCAACTCTAATCTACTCTACTCTACTCTTGCCTGGCCTAACCTAGCCTACTTAAACTGAACGTATCTCTACTCTACTCTACTCTACTCTACACCATAATATTATACTCTACTCTATTCTACTCCACTCCACTCTACTCTATACTCTATTCTACTCTAAACTTCTCTACTCTCTTTGATATACTCTATTCTACTATAACCTATCCTAGCTAGCCTTGCCAAGGTTAGCCTAAACTAGCTCAACCCTACTATACTCTCTCTACTCTACTATACTTTGCTCATTTCTGCTCTTCTCTGCTCTACTCTGTACTTCTCTACTCTGTACTTCTCTACTCAAATCTTCTCTACTCTACTCTGCTCTACTCTACTCTACTCTTCTATACTCTACTCTACTCTACTATCTAGCCAAACCAAGCTCTACTCTACTCTACTCTACTCCATCCTAGCCTAGCCTAACATAGCCTATCCTAGGATAGCCTAGCCTAACCTAACTAAGCTTAGCTCTACTTTACAATACTCTAATATACTCTACTCCACTCTGCTTTACTGTAGCCTAGCCTAGCCTAACCTAGCCTTACCTAACATAACCTTGCTCTACTCTACTTTACTCTACTCTACTCTACATTACTCTACTCTACTCTACATTACTCTACTCTACTCTATCCTATCCTAGCCTAGCCTAGCCATGCCTAACCTAGCTAAGCTCTACTCTAGTCTACTCTGCTCTGCTCTACTCTACTCTGCTCAGCTCTACTATGTTATACTCTTCTCTTTTATACTATACTCTGTTATGCTTTGATCATCTATTCACTACTCCACTCTGCTCTACTCTACTCTAATCTACTCTACTCTGCTCTACTCTATTCTACTCTACTCTATTGTACTCTTACATAGCCTAGCCTAGCCCTACCTAACCTTGCTCTAATCTACTTTACTCTACTCTACTCTACTCTACTCAAGCTTAGCCTTGACTATCTTGGCCTAGCCTAGCCTAGCCAAACCTAACTCTACTTTACCTTTCCTATCCTAGCTTAATCTAGCTTTACTCTACTCTACTCTGCTCTACTCCACTAATCTCTACACTACTTTTTTTTACTCTACATTACTTTACTCTACTCTACTCTGCTCTTCTCTACTCTAATATACTCTAGCTTAGCCTAGCTCTGCTATACTCTACTCTACTCAAGCCTAGCCTAACCTACCATAACCTAACCTACTTAACCTGATGTAGCTCTACTCTACTCTACTTTACTCAACTCTATTATACTATACTCTACTCTACTCTACTCTATTCTCCTCTACACTATTCTACCTTTACTCAACTCTACTTTGCTCTACTCTACTATAACCTAGCCTAACTTATCCTAACTTAACCTAAACTAGCTCTACTCTACTTTACTCTCTTTATACTACTCTGCTCTGCTCTGTTCTATTCCACTTTGCTCTGCTTCGTACTACTCTTCTCTGGTCTACAATGCTCTACTCTTCTCCACATTACTCAGCTCTACTCTACTCTTCTCTACTCTACTCTACTCTACTCTAGCCCAGCATTGCCTAACCAAGCTCTATAATACTCTATTCTAGCCTAGCCTTGCCTAACATGTCCCATCCTATCATAGCCTGGCCTAGCCTAACTTAGCTCGACTCTACTCTACTCTGCTATACTCTACTATACTCCACTCTACTCTACTCTACTCTACTCTAACCTAGCCTAGCATAGCCTTGCCTAACCTAACCATGCTATATTCTACTTTACTCTACATTACTCTACTTTACTCTGCTTTACTCTACCCTATCCAAGGCTTGCCAAACCTATCTCAGCTGTACTCTGCTCTGCTCTACTCTGCTTTTCTTTGTGCTTCTCTATTTTGCTCTACTCTGCTTTCCTATACTCTACTCTGCTTTTTTACTATGTTCTGCTCTACACTACTCTGTTGTCCTCTCCTTGCCTCTCCTATATTCTACTCTACTCTACTCTACTATACTCTACTCTACTCTTATCTACTCTAATCTACTTTACTTTACTCTACTCTACTCTATTGTTCTTAACTCTACTTTATCCTACTCTTCTCTACTCTACTTTAGCCTAGCCTAACCAAGCTCTACACACTCTACTCTACTCTAGCCTAGCTTTGCCTTGCCTAGCCTACCACAGGCTACCCTAGCCTAGACTTCCCTAGCCTAACCTAGCTGTACTCTACTCTACTTTACTCTACTCTACTCTACCCCATTATACTCTAATCAATTATAACCTAGCCTAGCTTAGCCTAACCAAGCTCTACTATACTCTACTCTACTCTTTTATACTATACACTAGCCTAGTCTTTCTTAGCCTAGCCTAGCCTAGCTTAGCCTAGCCTAAGCTAACTCTACTCTGCTCTGCTCGACCCTACTCTGCTCTACTTTGCTCTACTCTACTATGCTCTTCTCATCTCCACTCTGCTCAACTCTACTCTATAGTGCTATGATCTAATCTATATTCTAGCCTAGCCTAACTTAGCCGTACTCTACTCTACTCTACTCTAGCTAGCCTGGCCTAGCTTAGCCTAGCCTAACATAGCTCTACTATACTCTACTCCACTCTGCTCTACTTTACTCTACTTTGTACTACTCTACCCTGCTCTAACCTAGCCTAGCCTAGCCTAACTGAACATACCCTAGCTTAGGCTACCCTAGCCTACCCTAGATTAACTTAGCTCTGCTTTACTCTACTACTCATCTGTGCTCCATTATACTCTGCTCTACTCTACTCTATTCTACTCTTGCCTTGCCTAGCCTGGCAAACCTAGCTTTACCTAACCTACCTCTACTCTACTGTACTCTACATTACTCTACTCTAATCTACTCTACTCCACTCTACTCTACTACACTCTAGCATAACCTAGCTTACCCTAGCCTAACCTAGCCTGGCTTAGTCGAACCTAACCTGGCTCTATTCTACTTTACTTTACTCTACTCTACTCTAATCTACTCTACTCTACTATACCTTAACTTGCTTAACCCAATCTTGCCTAACCTAGCTTTACTATACTCTACTCTACTATACCCTAGCCTTGCCTAGCCTTAGCCTAGTCGAGCCTAGCCAAACTGAGCCTAACCCAGCCTAGCCTAACCTATATTTGCTCTACACTTTTTTGCACTACTCTTCTCTACTCTACACTGCTCTGCTCTACTCTACTTTACTCGAATCTTCTCTAGCCTAACCTAACCTAGCTCTACCCTACTCTACTTTATTATACCCTTCTAAACACTACTCTACTCTACTCTACCCTACTCATTCCTAGCCTAGGCAAACCTAGCTAAACCTAGCCTTGTCTAACCTAGCTCTACATTACTCTACTCTATTATGTTCTACCATACTCTATTATCCTCTACTATACTCAACTCTAATCTACTCTACTCTACTCTATCCAAGCTAGCATAACAAACCTTTACTCTACACTACTCTACTCTATTCCACACTAGGCAACCCTAACCTAACTATGCTCTTCTCTACTCCTCTCTACTTTGCTCTACTTTGGTTTGCTCAACTCTACTCTATTCTATTCTACTCTACCCTAGCTTAACCTAGCCTAGCCTAGCCTAACCTAACATTGCTCTACTCTACTATACTCTACTCAACTCTAGTTAGCCAAAGAAAGCCTTGCTTAGCCTAACCTAGTATAACATAGCTCTACTCTACTATACTATACTATACTCTACTCTACACTACTCTACTCTATTCTACTTTAATAATACCTAGCCTAGCCTAACCTAGCTCTACTTTGCTCTGCTCTACTCTACTCTACTTTGGTCTATTAAACTCTACTCTGCTTTATTGCTCAACTTTGCTCTGCTCTACTATACTCTACTCCACTCTACTCTATTATACTCTAGCCTACCCTTGCTAGCCTAATGTAACCAAGCTCAAATCTTCTCTACTCTACTCTACTCCAACCTAGCCAAGCCTAACTTTGCTTAGCTTAGCTTAGCCTAACCTACCTCTACTCTACTATGCTCTACATTACTCCACTATACTCTACTCTACTCTAACATAACCCAGCCTAGCCAATTCTTCCCTAGCTCTACTCTACTCTAGTCTAGCATTGCAAAGATTAGCCTAACCTAACATGGCTCCACTCTACTCTGCTCTTCTCTGCTCTATTATGCTCTATTCTACTCTACTTATCTTTGCTCTGCTCTGCTCTATACTACTCTACTCTACTCTACTCTACTCTGCTCTACTGGGCTCCACTCTACTCTACTCTATTATACTCTACCCTATGCTAGACTAGGAAAACATATCCATACTCTACTCTACTCTACTCTTCTCTACTCTATTTTACTCTACTTTACTCAACCCAACTCTAGCCTATCCTAGCCTAGCTTAGATTAGCCTACCCTAGCCTAACATAGTTCTACTTTACCCTACTCTATTATACTGTACTATACTCTACTCTACTCTAGTCTATTCTAACCTAGCCTACTTAGCCTATCCTAATCTAGCTCTACGCTACTCTACTCTAGCCTAGCCTTGCTTATGCTAGCCTTACCTATCTCTTCTCTACTCTGCTCTTCTTTGCTCTACACTACTCTAATTTAATCTACTCTACTCTACTTTTCTTCACTCTACTAAATTTTTCTCTACTTTACTCTACTTTACTCTTTCCTACTCTAGCCTAGCCTAGCTTAGTCTAAACTAGCCAAGCTCTACTCTACTTTACTCTAGCTTAGCCTAACCCAACATAACCTAACTTAGCCTAGCCTATCCCAGCTCTATTTTACTCTACTCTAGTCTACTATACTTTGCTCTACTCTACTATACTCTACTCAGCTCCACTCTACTATCCTCTATTACACTCTACTCTACTCTACTCTACTCTACTTTACTCTACTATGCTCTACTCTACTCTAGCTTAACTTGGCCTAGCCTAACTGAGAACTACCCTTCTCTACTTTCTGTTGCGGTGACCTACTCTACTCTTATCTACTCTCATCTTCTCTACTCTACTCTGCTCTATTCTACTCTACTCTATGCCATTCTACTCTACTCTAACTAGCCTAGCCTTGCTTAGCAAAAAAAAGCTCTACTCAGCTCTACTCTCTCTATCTACTCTCTCTCCTCTACTCTCTTCTACTCTATTCTGCTCGGCTCTATTATATTTTGTACTTCTCTACTTTGCCCTGCTCTTCTCTACTCTACTCTATTCTGCACTACTCTACTCTACTCTACTCTAGCTTAGCCTAGCCTAACCAACCAGTACTCTACTCTAGCCAAGTCTAGCCTAAAGTTGCCTACCCTAACATAGCCTAGCCTAGCTTAACCTAACTCAACTCTAATCTACTCTATTATAATCTAGAATACTCTACTCTCGTCTACTCTACTCTACTTTAATATACTCTACTATAACCTAGCCTAGCCTAACCTTGTTTTATTCTACTTTACTCTACTCTACTCTTCTCTATTGCAATATACTCTACTCTGCTCTACTCTACTCTAACTTAGCCTTGCCTAGCCTAGCCTAACCTAGCTCCACTCTACTCTACTCTACTCCACTTTACTCTAGCCTAGCCTAGACTAGCTTAGCCTAGCCTACCCTTGCCTAGCCTAATCTCGCTCTACTCTACTCTACTCTACATTACTCTACTCTAATCTGCTTTACTGTACTCTAGCATGACCTAGCTCTACTCTACTCTATTATACTCTACTCTACTATACTCTACTTTATTATATTCTACTCTACTCTAATCTAGCCTAGCCTAGCCTATCCTTCCTAGCCTAGCATAGCCATGCCTCGCCTAACCTAGCTCAACTCTACTCTACTCTACTCAACTCTACCCTTCTCAACCCTACTCTGCTTAGGTCTTCTCTACTCTACTCAACTTTACTATGCTCTACACTTCTATGCTCTACTCTATTATATTCATTTCTCTTCTACTCATCTCTGCTTTGCTCTGCTCTATTCTACTCTACTCTACTCTAATCTACTTTACTATGCTCTATTCTACCCTAGCTTAGCCAAGCCTGGCCTAGCTAAGCCTAACCTAGCTCTACTCTATTCTAATTTACTCTACTCTACTATATTGTTCTTTACTCTATTCTAGCCTAGCCTAACCTAATCTAACGTTGCTCTACTCTGCTCTACTCTTTCCTAGCCTAGCCTAACCAAGCTCTACTATTCACTACTTTGCTCAGCTCTACTTTGCTCTGCTTTTCTTTGCTTTGTCCTACTCTACTCTGCTATGCTCTATTCTACTCTACACTGCTCTACTCTATTCTACTATGCTCTACTCTTATTTGCTCTGCTCTATTCTACTATGCTATATTCTTCTCTACTCTGCTCTATTCTACTTTACTCTATCCTACTCTATTCTAGTTGTGCCTAGCCTAGCCTTGCATAACCTAGCTCTACTCTTCTCTACTATACTCTATTATAGCCTAGCCTACCTTAGCCTAGGCTAGCTTAAGCTAACCTAGCTCTACTCTACTTTACTCCTCTTCTCTACTCTACTCATATCTACTCTACTCTACTCCACTCTACTCCACTCTACTCAACTCTACTCAACTAAACTCAACTCTGCTCTACTCTACTCTAACTTAGCCTAACCTGGCCTAGCTAAGCTCTACTCTTCTTTGTTTTCCTTTACTTTGCTTTACTTTACTCTTCTTTACTCAGCTATACTCTTCTTTACTCTACACTACTCTTTTGAATTCTATTATATTATACTTTAGCCTAGCCTAGCCTATCCTTGAAAAGACTAGCCTAACTAAGCCTAACCTAACTGAGCCCTACTGTACTCTGCTCTACTCCCTCCTCTATACTCTACTTAACTCCACCCTCCTCTACACTTCTCTATTCAAGCTTAGCCTATCCTAACCTAGCTAAACTCTACTCTTATTTACTCTACTCAGCTATGATCTACTCTTCTTAGCTTTACTCTTCTCTACTCTACTCTACTCTACTCCTCTATGCACTGCTCTACTCTACTCTGTTATGCTCTACTCTTCTCTGCTCTACTCGGCTTTGCTCTACTCTGCTCTACTCTACTCTACTCTACCCTACTCAAGCCTAGTTTTTCCTAGCCTAACCTAGCTTAAGCTAGCTTTAGTCTACTCTACTCTAACCTAGCCAAGCCTACTCTAGCATAGTCTACCTAGCTTAACTTAGCTCTACTCTACTCTTCTCTGCTCTTCTCTACTCTACCCCACTCAAATCTACTCTATTATACTCTATTCTAACTTAGCTTAGTCTAGCCTAACCTAACCTAGCCCAACTCTACTCTACTCTGCTCTACTCTAACCATGAATAGGCTAACTAAGCAAAGCCTAAACTATACTAAACTTTACTCTATACTACTTTGCTCAGTTCTACTCTATTCTGCTCTATTTTTCTTTGCTATATAATGCTCTGCTTTACTCTACTCTGCTATACTCTACTCTACTATACTATACTCTACTCTACTCCATTCTACTCTACTACACACTACTTTACTATAACCTAACTTAGCCTAACCTAGCTCTACTATACTCCACTCTACTCTAGCCTAGTCTAGCCTAGCCAAGCCTAGCATAGCCTAGAATAACCTAACTCTACTTTGCCCAACTTGCTCAGCTTTTCTCTATTTTGCTCAACTTTATTCCACTCTCCTTTGGTTTATTTATACTATGCTCTATTTTGCTCTACTTTGTTCTACTATACTATGCTCTTCTCTACTCTACTCTAACTAGCCTAACCTAACATAGCTCTACCTTACTCTACTCTGCGTTACCCTGCTTTGCTCTGATTTGTTCTATTCTGCATAGCTCAGCTCAACTCTGCTTTTGCTCTTCTCTACATTGCATGCTTTACTCTGTTAGCTTTTCTTTATTCTACTCTGCTCTTCTCTACTCTATTGTACTCTCCTCTACACTGCTTTGTCCTATTCTGCTTTGCTCTACACTACTCTGCTCTACTCTACTTTACTCAATTCTACTCTACTATACTCTACTCTACTCTAGGCTAGTTTAGCCCAACATAGCAGAGCTTAGCCGAGCCTTACTCTACTCTACTCTACCGTTCTCTATTCTTCTCTACACCACTCTTTCCTTGCTTAGCCTTTCGTAGCCTATCCTAGGCTAGCCTAGCTTGGCCTTGCTTTACTCTACTGTACTCTACTCTACTATAATCTACTCTACTCTACTCTATAGTAACTTAGCCTAGCCTAGCCTAGCATAACCTAGCTCTACTGTACTCTACTCTAGCCCAGCCTAGTCGAGCCAAGCCTAGCCTAGCCTAGCTTAACCTTGCTCTACTCTACTTTACTCCACTCTGCTATACTCAAATTTTCTTTGCGCTACACTACACTACTTTGCTCTACTCTACTCTACTCCACTATGCTTTATTGCGCTCTAGCCTAGTTGAGCATAACCTAAGTTTACTGTGCTCTACTCAACTTTACTCTACTGTACTCTACTCTAGCCTAGTCTAGCTTATCCTTGTCAAGCCTACCCTTGCTTAGCCTAGCCTAACCTAGCTCTACTCCACTCTACTCTACTTTACTCTACTCTACCCTAACTTCTAGCCTAGCCTATTGTAGCCTAACCTAGCTCTATCCTACTATACTCTACTCTAATCTACTTTACTCTAGTCTAGCCTAGCTTAGCTTAGCCTAGCCTAGCCAATCCTAGCCTAACCTAGCTATGTGCCACTCTGCTCGGCTTTGCTCTTCTCTACTCTACTCTTCTCTGCTCTACTCTACTCTGCTATACTATACTCTAGCCTACCCTCGCCTATCCCAGCTCAACTCTACTCTACGCTACTCTACTCTAGCCTATCCTTCCCTAGCTTAACCTAACTTAGCTTTACTCTACTCTACTATGCTCTAATCTTCTCTGCTCTACTCTGGTCTGCTCTACTCTACCCTACTCTACTCTACTTTACTTTAGCCTTGCTTAGCCTACCCGAGCTGTACTCTACTCTGCTCTAGCTGGCGTAGCTTTGCCTACCTTAGCCTACCTTAGCCTTATCTAGCCATGCCTAACCTAGCTCTACTCTAATCTACGCTACTCTACTCTACTATACTTTACTCCACTCTACTCTACTCTACTCAACTCCACTCTACTCTGCTCTACTCAACTCCACTCTACTCTACTCTACTCGACTCAAACCTAGTTTAACCTAGCCTAGCCTAACCTAGCTCTACCCTCTTTTACTCTAGCCTAGCCTAACTTTCCATTACTCTACTCTACTCTCCTCTACTCTGGTTTGCTTTATTCTGCTCTACTTTGCTCTATTCTACTTTACTCTCCTATGTACTACTCTTCTCTAATCTACTCTACTCTCCTTTATTCTACTGTACTCCAGTTTAGCCTTACCTAACCTAGCTCTATTATACTGTACACTACTCTACTCTATTCTCCTCTACTCTACTATACATTAGCCTAGCTTAGCCTACCCACCCTAGCGTAGCCTATCCTAGCCAAACCTAGCTCTACTCCACTTTACTCAACTTTACTCTTCTCAATTCTACTCTACTCTACTCTACTATACTCTACTCTATTCTACTCTACTATACTCTAGCCTAACTTAGCCTACCTTAGCCTAACCTAGCTCTACTCTACTCTACTCTACTAAACTCTACCCTAGCCTAGCATAGCCAAACCTACCTCTGCTCTACTCTACTCTGCTCTGCTATGCTTTGCTATACACAGTACTAATCTACTCTTCTCTATTCTGCTCTGCATTCCTCTACTCTGCACCTCTACTCTACCCTACTTTACTCTACTTAGCTTTACTTTACTCTACTTAGCTTTACTTTACTCTTCTCTACTATACTCTCCTCTCCTCTATGATACTCTACTCTACTCTACTCTACTTTACTCTACTCTGCTCTACTTTTCTCTACTTTACCCTAGCTTAGCCTAACGTAATCTATTTATACTTTACTCTACTCTACTCTACTCTAGCCTATCCTAGCCTAGCCCAACCTACCCAAACCTAACCTAGCTAAATCTAGCTCTACTATACTATACTCTACTGTCCTCTACTCTGCTCTACTTTAACCTAGCTTTACCTAGCCTATCGAAGCTCTTCTCTACTTTAGCTTAGACTTTCTTATCCTGCCTAAACTAGCTTACCATAACCAAGCTCTACTCTGCTCTGCTTTGCTCTACTATGCTCTTATCTGCTATGCTCTTCTTATCTCTACACCACTTAGCTCTGTGCTACTCTGCTCTACTCTACTCAGCTCTATTCTTTACTTTAGCCTACCTAAGTTAGCCTACCCTAACCTAGCTCTACTCTACTCCACTCTAGCTTGGCCCACTCGAGCCTACCATAACCTTGCTTAGCATAGGCAAGCTTAGCCTAGGTTATGCATACCTAACCTAGCTCGACTCCACTCTAATTTAGTTTGCTCTACTCAGCATGGCTCTACTATTCTCTACTATAACCTAGCCTAGCATAGTCTTTTCTAACCTAGCTTAGCCTAGCCCATTTTTACTCTACCCTACTCTACTTTGCTTTACTCTACTACACTCTCCTCCACTCTAATCTACTCTACTCTACTCTACTCGGCTTTACTCTACTCTGCTCTTCTCTGCTCTGCTCTACTCTAATCTACTCTACTCTAGCCTAGCCTCGCATAGCCTAGCCTAACCAAGCCTAACCTAATTGTACTCTATTCTACTATACTCTACTCTACCCTACTCTATACTACTCTAACCTTGCCTAACCTACCTAAGCCTAGCTTAGCCTCTCTTAGCTTAGCCCAAAAATACCTAGCTCAACTACACTCTTTTCTTCCTTACTTTAGTCTACTCTACTATACACTACTCAACTCAACTCTACTCTAACCTACCTTAGCTTAACTTAGCATAACCTAGCTTTACTCTACTTTACTCTACTCTACTGTTCTCTAACATAGCCTAGCCTAACCTATCCTAACTTATCTCTACTCTACTCTGCTACACACTATTCTACTCTACTCTACTCTAGCCTAACCTAGCTCTGCTCTGGTTTGCTCTGCTCTGCTCTACTCTATTCTATTATGCTACGCTCTACTCTACTCTGCCCTACCCTATTGTACTTTGCTCTACTCTACTCTACTCCACTCTACTCTGCCCTATTATAAACTAGCCAAGGCTAGCCTAACCTTCCTCTATTAAACTCTACTCCACTTTACTCTACTATGCTGCACTCTACTCTACTCTAGCCTAACCTAGCCTACCTTAGCCTAGCCTAACCTAGCTCTATTGCACTCTACTCTACTCTACACTACACTACTTTTCTTTACTCTGCTATGCTTTGCTCTATTATGTTATGGTCTTGTCTACTCTACTCATCTCTACTCTACTCTACTCTTCTATAATATACTCTACCCTACTCTTCTCTACTACTCTATTCTACTCTACTCTACTCTACTCTAATTTAGCCTAACATAGCCTAGCCTAACCTCACCTAATCTAGCTCTACTCTACTCTACTCCACTCTACTATACTCTACTCTAGCCCAGCCTAGCCTAGCGTAGCCTAGCCTATCCTAGCCTACCCAAACCTAACATAGCTCTACTCTTCTCTATTCTCCCTTACTCTACTTTACTTTAGCTTAGCCCAGCCTCACCTAGCCTATCCTAGCCTAACATTGCTATGCTCTTCTCTACTCTGCTCTACTCTACTCTGCTATACTCTACATTACTTTACTCTTTTGCTTTGCTCTTCTCTACTCTACTCTACCCTCCACTCCTCAACTTTACTTTACTTTACTCTAGTCGAATCTACTCAACTCTATTTTACTCAAATCTACTCTACTCTAATCTTCTTTAGCCTAGCGTAACCTAACTCTACCCTATTCTACTCTATTCTACTCTACTTTACTTTAGTCTTGACTATCCTAGCTTGGCTTAGCTTAGCCTAGCCTAGCCTAACCTAACTCTACACAATTATACCCTGCACTACTCTACTCTATTATACTTGACTCTACTCTACTCTAAAATAGCCTAACCTAGTTTAACCAAGCTCTACTCCAAAGTATACTCTATACTTACTCTAGCTAAGCCTAGCAATTCTTAGCTTAGGCTAGCTTAACCTAACCTAGATCTGCTCTACTCTACTCTACTCTATTATGCTCTGCTCTACCTAGCTCTTCTCTACTCACTCTAGTCTACTCTAGTCTAGTCTACTCTACTCTACTCTAGCCTTGTCTAGCCAACCATAGCCTAGCTTCGCTTAGCCTAACCTAGCTCTACTCTACTCTGCTCGACTCTAATCATGCCTAACATAGCCTAGCTTAACCTAGCCAAGAAAAGCCTAGCTTAGCTTAACTTAGCTCTGCTTGGATCTACTCTGCTCTACTCTATTATGCTCTACTCTATTCTACTTTACTCTAGCCTAATGTACCCTAGCCTAGCTCAACTTAGCTCTACTCTATTATAGTCTGCTATATTCTACTCTATAGAAGCCTAGCCTAGCTTAGCATAGTCCAGCGAAACCTAACTCTATTCTACCCAATAATACCCTACTCAGCTCTACTCTACTTTACTTTACGCTACTAAACACTACTCTATTATACTCTATCCTACTATACTCTAACCTAGCCTAGCCTAACTTAACCATGCATTACTCTACTTTACTCCATTCTACTCTACTCCACTCTACTCTAGCCTAGCCTAAACTAGCATGTCTAACCTAGCTCTACTATACTCTACCCTGCTCTACCTTTCTCCTCTCTACTCTGCTCTCCATTGCTTTGCTCTACTCTACTCTACTAAACACTACTCTACATTGCTTTTCTCAACTCCACTTTGCTCTTCTCTATTCTACACTAATCTCCTCTACCCTGCTACACTCACCTTTGCTCTACTCTACTTTGCTCTACTTTACTCTACTTTGTTATAATTTACTCTAGTCTACTCTACTCCAACAAAGCCTAGCCTAGCCGAACTGTACTCTATTGTACCATACTCTATTACTCTAGCCTACCCTAACCTAACATAGCTAAGTTCTACCTTACTCTACTCCAGCCTAGCCAAGCCTAGCCTAGCTCACTCAAGCCTTGCTTTACTTTGCTCTACTCTCCTCTGCTCTTCTCTACTCTACTCTACTCTTCTCTACTCTACTATACTTTACTCTAGTCTACTCTACACTACTCTACTCTACTCTACTCTACTCTACTCTACTCTACTATACTCTAAGCTAGCCTAGCCTAACCTAACCTAACATAGCCTAACCTAGCTTTACTCTACTCTACACTAATCTAATACTTTACTCTAGTCTAGCCTAGCATAGCCTAGCCTAACCTAACCTAACCCAGTTCCACTATACTCTACTTCAGTCTACTCTACTCTACTCAAGCCTAGCCTAGCATAGCCTAGTTTAACCTAACTAAGCTCCAGTCTGCTCTGCTCTACCGTACTCTACTCTACTCTTCTCTTCTTTGCTTTACTTTGCTATGCTCTACTCTACTCTACTCTACTATGCTTTGCTCAACTTTGCTATACTCTACTCTATCTTAATCTAATCTACTTTGCTCTACTCTACTCTACACCACTCTAGCCTAGCTTAGCATAACCTAGCTCTACTCTACTCTAGTCTACTCTAGCTTAGGTTTGCCTAGCTTAGCCTAAACTTTTTTTTCTCTACTCTACTATGCTCCACTCTACTCCACCCTACTCTACTCTACTCTACGTTGCCCTACTCTTCTCTGCTCTATTCTACTCTACTCTACTCTACCCTACTCTAGCTTAGTTTTGCCTAACCTAGCCGATCCTATCATAAACATGCTCTACTCTACTCTACTCTACTCTACTCCACTCTAGCCTTACCTAACTTAACATAGCCTACCAGAGCCCTACTTAGCCTAGCCTAGCCAAGCCTAACCTAGCTCTACTCTACTCTATTCTACTCCAATTAATCCTTGCCTAATCTAGGTCTACTCTACTCTACTCCACTCTACTATACTCTACTCTACACTACTTTTCTCTTCTCTACTCTGCTCTCCTCTACTTTGCTTTGCTTTGCTTTACTCTACTCTACTCTACTCTATAATCCTTTACTCTACTCTACACTACTATGCTCTATTAGACTTTGTTTTTCTCTATTTTGCCCATCCCTAGCCTATCATTGCCTAACCTAGCTCTGCTCTACTCCATTTTACTCTACTCTATTACTCTAGCCTAGCCTAACCCAACCTAACAAAGCACTACTCTACTAAACACTACTTTACTCTACTCTATCCTAGCTTAGCTTGGCATAGCTTAACCTAACTCTGCCCTACTCTGCTATGCTTTTTTCTACTCTACTCTGCTCTACTTTTTCTTTGCTCTACTCTACTCTATTCTACTTTAGTCTACTCTACTCTAAACTAGTCCACTCTAGGTTAATTAGCCTAGCATAGCCTAACTTAACCTAGATCTACTCCATTTCTCTCTACTCTACTCTACTCTACTCTACTCCAGCATAGCCATGCCTAGCCTAGCCTAACTTAGCATGGCCTTGCCTAACCTAGCTCTACTCTTCTCTTCTCGGCTCTACTTTACTCTACTCTACTCTACTCTATTCTACTCTACACTACTCTACCCTACTCTCCTCTACTGTACTCTACTCTATTGTACTGTTGCTTAGCTTTACCTAACCTAGCTGTACTCTACTCTAGCTTAGCCTAACATAGCCTACCCTATTTTAGCCTAACCTTGCTCTACTCTACTCTACTCTGCTCAACTCTACTCTACTCTACACCACTCTAGTCCATTCTACTCTACTCTACTCTACTCTAACCTAGCCTCATCTAGTCTACCTTAGCCTAGCCTAACCTAGCTCAACTCTACTCTACTAAACTCTAGCCTTACCTAACCTTGCTCTACTCTACTCTACTCTACTTTGCTCTACTCTACTCTACTCTAATTTTGTCTTCAGTACTTTGCTCTACTCTACTCTATTCCCTCTACTCTACTTTGCTCTTCTCTACACTGCTCTACTCTGCTCTACTTTACTCTTTTGTGCTCATCTCTACTCTACTATACACTACTCTACTCAACTCTACTCTACTCTTCTTTATAATAGCCTGGCCTAACCTAGCCTAGCTTAGCCAAGCAAAGTTCTACTCTACTCTACACTACTCTACTCCTCTAGCTTAGCCTAACAAAGTCTAGGTTAGGCTAGCCTCACCTAACTCACCATAACTCAACTCTTCTCTGCTCTAGTTTGCTCCACTCTATTCTACTCCACTCCAGCCCAGCCTAACATGGTCAAACCTAACTTTTCTCTACTCTGCCTCGCTTTACACTGCTCTGTAGTACTCTAGACTACTTTACTCTACTCTACTTTACTCTGCTCTACTCTTCTTTGCTCTGCTCTTCTCTATTCTTCTCTACTCTACTTTATTCCACTCTGGCCTACTCTTGCCTAGTTTAACTTTGCCTAGCCTTGCTTAACCAAGATCTACTCTACTCTACTCTGCTCTACTTTATTCCACTTTACTCTACTCTAGCTTAGCCAAGCCAAGCCTAGCTTAACTAAGCTCTACTCTTCTCTTCTCTAATCTACTTTGCTCTACTTTGTTATACTCTTCCAAGCTTTACTCTACTCCAGTCTACACTACTCTGCTATACTCTTCTCTATACACTGTACTCTAATCTATTATACTCTAGCCTAGCCTTACTTATCTTTACTCTACTCTACTCTACCTTAGTTAACCAACCCTACCCTATCCTAACCTAGCCTAGCCTAACTTATCTCTACTCTACTCTACTGTACTCCTCTACTCTACTCTACTATACTCCACTCCAGTCTACTCTACTCAACTCTAACCTGGCCTTGCCTAGCCTATCCTAGCATAGTCTAACCTAGCTTTACTTTACCCTACTTGACTATACTCTACTCTTCTCAGCTCTAGCCTTACCTAGCCTAGCCTAGCCTAACCTTACTCTACTCTACTCTATTCTTCTCTAATCTACTCCACTCTACTTCACTTTGTTTTGCTCTGCTCTCTCTGCTCTAGTCTACTCTACTCTACTCTACTCTACTATATTCTACTCTACTCTACTCAAGCATAGCCTAACCATGCTTAACCTAGCCTAGCCTAACCTAACCTAGCCTAGCCTAGCCTAGCCTAACCTAGCCTAGCCTAGCCTTGTCAAGCCTAGCCTAACTTAGCTCTACTCTACTCCACTCTATAGTAATATACTATACTCTACTCTACTATACTCTACTCTACTATACTCTACTTTACTCTACTCTACTCTACTTTACACTACTCTAACCTAGATTAGCAAAGCTTACCTTAACCTAACCTAGCTCTACTCTGCTCTGTGATACTCTACTCTGCTCTACTCTACTCTACTCTACTCTGCTCAACTCACTCTACTTTGCTCTATTTTATTCTATTCTATTCTAGCATAACATAGCCTAGCTCTACTCTACTTTGCTCTAGCCTATCTTCGTCAGGCTTAGTCTGGCCTAACCTAGTTCTGTTCCACTCTACTCTACTCTATTCTATACTGCTTTTATCTACTCTGCCCATCTCTTCTCTACTGTACTCCACTCTGCTCTCCTTTGCTCTGCATTACTCTACTCTACTCTACTCTACTCTACTCTACTCTACTCTAATCTGTACTACTCTACTCTACTCTGCTCTACTATACTCTAACTTAGCCTACCATAACCTAGCTCTACTCTAATCTAGCCAAGCTTAGGCCAGCTTAACCTGCCCTAGCCTAACTTAGCCGAGACAAACCTAACTCTACTCAACTCTACTTTACTCGACCCTACTCTACCCTACTTAACATAACCTAGCCTAACCTAACCTATCTCTATCCTACTCTACTCTACTTAACTCTATTCCACTCTACTCTACTGTATTATGCTTATCTCTATTATGCTTTTGTCTTCTCTACTCGAGTCTATTCTTATCTACTCTACTCTTCTATACTATGGTCTGCTCTACTCTTATCTCATGTCCTCTCCTCTACTCTACTCTACTCTACTCTACTCTGCTCTAATCTTCTCTACTCTACTCTGCTCTCCTCTACTCTACACTACTCTAATATACTTAACTCTAATCTATGCTCGCCTAGCTTACCTGAGCCTAGCCTAGCCTAACTTATTTATACTCTACTTTATTCTATTCTACTATACTCTACTCCAATCTTTCTACTCTACTCTACTCTACCTTACTCTAACCAAGCCTAGCCAAATCGAGCTCTACTTTACTATGCTCTACTCTACTCTAGTCTAGCCTAGCTTAGCCTAGCCAAGCCTAAACTAGCTATGCTCTGCTCTACTCTAATTTGCTCTGCTCTACTCTTCTCTACTTTGTTCTACTCTGCTCTACTCATCTCTACTCTACTCTTCTCTATTCATCTCTACTCTATCCTAACTTAGCCTTGTCTATTCTGGCCTAACCTTGCTCTACTCTTCTTTACTCTAGTTTACTCTACCATACGCTACTCTACTTTACTCTACTTGACTCTACTCTAGCCTAGCCTATCTTATCCTAGCCCAGCATAACTTAGCCACACCTAACCTAGCATTACTCGACTCTACTCAAACTAGCCTTGCCTAACCTAGCCTAGCCTTGCCTTGCTCTACATAGCTCTACTCTACACTGCCATACTATTCTCTACTCTGATCTATCTAAGCCAAGCCTAACCTAGCTCTGCTCTACTCTGCTCTTCTCTACTTTGCTCTGCCCTACTCTTTTTTTTCTACTCTACCCTTCTCTCCTCTACTTTATTCTATTTTTCTTAGCTCAACTTTACTTTGCTTTGCTCTGCTCTACTTTACTCTTCTCAACGCTAGTTTTCTCTACTCTGCTCTGCTCTCATCACCTCTCCTCTCCTCTCCTCTCCTCTACTCTCCTCTCCTATAATTTACTCTACTCTACTCTACTCCACTCTAATCTACTCTAATCAACTCTACTCTACTCTATTCTACTCTACTTTACTCTACTCTCACCTAGGTTACTAAAACCTAGCTTAGCCTATCTAACTCTACTCCACTATACTCTACCCTAGCCTAGACTTCCTTAGCCTACACTTGCCAAGCCTGGCTTAGCCTAACCAAGCTCTATACTACTATACACTAGTCTACTCTACTCTAAGCTACTCTACTCTACTCTATCATATCCTAGCTTAGCCCAACATAGCTTAGCATAAACTAACCTAGCTCTACTCTATTCTACTCAACTCTACTCCACTCTACTCTACTTTACCTTACTCTACGTTACTCTACTCTACTCTACTCTATTATGCCCAACTCTAAGAAAGCCTAGCCACGCGTTGCCTAACAAAGATCTACTCTACTCTACTATACTCTAGTCATGCCTAGCCTTACGTAGCCCATCCTAGCCTAACCTAGCCTAACGTTGCTTTGCTCTACTCTACTCTTCTCTACTTTGGTCTGTTCTATTTTTTTATTCTCTATTCTATGCTCCTCTACTCTGGTCTTCTTTGCTCTGCTCTACTCTACTATGCTCAACTTTACCTACTTTACTCTCCTCTATTCTTCTCTACTCTACTCTACTTTGCTCTTCTTTTCACTAGCCTGGCCTTTCTTAGCCTCACGTAACCTAATTTAACTTAGTTCTGCTCTACTCCACTCTACTCTACTCTGCTCTACTCTACTGCTCTTGCCTAGCCTAACCTAGGATACCTTGCCTAGCCTAACCTAACATAACCTAGCTTAGCTTTACTCTTGTCTACTCTACTAAACTCTTGCCTAGCTTAGCCTAACTTAGCTTACTCTTCTCTACTCTGCTATACTCTGCTCTACCTTACTTTGCTCTACTTTATTCTTATCTACTTTGTTCTACTCTCCTCTCCCCTCCTCTCCTCTCCTCTCCTCTACTCTACTCTACCTCACTCTTCTCTACTCTACTCTGCTTTAACTTAGCTCAGATTAACTTAGCCTAATATAGCTCTACTCTACTCTAATCATCTCTACTCCAGCCTAACCTACCCTAGCTGAGACTAGTCTTCCATAGCCTTGCCTAACCTCGCTCTTCTCTACTTTGCTTTACTTTGTTATACTCTGCTCCTCTCTACTCTATTCTACTGTACTCTGCTATACTCTAGCCAAGCCTAGCCTAACATAACCTAGCTCAACTCTACACAACTCTACTCTACTCTACTTGACTCTAACCTAGCCTAATCTAGCTCTACTTTACTATACTCTACTCTAATCTAAGATAGCCTAGCATAGCCTAATCTAACTAGCAATACTCTACTCTACTCTACTCCACTCTACTCTAGCCAAGCCAAGCCTAACCTAGCCTAACCTCACCAAACCTTGCTCTACTCTGCTCTACTCTACTCTACTCATCTCTACTCTGCTCTACTATATTATGCTCTACCTCACTATTCTCTACACTATTTCTACTTTGCTCTTCTCTACTCTACTCTACTCTACTCTATTCTTTTCTACTTTAGCCTAGCCTAGCCTAACCTAACCTAGCTTTACTCTACTCTACTCTACCCTAGCTTAACAAAACCTAACCTTGCCTAGCTTTACCTAGCCTAGCCTAACCTAGCTCTACTCTACTCCACACCACTCTTTTCTACTATACTCTACTCTACTCTAAACTTACCTAGCTTAGCCAAGTCTTGATTGGGCTAACCTAATTCTACTATACTCTATTCTACTTAACTCTACTCGGCTCTACAATGCTATGCTCTGTTGTTTTTTACACTGCTCTTCTCTTCTTTGCTCTGCTCTACCTATTCTCTGCTCTACTTTGCTCTATTATGCTTTTCTGCTATGCTCTACTCTACTCAACTCTAGTCTACTCTAGCTTAGCCTAACTGAGCTTTACTCTTCCTTACTCTACTTTACTCTAGCTTAGCCATGGTAAGCATACCTTAGCCTAGCTTAACCCAGCCTAGCCTAGCCTAAGATAGCTCTACTCTACTCTACTCTACTCTAATCTACTCTACTCTACTCTACTCTAGGCTAGCCTTACATAGTAAAGTCTAACCTAGCTCTACTTTACTCTAGCATAGCCTAGCCTAACTTAGTTTTACTCTACTCTGCTTTTCTTTACTCCGCTCTGCTCTTTTCTATTCTACTCTACTATTCTTTACTCTTTTCTACTTTGCTCTACTCTACTCTGCTCTACTTTGCTCTGCTCTGCTCTACTCTATTGTACTATACCCTAGCAAAGCCTAATCTAATATACTCTACTCTACTCTACACTAACTTAGCCAAGCCTTACTGAGTCAAACTAGCTTCACTCTACTCTTCTTTACTCTACTCTAGCCTTGCTGAGCCTAGCATAACCTTTCTCTACTCTGCTCTACTCTATGGAGGTCAACTCTACTCTACTTTGCTTTACTCTACTCTACTCTACTCAACTTCACTCTTGCCTAGCTTACCCTAACCCTACTCAACTCAACCCTACTCTACGATACTCTACTAAACTATACTCTATTCTACTTTACTCCACTCTTCTATACTCTACTCTAGCCTAGCCTAACCTAGACTAGCCTAGCTAGCCTAACCAAGCTTAGCCTAACATAGCTATAATCTTCTCTACTCTACTTTACTACACTATGCTCTACTAAACCCTACTCTACTTTGTTCTATTCTACTCTACTCTACTTTACTCTACACTTGCCTTGCATTGCCTAAACATGCCTACTCTAGCCTAGCATACCCTACCCTAACCTAGTTCTACTCTACTTTACTCTACTCTACTCTACTCAACTCTATTTTAATCTACTATGTTCTATTCTACTCTAACTTAGCCTAGCCTAACATAACTCAACTCTACTCTACTCTACTCTAGCCTAGCCTAGCCTCACCTAGCTCTTCTCTACTCTATTCATCATTACTCTGCTCCTCTCTACTCTACTTTGCTCTACTCTACTTATCTCTTCTCTACTATACTCCACTCTACTTTCCTATGCACTAGTATATTCTATTATACTCTATTCTACTCCACTCTATTCTAGACTTGCCTAGGCAACCTAACTTAGCAGTACTTTACTCAACTCTTGCTTAGCCTAACCTAACTCTATTTTACTCTACTATACTTTGCTTAACTCCACTCTACTCTACTCTACTCTAACCTACCCTAGCTTCACTATGACAAGCCTTACTTAGCTTAGCCTAGAACTACTCTGCTCTGCTCTACTCCACTCTGCCCTACTCCACTCTACTCTACTCTATTCTACTCCTCTCTGCTTTACTCAGTAATGCTCTGTTATACTCTACTCTACTCTATACTACTCTACTTTAGCCTAGCGTAGCCTAGCCTAGCCTAGCTCTACTCTACTCTACTCAAGCTTAGCCTAGACTAGATTAGCTTGGCTTAGGCAAAGCTAGCACTACTCTACTCTACTATACTATACTAAACTATACTCTTCTCTATTCTACTCCACCATACTCTAACCAAGCCTAACATAGCCTTGCCAAACCTAGCTCTACTCTACTCTACTCTACTCTAGCCTAGCTTCGCTCAGCCTAGCCTAGCCTAACTATGCTCTACTCTACTCTACTCTACTCTAGCCTAACCTAACCTAGCTTTACTCTACTCTATTCTATTCTAGCTTAACATAACTTTGCATAGCCTAACCTTGCTCTACTCTATTCTATTCTGCTCTACTTTGCTTTACTCTTCTCTATTATGCTCTACTCTGCTCTGGTTTGCTCTACACTACTCTACTCTGCTCTCCTCTACTCTGCTCAGCTTAGCTCTACTCTAGTCTACTTTGCTATGCTTTACTGTGCCATGCTTTGCTCTACTCCACATTACTCTCCTCTAATTTACACTATTATACTCAACTCTACTCTACTCTAACTTAGCCTAACCAAGCCTAGATTAGCTTAGCTTAGCCTAACCTTAGCTCTACTCTACGTTACTTTACTCCCCTCTATTCTACACTACTCTTTTCTGCTCTCCTCTACTCTACTCTACTATGCCTTACTCTGCTCTACACTACACTACTCTGCTCTGCTCTACTCTACTCCACACTATTCTAGCCTAGCCTAGCCCCTCTAACCTTGCCTAGCCTAGCCTAGCCTATCCTAACCTTACTCTGCTCTATTCTACTCTACTTTAGCCAAGCCAAGCCTAGGCTTTCCTAGCTCTGTTCCATGCTACTTTGCTCTACTTTGCTCTGATATGCTCTACTCTGCTCTTCTCTGCTCTACTCTGTTATACTCTTCTCTGTTATACACTTCTCTACTCAAATCTAGCCTAGTTTAGCCTAGCTTATCCAGCCTAATCTAGCTATACTCTACTCTAATCTACTTCATTATACTCTAGCCTAGACCATACTATCATAGCCAAGCCTAGCTTAACCTTCCTCTACTCTACTTTACTCTACTCTGTTATGCTTTATTCAACTCAACTCTACTCTACTTTGCTCTACTCTGCTCTACCTTAGCCTAGTTTAGTAAAGCCTAACTTAGCTCTGCTCTACTCTACTTTGCTTTGTTATGCTCTGTTAAACTCTACTCTACTCTTCTCTACTCCACTCTGCTCTACTCTATTGTGCTCAATCCTACCCTAGCCTAACCTAACTCTACTATACTTTACTCTACTCTACTCTAGCCTAGCACAGCTTAGCCTAGCCAAACCTAGCTCTACTCTACTCTGCTCTACTATACTCTATTCTATTATACTCTACTATACTCTATTCTACTTTACTCTAACCTAGCTTAACCTAGTTGTACTCTGCTCTACTCTACTATAACCTAGCCTGAACTAGCATAGCATAGCTTAGCCTAGCCTAACCTTGCTTTGCTCTACTCTACTCTACTTTCCTCTACTCAACTCTACTCTACTCTACTCTGTTCTACTTTTCTCTAATCCATTACGTTCCACTATGCTCTTCTCTACTCTAATCTACTCTGCTCTACTATGATCTACTCTGCTCTGCTCTCCTCTACTCTACTCTACTCTACTCTAACTTAACCTAGCCTAGCCTAGCATAGCCTAACCTTTCTCTACTATACTCTACCCCACTATACTGTACTCTACTCTAGCCTCGCCCAGCCTAACTGAGCTCTACTTTGCTTTGGTCTGCTATGCTCTTCTTTGCTCTACTCTGCTCTACTTTGCTCTACTCTGCTCTATTATGCTCTTCTCTTCTCTACTCTACTCTATTAAACTCTACTAAACTCTAACCTAGCCTAGCCTAACCTATCCTAGCCTAACCTAACCTATCTTTACTCTACTTCAGGCTAGCATATCCTAGCCCAGCCTAACCTAGCTCTACTCTGCTCTTCTCTACTCTACTCTACTCTACTCCATAATAATATCCTTTACTCTACTCTACTCTACTCCATTCTACTCAAACCTAGCCTAGGAAAGCTTAGCCACATATAACTTTGCCTGACCTTGCTCTACTATGCTTTGCTCTACTCTACTCTGCTCTACTCTACTTTTTTATACTCTGCTCTGCTCTACTCTGCTCTTCTTTACTATGCACTACTCTATTCTACTCTACTCTACTCTACTCTAGCCTAGCCTACCTAGACTAGCTTAGCCTAATTAAGCTCTGTACTATTATACTCTTCTTTATGCTACTCTACTCTACTCTGGCCTAGCTTAGCCTAGCATACCCCAGCCTAACCTCGCCTAACCTAACTCTATTCTACTCTACTTTATTCTACTCTACTAGATTATACTCTACTCTACTCTACTCTAACATAGCCTAACTTCACCTAGCTTAGCCTATCCTTGCTCTACACTTCTCTACTCTAATCTAGCCTACCCTATCCTAGCCTAATTTAGCTTTGCTATACTCAGTTTAGCTCTACTCTATTCTGTTATGCTCTGCTCAATTCTACTCTACTCTGCTCTACTCTCTTCTGCTACACTCTCCCCTACTTTACTATACCCTAGCCTACCCTAACCATGCTTAATTCTACTCTACTCTACTCTATTCTAGCCTAGCCCAGCCTAGCATATCCTAGCATAACCTAGCCTAGCCTAATCTAACCTAACTTAGCTTTATTCTACTCTACTCTCCTCTACTCCATTATACTCTACTCTACTCTAACCTAGCCTAGCCTAGCCATAGTGCCCTACTCTACTCTACTCTATGCAAGCCTAGTCAAGCCTAACCTTGCTCTTCTTTACTTCACCCTTCTCTAATATGCTCCACTTTGCTCTGATCTGCTCTGCTCTACTTTGCTCTACTTTACTCTACCCTACACTACTTTTGCTCTGCTCTGCACTACTCTACCCTGCTCCAATCTACTTTACTCCACTCTATCCTACTTTTGCCTTACCTAGTCTATCCTAACCCAACAAAGCCTTACTCTACTCTACTCTATTCTACACTACTCTACTCTACTCAGCTCTAACCTAGCCTAGCCTAACCATGCTCTTCTCTACTCTACTCTGCTCTGCTCTACACTACTCTGCTCTGCTTTACTCTACTTAACTCAGCTTTAATCTAATCTGCTCTACTCAGCTCTACTCAGCTCTACTCTGCTCTACTCTACTCCTCCTTACTCTACCTTAGCCTAGCCTAACCTAACCTAGCTCAACTCTACTCTATTCTACTCTACTCGACTCAACTCCAGCTTAGCTTAACCTAGCCTTTCCTAGCCTAACCTAACCTAGCTCTGCTTCATTCTACTCTACTCTTCGCTACTTTACTCTACTCTACTCTACTCTGTTCTACTCTACTTCTCTTTACTCTACTATGTTTTGCTCTACTCTACTTTAGCTAAGCACAGCCTAGCCTAGCCTAACCTAACCAACTTTTACTCAACTCTACTCTTCTCTTCTCGAACCTAGCCTAACCTACCTTTACCTAGCTTAACCTAGCTCTAGTCTACTTTACTCAACCCTACTATACTCTACTCTACTTTACTCTACTTTACTCTACTCTACTCTACTCTACTCTAACTTAACCTAACATACCCTAGCTTAGCCAAACCTTTCTTTATCTTACTCTGTTATGCTCTTCTCTGCTTTCCTCTACTATCCTAAATTCTACTTATCTCTATCCTATTATTCTCTGCTCTACTCTACTCTGTCATTCTCTACTCTACTCTAGTCTACTCTACTGTACCCTACTCTATTCTAGCTTAGCCATGCATAGCCTACCCTAGGTTAACCTAGCTCTACTCTATTCTACACTGCTTTACTCTACTTTACTCTAACCTAGCTTAGCCTAGGCTCACCTAACCAAGCTCTACTCTACTTTAGCCATGCGTAAACTAGCCTAGCTTAGCTTAGCCTAACCTAACTCTGCTCAACTTTACTCTGTACAGCTCTACTCTGCTCTACTCTGCTCTGCTTTGGTGAATTCTACTCCGCTCTACTCTGCTCTTCTCGATTGTACTTTAACCTAACCTAGCTTAACCTAACTTAGCTCTACTCTACTCTACTCTACTCTAGTTTTGCTTAGCCTAGCTTAGCCTAACCTAGCTTTGATCTACTCTACTCTATTCTATTATACTCTACTCTACCCAAGCCTAACCTTGCTCTACTCTGCTCTACTTTTCTTTGTCCTACTTTACTCTCCCCTACTCTGCTCTATTCTACTCTACTCTGCTTTGCTCTACTCTACTCTACTCAAAACTACTCTGCTCCACTCTACTCTACTCATGCCTAGCCTAAACTAACCAACTTAGCTCTACTCTACTCTTCTCTACTCTACTCTTCTCTACTCTACTCTACTCTACTCTACTCTACTCTACTATACTCTACTCTTCTCTACTCTAGCCTAGCCTACTCCATAGCCTAACCTAGCCTTACCTAGCCTAGCTTAGTCCAACCGAACCTAGCACAACTCTTCTCTACTGTACTCTACTTTACTCTACCCTACTCTACTATATTCTACTCTACACTTCTTTACTCTACTCTAACCTAGCCAAGCCTAACCTAACCAAGCTCTACTCTATTCTACTCTACTCTAACCTTGTCGAGCTTAGCCAAGTTTAGCTTAGGCTGACCTAGCTCCACTCTACTCTGCTCTACTCTGTTGTGCTCTACTTTACTCTTTTTTCTCTACTTTGTTATACTCTACTCTACTCTACTCTACTTTGCTCTGCTTTACTCTACTCTGCTCTACTCTACTCTGTTCTACTTTACTCTGCTTTGCTTTACTCTACTCAACTCTAATCCACTCGACTCTACTCTACTCTACTCTTGTGAGGTCTAGCCTAGTCTAGCCTATCCTAGCCTAACCTAGCTCTACTCTACTCTACTCTGCTCTGCTTTACACTTATCTTATCTGCTCAATTATACTTTACTCTGGTCTACTCAACTTTGCTTTGCTCTTGTCTACTCTTCTCTGCTCTGCTCTACTCTTCTCTGCTCTAATATGCTTTGCTCTACTCTACTCTACTCTACTCTACTCTACTCTACTCTACTCTACTCTACTCTACTCTACTCTACTCTACCCTACTCTATTCTACTCTACTCTAATATACTCTAGCCTAGTTTAGCCTAGCCTTGCCTCACCTAACCTAGCTCTACTCTACTTTTCTTTAATTTACACTACTCTACTCTGCTCTAGCTTAACGTAGCCTAGCCTCGCCTAGCCTAACTTTCCTCAACACTACTTTAATCTACTGTACTCTACTCTACTCTAATTTACTTTACTCTACTCTAACTTAGCCTAGCCTTGCCTAATCTAACTTATCTCTACTCCACTTTACTCTATTATACTCTATTCCACTCTACTCTCGCCTAGCCTAGGCAAGCTTAACCAACCTTTGCTCTGCTCTATTATGCTCTGCTCAACAATTCTTTTCTCTGCTCTGCTCTACTCTGCTTGTCTTTACTTTATTCCACTCTACTCTGTTCTATTGTACTCTAGCCTAGCCTAACCCTGCTCTTCTCTACTCAACTCTACTCCAATCTACTCTAGCCAAGCTTTGCCTAGCCTAGCTTAGCCTAACCTAGTTTTTCTCTACTTTACTCTACTTTGCTTTACTTTTCTCTACTCTGCTCTACTCTCCTCTACTCCATTATGCTCTTCTCTGCTCTACTCTGGTCTACTCTGCTTTGCCCTATTCGACTCTACTCATCTCTACTCTTCTCTACTCTACTCTGCATTGCTTTGCTCTGCTCTACTCTTCTCTACTTTACTCTACTCTACTTTGCTATGCTCTGCTTGGCTCTGTTATGCTCTACTCTCCTCTCCTCACCCCTCCTCTCCTCTCCTATCCTCTCCTCTCCCCTCCTTTCCTTTACTCTACTTTACTCTACTTACTCTACTCAACTCTACTCTACTCTACTGTACTCTACTCTACTCGACTATATTCTACTCTATTACACTTTACTCTACTCTAGCCTAACTAAGCCTAGCCTCACCTAATCTAGCTCTACTCTACTCTATTATATGATACTCTACTCTACTCTAGCTTAGCTTACCCTAACCTAATCAAGCTTTACTATACTCTACTCTACTCTACTCTAACCTAGCCTAGCTTTACTATACTCCACTCTACTCTAGCTTAGCTTAGCCTAACCTTAACTAACCTTCCTTTGCTCTACTCTATTATGATCTACTATACTTTTTACTACTCTACTCTACTCTACTACACATTGCTTTCCTTTGCTCTACTCTGCTCTGCTTATCTCTACTCTACTTTACTTTATTATACTCTTGTCTAGCCTAACATAGCCTAATCTCACTATACTATACTCTACTCTACTCTAGCTAAGCTTTGGCTAGCCTAGCCTAGCCACACCTAGTTCTACTGTACTCCATTCTACTTTACTCCACTCTACTCTAACCTAGCTTAGCTTAGCCTAGCCAACCTAGCTCTACTTTATTCTAATCTTGCTTAACCTATCCTAACCTAACCTAACTCTACACTACTCTACTCTACTTTGCTCTACTCTACTCTACTCTACTCTAATCTAACCTAGCCTAGCCTAGCCAAGCTCTACTCTGCTCTGTTCCAAGCTAGCCTGGCTTAACTTAACTTGTTTTTGCTCTGCTCTTCTCTGCTTTACTCTACTCTACTCTACTTTACTCTACTCTGCTCTACTCTTATTTAATCTGCTCTACTCTACTCTACTGTACTCTACTTTGTTATGCTCTCCTCTATTCTACTCAACTCTACTCTAGCCTAGCCTTGCCTAATCAAGATCTACTCTACTCTACTCTATGTTTCTTTACTCATGCTTAGCCAAGCCTAACCTTGCTTAGCCCAGCCTACCTTAACCTAGCTCTACACTATTCTACTCTACTTTACTCTACTCTACTCTCAGCTAGCCTAGCCTACCCTAACCTAACTCTTCTCTACTCTACTATACTCTAGCCTAGCCTCACCTAGCCTAGCCTAACCTTGCTCCACTCTACTCTACTTTACTTTACTCTACTCTACTCTTCTCTTCTTTGTTCTACTTTGCTCTACTCTACTCTGCTCTACTCTACTCTACTATAATCTACTCCACCATACCCTACTCAAACTTAACCTAGCCTTGCCTAGTTTAGCCTAACCTAATCTAACCTTACCTTGTAAAGCTGAGTCTCACTCTACTCAAATCTACTTTACTCTTTTTTTTCTACTCTATCCTAGCTAAGCCAAACTTAGCCTTATGCTACTCTACTCTACTCTACCCTTCCCCACTATACTTTATTATACTATACTTTACTTTACTCTAGTCAACTCTACTCTGCTCTACTATACTCTACTATACTCTATCCTATCTTACTCTAACCTAGCATAGCCTAACCTAGCCTAACTTATCCTATCCTAACTTAACCCCACCTAGCCTAACCTTGCTCTACTATACTATTCTCTACTATATTTTATTCTACTCTAGCCTAGCTAAGCCTAAGCTTGCTTTGTATTACTCTACTCTATTTTAGCATAACCTAACCTAGCCTAGCCTATCCTAACCTAAACTTTCTTTGCCTTTTCCAGCCTTACTATACTCTACTCTACTCCACTATACTATACTCTACTTTACTCTTCTCCACTCTACTCTACTCTAGCTTTACCTAACATAGCTTAGCCTAGCCAAACCAAGCCTAGTGTAGCATAGCCTTAACTAGCCTAGCCTAGCTTAGCCTAGCTGAGTCTAGCCTAGCCTAACATATCCTAACCAAAGCTCACCTAGCCTAGCCTTTCCTTACTCTACTATACTCTACTCTACCTTACTCTATTTTGTTATATTCTAGCCTAACTAAGCTTAGCTTACCTCAATGCTACTCTACTCTACTATACTCTAGCCAAATCTTGCCTAGCTTAGCTTATCATATGCTTTCAAAACTATACTCTATTTTACCCAACTCTACTTAACTCTACTCTACCCTAGCCTAACCTCACCTAGGCTCTACTCTATTTTACTCGACTATACTCTACTCTATTTTATTCTATTACATCCTAGCTAAGCATAACTTAACTCTATGCTACTCTACTCCACTCTTTTCTTCTCTAACCTAACTTAGCCTAGCCTAACCTAGCCTGACCTAGCTTTGTCTTGCCTAGCCTAGCCTAGCCATACTCTACTCTACTCTACCCTACTCTACCATATTCTACTCTAGCCTAACTTATCCTAGCCTAGCTTAACCTCACCTAGGCTCTACTCAACTTTGCTCTACTCTACTGTATTCTGCTCTGCTCTACTATGCTTTGATCTGCTCTACTTTGCTCTACTCAACTCTACTCTACTATGCTCTACTCTGCTATGCTCTATTCTACTCTACTCTTCTCTACTCTTCTCTACTCTGCTATGCTCTACTCTATGCTACTCTACTCTACTCCACTCTACTCTACTTTACTATGCAATACCCTTCCCTACTCTAGCCTAGCCTATCTTACTCTACCCTTACCTAGCCTAGCCTAACCTAACCTCACCTAGCCTTCCCTAGCCATACTCTACTCTACTCTACACTATTTTATTCTACTCTGGCCTAACGTAAGCCAAACTTAGCTTTATGCTACTCTTCTTTATGCTACCTGACTCTAGTCTAACTTAGCCTAGCCTAGCCTAGCATAGCCTTACCTACACCTACTATACTCTACTATACTCTACCCTACTCTATTATACTTTACTGTACTTTACTCTATTCTACTATTGCTTAGCCTAGCGTAGCCTTGCCTAACCTATCCTGACTTAACCTCACCTAGCTTAGCCTAGGCTTACTCTGCTCTACTATACTATACTCCACTTTATTTTATTCTACTCTAACCTAGCTAAGTCTAACTTAGCTCTATGCTCCTCTACTCTACTCTACTCCACTCTAGCTTAGCCTAGCTTAGCTTAGTATTACCTAGCCTAGCCTAGCCTAGCCTTATTATACTCTACTCTACCCAACTCTACTCTACTCTAGCCAACCTTAGCCTAGCCTATCCTAACCTTGCCAAGACTAGCCTAGCCTTACTCTACTCTACTTTATTTCATTCAACACTAGCCTAGCTAAACTTATCATAGCTCTATGCTACTCTACTCTACAATACTCTACCATAACCTAACTTACCTTGCCTAACCTAGCTTAGTCTAACCTAAGCAAACTTAGCCCAGCCATAATATACTCTACTCTACCCTACTCTACACAACTCTAATCGAGCCTAGCCTAACCTAGGCTAGCCTTGCCTAAACTAACCTAGCTTAGCCCAACCTTACTCTACTCTACTCTATTTTATTCTACTCTAACCTATTTAAGCCAAACTTAGCTTTATACTACACGACTTTACTCTACTAGAGCCTATCCTAGCCTAACCTAGCCCAACCAAGCCTAAGCTTGTCTAGCCTTACCCAACTTACTATACTTTACTCAACTCTACTTTACTCTACTCTGCTATACTTGACTCTAGCTTAGCCTAGCCTAGCCTAACCTATCTTAGCCAAGCCTAGCCTAGCCTAACCTAACTTATCCTAACCTAACCTCATCTAACCTAGCCTAGCCTTACTCTACTCTACTCTTCTCCACTCTAAACTACTCTAATCTACTCTATTTTATTCTACACTAGCCTAACTTAGCTTTATGCTACTCTACTTTATTCTAGCCTAACATAGCCAAGCCTAGCCAAACCTTATCTAGCCTAGCCTAGGCCTGCTATACACTACTTTAACCTACTCTACTCTACTCTACTCTTTCTTAGCCTAGCATGGCCTAACCTAGGCTCTGCTTTGCTCTACTCTGTACTGCTCTTCCCTGCTCTACTTTGCTCTTCTCTGCTCTTGTCTGCTAAGCTCTACTCTGCTCTACACTGCTCTGCTATGCCATACTTTACTTTGCCCACTCAACTATACTCTAATCTACTCTACTATGCTCTAACTTAGCCTAGCCTAACTAAACTTAATTCTACTCTACTCTAGCCTATCCTAGACTAGCCTACCCTAGGCTAACCAAGCTCTACTTTACTCTACCCTACTTCACCCTACTCTACTCTACTCTATTCTACTCTACTCTACTCTACTCTACTCTTGCCTCGCCTGGACTTGCCAAGCCTAACCTAACTCTGCTCATCTCAACTCTACTCCAGCCTAGCCTAGCCTAATTTTGCTCTACTCTACTCTACTTTGCTTTACTCTACTTTTCTCAATTCTACTCTAGAATTCTCTACTCTACTCTGCTCTGCTTTATTCTGCTCAACTCTTTTAACTCTATTATACTCTAACCTTGCTTAGCCTATCTAAGACTAAACTAGCTCTACTCTACTCTAATTAATGCTACTCTACTCAACTCTACTCCACTCTATCCTAACCATGCCTAGCTTATCCTAGCCTAATTAGCCTAGCCTAGCATAGTTTAACCTAGCTATACTCTACTCTACTCTACTTTGTTCTACTCTAACTTAGCCTAGCCTAGCTTGACCTAACTTAGCTTTACTCTACTATAGAGCCTTGCTTAGCCTAACCTAGCTTATTCTAGCTCTGCTCTGCTCTTGTCTACTCTACTCTACACTACTCTACTCTAATCTACTCTTCTCTACTCTATTACAACAAAGCCTATCCATGCCTAGCCTAACCTAGCTCTACTCTACTCTACTCTAGCCAAACAAAGCCTAGCCTAACCTTGTTCTACTCAACTTTTCTTTGCTCTACTCTACTCTACTCTACTCTACTCTACATTACTCTACTCTACTCTACTCTACACTACTCTACTCTACTCTACTCTACTTTTCTCTACCTTAACCTAGCCTCACCTTGCCATGCCTAACCTAGCTCTACTTTGCTCTACTCTACTCTACTATTCTCTACTTTACTCTACTCTACTCTACTTTACTTCAGCCTAGCCTAGTAATGCCTAGCCTATCCTAGCCTAGCCTAACCTAACCTAGCTCTTCTCTACTATCCTAAACACTACTCTACTCTACTCTACACTACTCTACTCAACACAAACCTAACCTCGCCTAACAAAGCCCAACCTACCTCTTCTCTAATATATACCTCTTCTCTAATATATTGTTCTCTACTCTACTTTACTCTACTCAAACCGTGCCTATCTTAGCCTTGCTTAACCAAGCTCTACACTGCTTTGTTTTGCTCTGCTATATTTTTCTCTTCTTCACTCTACTCTGCTCTACTTTGCTTCTCCCTTCTCAGCTTTGCTCTACTCTACTTTACTTTGCTCTACTTTTCTCTACTCTTCTCTACTCGGGTATGCTCTACTATACTATGCTTTATTCTAGTCAACTCTAGCCTGATTTAGCCTAGCCTAACCTAACGTTTCTTTACTCTACTCTACTCTACTCTAGCCTAGCCTTGCTTATCATAGCCTTGTCTGGCCTAACCTAGCACTACTCTAGTCTAGTCTACTCTAACTTAGCTTAGCCTGGCCTAGCCAAACCTAGCTCTAATCTACTCTACTTTACACTACTTTAGTCTAGCCTAGCCTAGTCAAACCTAGCTCTACTTTACTCTGCTCTACTCTACTCTACTCTACTTTATAGTAATCTAGCCAAGCCTAGCCTAACAAAGCTCTACTCTACTCTACTCTACTAAACTCTACTACACTATACAATACTCTACTCTATTCTTCTCTACTCTTCTCTAGCCATAGCTTAACCAAACCTAGCCAAGCCTATCCTGACCTATCCTAGTCTAAGCAAGCTCTACTCTGCTCTACTCTACTCAACTCTACTCTACTTTACTCTAACCTAACCTAGCCTAGCCAAGCCCAACTTAGCTCCACTCTACTCTACACTATTATACTTTACTCTAGCCTAGCCTAGCCTACCATAGCCTATCCTAACCTAACCTTGCTCTACTTTACTTTGCTTTACTTTGTTTTCCTCTACTCCAGTTTGCTCTATGCTGCCCTACTCTACTTTGCTCCATTTTGCTCCTTTCCACTCTTATATGCTTTGCCCTACCTACTTTTCTCTGCTCTACTCTGCTTTGCTCTACTCTACTCTGCACAAAACTACATTAGTCTAGCCTAGCCCAACCTAGCCTACCTTAACCTAGCTCAACTCTACTTGACTCTACTCTACTCTAGCCTAACCTAGCCTAGCCTCGCCTAGCCTTACCAAGGCTAGCCTAACTTTTGTATACTCTAATTTAACCTACTCTCCTTTACTCTACTCTTTACTAGAGCCTAGCCTCATCTAGGCTCTGTTATACTCTACTCTACTTTTCACTGCTCTACTCTACTCTACACTTCTCTACTCTACTTTGCTCTTCCCTTCTCTACTCTACTCTACTCTACTCTACTATGCTCTGCTCTACTTTGCTCTACTCTGCTTTGCCCTACTACACTTTGTTATACTCTACTCTGCTCTATCCTTGCTTTGCTTAACTGGGCTCTATTCTTCTCTACCCTACTCTACTCAACTCTAAACTACTCAAACATAGCTTAGCCTAGCCTAGTCTAAGCTAGGTCTATTCTACTCTACCTTACTCTACACTAGCCTAGCCAAGCCTAACCTTTCTTTACTCTACTCTACTCTGCTATAGCCTAGCTTAGCCTAACTTAGCTCTACTTTACTCTACTCTGCTCTGCTCCGCTCTACTTTTCTCTACTCTGCTCTACTATACTCTACTCTACTCTGCTCTACTCTAATTTGCTCTACTCTACTCTACTCTATTACACTCCAGCCTAGCCAACCCTAATCTTGCAGTACTCTAGTCTGATCTACTCCACTCAACTCCACTCTACTATAGTCTAGCCTAGACTAGTCTAACCATTCCTACCCTTATTTAGCCTGGCCTAGCCTCGCTAACCTAGCTCTACTCTACTCTATTAACTACTCTATTCTACATTATACTACTCTACTTGACTCTACTCTAACCTAGCCTAACCTAACCTAGCTCTAATTTACTGTAGTCGAAACTTGCTTAGCCTAGCCTATTGTAATCTAGCTCTGCTCTACTATGCTCTATCCTACTCTATTTTACTCTGCTTTACTCTTCTCCAATTTACTTTACTCTTCTTTACTTTAATCTAACCCTTCCTAGCCTAGCCTAACCTAACTTAACTCTACTTTACTCTACTGTAGCATAACCTAGCCTAATCTCATTCTGCTCTACACTACTCTACTCTAGTTCTCTTTACTCTGCACCTCTTTACTCTACTCTCTTGTGCTCTACTCTACACTATTTTACTCTACTTAGCTCTAGTATACTCTACCCTACTCTACTCTACTCTACTCTACTCTACTTTATTTTTCTCTATTCTACTCAGTTCTACACTACTCTACTCTGCTCTACTCTACTCTTCTCTACTCCACTCTTCTCTACACTACTCAACTCTTCTTTGTTCTATTCTGCTCTACTCTACTCTGCCCTACTCTAGCCTAGCCTAGCCTAACCAAGCTCTACTCTACTCTACTTTACTCTATTATGCTCCACTCTAGCCTTGCCTAGCCAAGCTTACCACAGCCTAGCCTAAACCAACCTAACTTTACTATACTCTACTCTACTCAACTCTACTATACTACACTCTACTTTACTACATCTACTATGCATTATTATACTCTACTTTATTCTATTCTACTCTACAATACTCTATTATACTTTACTCTACTCTGCTCTACTCTACTTTACTCGACTCTACTCTAGCTTAGCCTAGCCTAACCTAACCTTACTCTACTCTACTCTACTCTACTATACTCTTCTCTACTCCATTATACTATACTCTACTCTAGCCATGCCTAGCCAAGCCAAGCCTAACTTTGCCCAGCCTAGCCTAACCTAAATCTATCCTATTTTTTTTGCTCTACTTTTCTCTGTTCTGCTCAGCTCAGCTCTACACTGTTATGCTCTACTCTATTCTACTCCACTCTACTCTACCTACTGTACTTAGCCTGCCCTAACTTAACTCTACTCTACTCTGCTCTACTGTTGTGCTCTGTTTTGCTCAATTCTACTCTACTCTACTCTACTCTGCTATGGTCTAATCTATTCTACTCTGCTCTACATTAAACTAACACAGTCTAGCCTAACTTAACCTAGCTTTATTCTACTCTTCTCTACTCTGCTTTGCTCTACTAAACTCTGCTCTACACTACACTACCCTATTCTACTCCACTCTAATCAAGCCTAGGTGAGCCATGTTATACCTAGCCTATCTCTACTTTACTCTGCTCTACTCTTCTCTACTCTACTCTACTTTACTCTACTCTACATTGCTTTAGCCTAGCCTAACCTAGCCATGGCTAGCCTGCCCTAGCATAGACCAACCTAGCCTAACTTAACCTTGCCCTACTCTTTTCTCCTCTATTCTACTATACTCTACTCTAGTATACTAAACTCAAACCTAGTGTAGCCTTCTCTAGCCTAACCTACCACGACTCTACTCTACTCTAGCATTGCCAAGCCTATCTTAGCCCAACCTAGTTCTTCTCTGCTCTACTTTACTCTGCACTACCTTGCTTTGCTCGACATTTCAATACTCTAATTTGCTCTACTCTGCTCTACTTTGCTCTACTCTACTCTGCTCTGCTCTACTCTGCTCTGCTATACTCTTCTCAACTCTACTTAACTCTACTCTAGCTAGTTTAGCATAGCCTAGCTTAGCCAAGCATAACTTAGCTCTACTCTACTCTACTCTACACTACTCTACTCTACACTACTCCACTCTACTATTTCCTAGCCTAGCCTATCCAAACCTTATCTAGCCTATCTCTACTCTACTTTACTCTTCTCTACTCTAATCTACTCTACTTTACTCTACTCTAACTTAGCCTAGCCTAGCCTAACCAAACTCAGCTCAACTCTACTCTGCCCTACTCTACTCTCGTTTAGCTTAACCTAGCTCTACTCTACTCTAACCTAGCCTAGCCTATCCAAGCCAAGTCTAACCTAGCCAAGCAAAACCTAACTCTACTCTGCTTGCTCAACTCTACTCTTTTTGGCTCTACTCTACTTTGGTCTACTCATTATGCTCTATTTTACTCTGTTCTACTCTATTCTACTATGCACTACTCTTTTTTGCTCTCCTCTGCTCTACTCTACTCTGTTCTGTTTTGTGCTGCTCTACTCTACTTAGCTTAACTTTGCTTTGCTCTACTCTAACCTTGCTCTACTCCACTCTACTTTACTCTACTCTACTATACTCTACTCTACTCTACTCTGCTTTACTTCCTAACCTAACCTTGCTCTTCTTTACTCTACTCTAAACTACTCTATTCTACACTACTCTACTCTTCTCTGCTACACTCTACTTTACTCTGGCCTAACTGAGCCTTACCAAGCCTAGCATAGCCTAACTTAGCTCTGTTCTACTCTTCTCTACTCTGCTTTGCTCTACAATAATTTTCTCTATTCTGTTGTACCCTACTCAACATTGCTCTGCTCTGCTTCACTCTACTTTGCTCTATTCTACTCTAACCTAACTAAGGCAAGCCAAGCCTAACCAAGTTTAACATTGCTCTACTCTAGTCTGCTTTGCTCTATCCTGCTTTGCCCTTATCTATGCTTCTCTACTCTGCTTTGCTCTATTCTATTCTGCTTTGCTGTACTCTACTCTACTCTACTCCACTCTACTTTACTCTACTCTAGCTTATCCATGCCTAGCCAAGCCTAGCCTAACTTAACCTAAGTCTACCATACTCTTCTCTACTATGCTCATCTCTACTTTACTCTGATTTTCTCTACCCTATTATACTCTACTCTACATTTCTTTTCCTGCACTACTCTACTCTATTATATTCAACTTTTCTCTACTCTACTCTACTCTACTCTTGTCTACTCTAGCCCAATTTAACCTAACCTAACCTAGCTCGGCTCTATTATACTTTACTCTACTCTACTCTAGACTAGCCTTGCCTTTCCTAGACTAGCTTAGCCTAACTTAGCTCAACTCTACTTTACTCATAGTTACTCTACTTTACTCAAATTTACTCCACTCTACTCTACTCCACTTTAACTTAGCTTAGCCTAACCTAACCTAACCTAACTCTACTCTACATTACTCTATTATATTTTATTCTACTCTACTCTAGGCTAACCTAGCCTAGCTTAACTTAACCTAACTCTACTGCACTCTGCTATGCTCTGCTCTACTCTACTCTACTCTACTCTACTCTACTATACTCTACTCTACTCTATTATAACCTAGCTTTGCTTAGCCTTGCCTTGTCTAAGCTAACTATTCTCTATTCTACTCTACTCTACTCTACTTTGCTATAGTTTTCTCTACTCTACTCTACACTCTTCTACTACATTATGTCCTTCTCTACTCTATTCTGGTTACACAGCTTTGCTCTACTTCACTCTACTCTGTTTAGTACTTCTCAGCTCAGCTCTGTCTTGCTCTACTCTTGTCTGCTCTTCTCTACTCTTCTCTGCTCTGCTCCGTTCTACTCTACTCTACTCCACTCTACTCTACTCTACTTTACTTTACTCTAATCAACTTTACTCTAATCAACTTTACTCTAATCAACTTTACTCTACTCTACTCTACTACAGACTAACCTAGCCTAACTTTACCTAATCTAGCTCTACTCCACTCTAGTCTACTATACTCTACTCTATTAAAGGATAACCTAGCCTAGCCTTGTTTTGCCTAGCCTAACCTAGCCTAACTGACCTCTACTCTATTCTGCTCTACTCTACTCTAGCCTAGCCTTACTGAGCATAGCATAGAATAACCTAGCTCTAAACTTTTTTGCTCAACTCTATGCTACTCTACTCTACTATGCTCTACTTTTCATTGCTCTGCTCTGCACTTCTACTCTGTTAGGCACTTCTTTTCTTTATTATACTTTACTCTCCTCTACTCTACTCTACTCTACTCTACTTTGCTCTACTCTACTCTACTCTACTCCACTCTACCCTACTCTACTCTACTCTACCCTACACAAGGTTAGCCTAGCATATCCTAACCTAACAAAGCCTAACCTAGCTCTACTCCACTCTACTCTACTCTACTACTCTACTCAAGCCTAGCCTAGCCTAGCTTACCCTAACTTAACCTTGATTAGCATTACTGCACACAACTATACCCTACTCTAGCCAAGCTTAGCCTAGTTTAACCTAGTTTTGATCTGCTCTAGTCTACTCTGCTCTACTTTGCTCTACTTGCTCTACTTTATTTTTCTCCACTCTAGTTTACTCAACCCTACTCTGCCCTCCTCTACTCTCATGTCCTCCCGTCTACCCTCCTCTCCTCTACTATACTCTAATCAACTCTACTCAACTCTACTTTACTATTCTCTACTCTACTCTACTTTACTCTTCCCTAATTTACTCTACTTTAATATTCTATACTCTATTCTACTCCACTTTACTCTACTCTACTCGAACCTAGCCTAGCTTAGCATAGCCTAACCTCGCTCTACTCTGCTCTACTTTACTTTACTCTAGCCTAACCTAGCCTAACCTAGCTTTACTTTACTTTACTCTACATACTCTACTCTACTCTACTCTACACTACCCTTATCTACTTTGTTATGCTCTACTCTACTCTACTTTACTCTACTCTACTATGGCCTAGTTTAACCTAGCCTAGCCTAAACTAGCTCAAGTATACTCTACTCAACTATACTCTACTCTAGCCTAGCCTAGCCTATTTGAGCCTAGCCTGGCCTAGCCAAGCAAAACCTAGCTATACTTTACTTTACTCTAATCTACTCTACTCTACTCTACTGTAGCCTACCCTAACTTAGCTTTACTCTACTCTGCCCTACTCTGCTATACTCTTCTCTGCTCTACTTTGCTTTACACTACTCTATTATGCTATACTTTGCTCTACTTTGCTTCGCTCTACTCTATCCTACTCTACCCTACTCTACTCTAGATTAGCCTAATATAGCCTAACCAACACTAGCCTATCCTAACCTAGCTCTACTCTCTACTCCTCTACCCTAGCCTAGTTTTGCCTCGCTTAGCCTAACCTAGCAAAACTCTACTTTACTCTAGCCAAACCTAGCCTAGTCTAACCAAGCTCTACTCAACTCTACTCTACTCTTCTTTGCTCTGCTTTGCTATACTCTACTCTACTTTGCTCTGCTTTGCTCTGCTCTTCTTTGCTTTTTTCTACACTACTCTACCCTACTCTACTCTAATCTACTCTAGCTTTGTTTAGCTTAGCCTAGCCTAGCCTAACCTAGCTCTACTCTATTCTACCCCGCATTGCTCATCTCTACTCTGCTATGCTTTTCTCTTCTCTACTTTGGTCAATTCAGCTTTACTCTACTCTTGTCTACTCTGGTCTACTATGCTCTACTTTGCTCTTCACTCCTCTCCTCTACTCTGCTCTGCTCTGCGTTACTCTACTCTACTTTGCTCTTCTATGTTCTACTCTACTCTACTCTCCTCTACTCTCCTCTACTCTACTCTACTCTTCTCCACTCAACTCTACTCCACTCTACTCTACTCCACTCTACTCTACTCTACTCTACTCTAGCCTACCCTAACTTAGCCTAACCAAGCTCTACTCTACTCTACTTTACTCTACTTATCTCTAATCTACTATACTCCATTCTACTCTACTCTACTCTAAGCTAACCTAACCTATCCTAACCTAGCTCTACTTTACTCTACTCTACTCTACTCTACCCTACTCTAACTATTTAAGAAAATCCTAAAAAAGCTCTTCTCAGCACTGTTATACTCTTCTCTTATCTACTCTACTATGCTCTACTCTGCTCAACTCTGCTATACTCTTCTCTTCTTTACTCTGCTCTACTTTGCTCTTCTTTATTATACTCTACTCTAGCCTAGTCAAGCCTTACATATCCTTACCTATCCTAGCTCTACTCAACTCTGCTCTACTCTACTCTACTCTTCTATACTCTACTTTACTCTACCCTTCTTAACTCTACTGTAACCTAGCCTAGCCTAGATATGTTCTACTCTACTCTACACTAGTCTACTCTACTTTCCTCTAATTACTCAAGCCCAGCCTAACAAAGCATAAGCTAGCTCTACTCTACTCCACTTGGCTCTACTCTACTCTTCTCTATTTTTCTCTACTCTACCCTTCTCTCCTCTGCTCTACTCTTCTTTATTATACTCTCTTAAGCTCAACTCTACTTTGCTTTGCTCTACTCTACTCAACTATACTCTACTCTGCTATACTTTTCTCTCCTCTCCTCTCCTCTCCTCTCCTCCCCTCTACTTTACTCTTCTCTCCTCTACTCCACTAACTTCTTCTCTAATACACTCTGCTATACTCTACTCTAATATACTCTACTCTACACTACTCTATTCTACTTTATTCTACTCTACTCTACTCTAACCAAGGTTTGCTTAGCCTAACCTAGCCTATTTAGCTCTACTCTAATCTACTCTAATCTACTCTAATCTACTCTACCCTACTCTACTCTACTCAAGCCAAGCTATGCCTTACCTAGCCTAACCTAGCTCTACTCTACTCTTCTCTACTTTATATTACTCTACTCTACTCTGCTTTACTCTACTTTATCTAACAAAGCCTAGCCTAGCCTAACCTAAACTAGCTCAGCTTTACTCTACTCTTCTCTACTCTATTATGCACTATACTACACTACTCTACTCTGCTCTGCTATGCTCTCTTCTCCTCCCCTCTCCTCTCCTTTACTCTACTCTGCCCTACTCTACTCCACTCAACTCTAATCAGTTGTACTCTACTTTAGTCTACTCTACTCTAATCTACTTTACTTTACTCTACTCCACTCTAGCCTAGCCTAATATGGCCCTACTCTACTATACTCTACTCTACTCTAAACTACTCTACCCTACTCTACTCTACTCTAGCCTTACATAGCCTAGTCCAGCCAACCGTAGCCTATCCTAGCCTTATCGAGCCTAACGTAGCTCTACTTTACTCTACCCTGATCTATTGTACACTAGTATAGCTTTGCCTAACATACCTCTACTCTAATCTATTCTATTATACTCTACTATACTCTACTCTAGTTTACTCTACTCTACTCTAGCCTAGCCTAACCTAGCTTTACTCTACTCTACTATACGATACTATACTCTACTATAATCTTCTTTACTCTATTCTAATCCACTCTATTCTACTCTACTTTGTTCTATTCTAACCTAGCTTAACCTAGACTAGCTCAGCCTAAACAAGCTCTACTTTGCTCCACTATGCTCTACTCTTCTCTACTATGCTGTAGTCTTCTTTGCCATGCTCTACTCTACTCTACTCTACTCTCACCTAGCTTAGCCTAACCAAGTTATACTCTACATTACTCTACTCTACTCTACTCAAGCCTAGCCTAGCATAGACTACCCTAGCATAGCCTAGCCTAGCCTAACATAGCTCTACTCTACCTTACCCTACTCAACTCTACTCTAATATACTCTACTCTACTCTAACTTAGACTAGTCTAGCATAACCTAGCCCTCCTCTACTCTATTCTACTCGAGCCTATCCTAGCCTTACCAAACCTAACCTATCTTAACCTAACTTTACTCTATTTTATTTGCTCTGATCTACTCTTCTCTATTATGCTCTACTCTGCTTTGCTCTACTCTTCTTTGCTCTACTCTACTCTTCTCTACTCTGCTTTATTCTATTATGCTCTACTCTCTTATGCTTCACTCTGCTCTTCTCTACTTTATTACGCTCTGCTCTACTCTAACCTAGCCTTTCCTAGCCAACCCTAACCTAGCTCTACTCTACTCTACCACTCTACTCTACTCTAGCAAAGCCTAGCTTAGCCTAACCTAGCTCTGCTCTACTCTGGCATAGCCTACCTTAGCTTAGCCTTGCCTAGGCTATCATAGCTTTATGCTTCTCTACTCTACTCTCTCTATTCTACTCATTTATTCTCTACTCTCTACTTCTCTACTCTACTCTATATAGTTCTGCTCTACTACACTCTTCTCTACTCTACTCTACTCTATTATACTCTAGTCTAGCTTAACCAAATCTACCTCTACTCGACTCTTCTCTATTATAATCTACTCTACTCTACTCTACCCTAGCCTTTCCTAGCTTAGCCTAGCCAGGCCTAGCCTAACCTCGCTTAGCCTAGCTCTACTCTACTCTGCTTTGCTCTACTCTATTATGCTCTACTCTACTTTGCTTTGCTTTACTTTACTTTACTCTACTCTAGTATACTCTAGCTTAGCTTAGCTAACATAGCTCTACTCTACATTATTATACTTTACTATACTCTACTCTACTCTAGCCTAGTTTATCCTAGCCTAGCCTAGCTTAACCTTGCCTAGGCTAGCCTAACCTAGCTTTACTCTACTCTACTATACTCTACTACACTATGCTCTATTATACTCTACTCTATTGTACTCTACTTTGTCCTTATCTACTCTACTTTAATCTACTCTATTCTACTCTAACCTAGTCTTGCCTAGCCTAACTCAGCCTATCCTAGCTCTATTTTGCTCTATTCTACTCTACTAAATTCTACTCTACTCAGCTCTGCTTTACTCTACTCTACTCTTCTTTGCTCTTCTCTACTTCGCTCTTCTCTTCTTTGCTCTCCTTTGTTCTCGTCTACTCTACACTACTCTCACTAATCCTAGCCTAACGAAGCTTTACTCTACTCTACTTTACTCTTCTGTACTCTACACTACTATACTCTCACTTAGCCCAGTCTACCTTACCCTAGCCTAGTCTAACTAAGCCCTACTTCACTTTACTCTATTCTACTCTACTATACTCTACTCTACTTCACTCTACTCTACTTTACTCTACTCTACTCTATTCTAACATAACATAGCCTAGCCTAACCTAGCTCTATTCTACCTTACTATGCTCGAGCCTAGCATAGCCTAGCCTATCCTATGTTTACACTACTCTATTTGCTATGCTCTACTCTTCTCTACTCTGCTTAGCTCTACTCTGCTCTTCTCTACTCTACTCTGCTTTACTCTAATCTATTCTATTATGCTCTACTTTATTCTACTTTGCTCTTCTCTACTCCACTCTATTATGCTTTACTCTACTCTAACCTAGCATAGCCTCGTTTACCCTAACTTGTTATAGTCTACTCTGCTCTGCAAAACTCTTATAAGCTCTACTCTGTTCCACTTTGCTCTACTTTGCTCTACTCTACTATGCTTTACACTACTCTATTTTACTCTACTCTGCTTAGCTCTACTTTGCTATACTCTACTTTACTCTACCCTGCTCTGCTCTACTCTACACTATTCCACTATACTCTACAATACTATATTCTACTGTGCTCTACTTTACTCTAGCCTAGTTTAGCCTAGCCTATCCTAACCTAAGCAAGCTCAACTCTGCTCTACTCTACCCAACTCTAGTCTACTCTATTCTAGCCTCCCTCAGCCTATCCTACCCTGGCATAGCCTAACAAAACCTCGATCATGTTTACTTTACTCTACTCTGCTCTACTTCTGTATACACTATCCTATACTACTCTAAACTAGCATAGCCTAGCCTAACATAACCAAGCTCTACTCTACTCTACTCTACCCTAGCCTAGCCTATCCTAATCGAGCCTAGCCTAGCATAAGTATGCTCTACTCTCCTCTAGTCTGCTTTGTTCTTCTCTACTCCACTCTACTCTACTCTATTATACTCTACTTTATTGCACTCTAGCCTAGCCTAGCATAACCTACCTTTACTCTACCCCAGATTAGCCTAACCTAGCTCTATTTTAGTATACTCTACTCTACCTTACTCTACTCTACTCTTCTCTAACCCAGCTTAGTCTAACCAAGCTCTACTCTACTCTACTATACTCAGCTCTGCTCTACTCTACTCTACTCTATTATGCTCTATTATACTCTACTTTTCACTACTCTACTCTGTTTTACTTTGCTCTACTCTATGCTACTCTGCTCTGCTCTCCTCTGCTATACTTTACTCTACTCTACTCTTGTCTTGTTTAGCCTAACCTAGCCTCACCTAACCTAACCTAGCTCTACTCTACTCTACTCTACTCTACTCTACTCTACTCTAGCCTTACCTAGCCAAGCCAACCCTAGCCTAACATTACCTAGCCTAACTTAGCTTTCCTTTACTTTACTCTATTATACTAACCTCTAATCAACTATATTGTATTCTAATCTATTATAACATAGCTTAGCCTAGCCCAGCCTATCTTAGCTCTACTATACTCTACTCTACTCTACTTTAGCCTAGCCTCACCTAACCTAGGTCTGCTCTACTATGCTCTGCTCAACTCTACTCTACTCTACTCTACTCTGCTCTGGTCTACTTAGCTCAACTCTTATCTGGTCTGCTTTACCCTACTCTTCTTTGCTCTATTTTGATCTACTCTACTCTAATATGCACTGCTCTGCTCTACTCCACTCTACTATAACCTAGCCTAGCTTAACCTAGACTAACCTAATCGAGCTCTACTCTGCTTTACTTTACTCCTTCCTAGCCTTACTTTGCTTAGCCTAACCTAGCTCTACTCTTCTCTACTATACTATACTCTATTATACTCCACTTTACTCTATTCAAATCTACTCTAATATACTCTACTCCAAACTAGCCAAGCCTAACATAGCTTAGCTTTGCTTAACCATGCTCTACTCTACTCTTCTCTACTCTGATCAGCTCTACTCTACTCTGTTTTGCTCAGCCATACTCTGCTCTGCTCTACTCTACTCTGCTCCTCTCTACTCTACTCCACTATACTCTAGCCTAGTTTAGCTTAGCCTACCCTAGCCACTCTAACCTCTCCTATCCTGGCATAATGTTTCTCTACTCTACCCTTCTCTACTCCAGCTTAGCCTAGCATAACCTAGCTTTGCACTTCTCTACCATGCTTTACTCTATTCTTCTTTGCTTTGCCCTACTCTAATACTGTCTACTCTACTCTTCTCTTACCTAGTCTAGCATAACCTAGCCTAGGCAAACCTAACCTAGCTCTACTATACTCTACTCTAATTTACTATACTATAACCTAGCCTAGTCTAGCCAACCCTATCATAGCTAAGCCTAGTCGGGCCTAACCTAACCTAGCTCTACTCTACTTTACTCTTCTCTACTCTACTCAAATCTACTCTACTCTACCCTACTCTACTCTACTCTACTATACTTTACTCTAACTTAGCCTTGTTTAGCTAAGTTTAGCTAAGCCTAACCTAGCTCTACTTTTCTCTACTCTGCTCTACTCTACTCTACTCTACTCGGTTATTCTCTTATCTACTATACTCTTCTCCACTATAGTCTAGTCTAGCATAGCCAACCTAGCCCTAGTCTACTCTACTCTATTCTAACCTAGCCTAACATAACATAACCTAGCTCTATTCCACTCTACTCTAGTCTACTCTACTCTAACCTAGCCTAACAGACCTAACCTAACCTAGCTCTACTCGATGCTACTTTACTCTACTCTATTCTACTTTAGCCTAGCCTAAACTAACCTAGCTTAACATAACCTAGCCCCGCTTTAATTTGCTCTGCTCTATTATTCTCTGCTCTGCTCTACTTTACTTTACTCTGCTCTACTTCACTTCACTCTACTCTACTCTGTTATGCTCAACTCAACTCAGCTCTACTTTACTCTACTCTACTCTATTCCACTATACTCTATCATACTCTACTCTACTGTATTCTACTAAACTCTACTGTACCCTACTCAACTCTAGTATGCTCTACTCTACTCTACACTACTATACTATACTCTACTCTGCTCTACTAACTTTTGCTCTACTCTATTCTACTCTACACTACTTTAATATACTCTACTCTACTGTACCTCACACTACTTTATTCTACTCTACTTTACTCTACTCTACTTTTCTTTGCTGTACATTAACTTAACTTAGGCTAGCCTAGCTTACCCTAACCTAACTCTACTTTGCTCTACATTGTGATACTTTGCTCTGCTTTGCTCTACTGTACTCTTCTATGCTCTGCTTTACTCTATTCTGCTTTACTTTATTATGCTCAACTCTACTCTACTCTTCTACACTCTTCTCTAATATACTCTACTCCATTCTTCTCTAACCTAACAAACCTTAGCTTCGCTTAGCCTAGCTCCACCTAACCTAACTCTACTATGCTCTGCTTTACATTACTCTACTCTATTCTAGTCTAGCATAGCCTAGGCACTCCAACCTAGCCAAGCCTTGCTCGGCTTAGCCTAACCTTGTTGTAGTCTGCTATTCTATACTCTACTCAAGCCTTACCTAGCTTTACCAAGTTAAACTTAGCTCTGCTCTGCTCAACTCTACTCTGCTCTGCTCCACTCCACTCTAATTTGCTTTGCTCTACTCTACTCAGCTCTATTTTGCTCTTCTTTACTCTACTATTCTCTACTCTACTCTGCTCTACTCTTTTATACTTTACTATAGCCTAATTTAGCCTAGCGTAGCCTAACCTAGCACTACTCTTCTCTACTCTACTCCATATTACTAAACTCTAGCATTACCTAGCCTAGCCTAGCTATACTCTATTTTACTCTACTTAACTCTACTCTACTCTGCTCCAATCTACTCCAGCCTAGCCTAACTTAACCTAGCCTAAACTTACCTAACCTAGCTCTACTCTAATCTACTTTACTGTACTCTACTCAACTCAACTCTACTATACTCTAACCTAGCTTACCCTAACTTAACCAAGCCTAGCTTAGCCTAACCAAGCCTTAAACTACTCTAATCTACTATATTCTATTCTAATCAACTCTATTATACTGAACTCTAACTTAGCCTAGCCTAACCTATCCTTTCTTTACTCTACTCTACTCTAGTTTATTCTACTCTACCATACTCTAGTCTAGCCTAGTTTAGCCTAGCCTAACTGAGCTTTGCTATGCTCTACTTTGCTCTACTCCACTCTGCTCTACTTTACTCTACTCCACTCTGCTCTTCTCTACTCTAATCAACTCCACTTTGCTCTACTATACTCTAGTCTAGCCTAACCCAACCTAGCTCAACTCTACTCTACTCTACTCTATGCTAGCCTAACCTAGTATACCCATCTTAAACTAACCTAACCTAGCCTAACTGAATGCTACTCTACTCTACTCTACTCAACTCTGCTCTACTCTACTCTACCCTACTCTGTTATAATCTGTGCTACTCTTGCCTACTCTGCTATAATCTGTGCTACTCTTGCCTACTCTGCTTTACTCTACTCTACTCTACTCTATTATACTCTAGCTTAGCCAAGCCTAGCATAGCCTAACCTTGCTCTACTCTACTCGACTCGACTCTACTCTAGCCTAGCCAAGCCTATCCTAACCTAACCTAGCCTAGCCTTACCTAGCCTAGCATAACGTAACCTAGCTCTACTCTATTCTACTCTGCTCCACTCTAATTTGCTCTACTCTAATCTCCTTTACTCTACTCTATTCTACTCCACTCTACTTTTCTCTACTCTACTCTACTCTTCTTTACTCTACTCTACTCTACTCTACTATACACTACTCTACTCTTCTATATGCAAGCCCAGCTTAATCTAGCTTTACACTATTTTATTGTACTCTAAACTACTCCAACCTAGCTTAGTGTAGGCTAACTTAGCCTATCCTAGCCTTGCCTAGCTTAACCTAGCTCTAAACTACTCTACCCTACTCTACTATACTCTTTCTAGCCTAGCCTACCCTAGCCTGACCTTGCTTTACCCTCCTCTACTTTGCTCTTCTATTCTCTACTTTGCACTTCTCTACTCTATTCTACATTGCTCTACTCTACTCTACTCTCCTCTCCTCTCCTCTCCTATACATTACTTTATTCTACTGTACTCTACTCTACTCTACATTATTCTACTTTATCTACACTACTCTACTCTACTCTACTCTACCCTTCTTTAGCATAGTCTAACCTAACTTAACCAAACTCTACTCTACTCTACTCTACTCTAGTGTAGCCTAGCCTAGCCTTTCCTAGCTTAGCATAACCTATCTCTATTATACTCTACTATACCTTATTGTACTCTGCTCTACTCTACTCTACTCCAACATAACCTAGCCTTGCCTAACCAAGCTTTACTTTACCCAAGTCTACTCTACTATACTCTAGAATAGCCTTGCCTAGCATAGCCTATCTAAGCTTAGCCTTGCCTAACCTAGCTCTGCTATACTCTTCTTTGCTTTATTTTGTTATGCTCTACTTTGCTAAACTTTTCTCTACTCTATTCTACTCTTTTCTACTATATACTCTAGCCCAGCTTAACCTAGCTCTACTTTACTCTACTCCTCTACCATATTCTAGTTTAGCCTAGCCAACCATAGCCTATATGAGCATAGGTTAGCATTGCCTAACCTAGCTTTACTCTACTCTACTCTACTCTGCTCTACTATACTCTACTCCATTATACTCTACTCCATTCTACTAACCACTGCTATAATCTTATCTAACTTAGCCTAAGCTAGTATAGCCTAACCTAGCTCTTCTCTACTCTATTCTAGCCTAGCCTTGCCTAACCTAGCTCTGCTTAGCTTTACTTTGCTCTGTTCTACTCTACTCTACTATGCTCCACTCTACTCTACTCTACTAAAGCCTAACCTAACCTTACTCAACTATACTCTACTTTACTCTCCTCTACTCTACTCTACTCTACCCTAACTTAGCCTATCATAGACTAACCACGCTTTACTAAACTTAACTTTACTATATTCTACTTTACTCTACATTACTATACTATACCATACTCTACTCTACTCTTCTCTAACTTAACCTAGCCTTACCTAGCTTAATCTTCTCTACCTTACTATACTCTACTCTAGCCTAGCCTAGCCTAACCTAAACAAACCTAACTCTACTCAACTCTACCCTTCTCTACTCTGCTCTACTTTGCTATACTCTGCTTTGCTCTACTTTGTTTAGCTCTACTCTACTCTACTCTGCACTACTTTACTCTAATCTACTCTACCCTACTCTACTCTACTCTACTCCACTATACTCTACTCTACTCTACTCTACTCTAGTCTACTCTATTCTACTCTACTCTAACCTAGCTTACCTAGCATAGCATAGCCTAACTTAGCCTAACCAAGCTCTACTCTTCTCTGCTCTACTCTACTTTGTTATGTTTTTCTCTACTCTGCTCTATTCTACTTTAATCTTGTATGCTCTACTCTACTCTCCTTTACTCATCTTTTCTCTACTTTGCTCTACTTTTCTCTTCTCTGTTCTAATTTACTCTATACTCTAGCCAAGCCTAACTTAAGCAAACTAAGCACTACTCCACTCAATTCTAGTCCACTCTACTCTAGCCTAGCCTACCATATCCTGGCCATGGCCAATGTAACCTAGCTCTACTCTATTATATTATACTCTACTCTACTCTACTAGACTCAACTATACTCTATTGTAATCAACTCTACTCTACTCTAACCTAGCCTAGGCTAACCTAACCTAGGTCTACTCTTCTCTATTATTCTTTAGCCTAGCCTTTCCTAGCCTTGCCTAACCTAGCTTTACTAAGCTCTGCTCTACTCTATTATACTCTACTCTATTTTTCTCTACTCAGCTTTTCTTTACTCTACTCTACCCTACTCTACTATATTCTACTCTACTCTGCTCTACTCTACTCTACTTTACTCTAATATAATCTATTATACTATATCCTAGGCTAACCAAGCTTCACTCTTCTCTACTCTACTTTACTCTACTCTGTTGTACTCTCCTCTACTTTATACAAGTCTCTTCTAATCTAACCAAGCCTAGCCTAGCCAAGCCCAACCTAATTCTAATCTATGATACTCTAGCCTAACTTAACCTAGCCTAGACTAGCCAAACTTAGCTCTACTCTTCTCTACTCTGCTATACTCTGCTATGCTCTACTCTACACTATTATGCTCTTCTCTACTCTACTATGCTCTGCCCTACTCTTCTCTACTCTACTCTACTCTATTATTCTCTATTATACTCTATCTACCATTGCATAACCTAGGTCTACTCTACTCTATTTTACTAAATTTTAACCTCTCCTAGCCTAGCCTAACCATGCTCTACTCTACTCTACTCTACTCTTGCCTAGACTAGCCTATCCCTACCTAGCCTAACCTAACCTAGCTATACTCTACTCTACTCTACTCTACTCCACTCTAGCCTAACCTCACCTAGATTAGCCTAACATAGCCTAACCTACCTCTGCACTGATTTACTCTTCTCTACTCTTCTCTACACTACTCTATACTGCTTGTCTCTACTCTACTATGCTCTGCATTACTCTACTTTTCTCTTCTAATCGGCACTGTGCTTTGCTCTGCTTTGCTCTCCTCTTGTCTACTCTGTACTGCTCTACTCTACTCTACTCAACTCTACTCTACTTAACTCTATCCTAGCCTAGCCTAACCTAGCTTTATCTACCTCTGCTCTACTCTACTCTACTCTAGTCAACTATACTATACTATACTCTAGCTTATCTTAACCTAAACTAGCCTACCCGAGCCTAGCCTACCCTAACCTAGGTCTACTCTACTGTACTCTACTTTACTCAAACCTCACCTTGCCTAACCAAACCAAGCTATATTCTACTATACTCTATTCTATTATAGCCTAGTCTTTCCTAGCCTAAACTAGCTTAGCTTAGCCTAGCTCTACTCTACTCCACTCTACTCTACTCTACTCTACTCTACTCTGGTTAGTCTTTACTATAGCTTAGCCTAATTTAGCTCTACTCTACTCTATTCTACTCTAATCTGCTCTACTCTAGCCTAGCCCAACCTTGCCTACCATAGCCTAGCTTAACATAGTTTGTTGAGCTTAGCCTTACCTAACCTAGCTCTACTCTGCTCTAATCTACTCTACTTTGCTCTACTCTACTCTACTCTACTCTACTCTATTGTAACCTAGCCAATCCTAGCTTAGCCTAACCTTGCCTGGCCTAACATAGCTCTACTCTACTTTGATTTTCTAAACTCTACTCTGCTCTACTCTACTCCACTTTACTTTGCTCTGCTCTTCTTTACTCTATGCTACTCTAATCTACTATGCTCTTGCCTAGCTTAGCTTAGCCTAACCTAGCCTAGCTTAACCTAGCATTACTCGACAATACTCTACTCTCCTGTACTCTACTCATGCCTAGCCTAGCCTACCCTAGCCTAGTCGAGCCAAGCCTAGCTTCGCCTAACCAAACCTAGCTCTACTCTAGTCTACTCTACCCTACTCTACTGTACTCTACTCTAGCCTAGCCTAGCCTACCTTAGCATACCACCGTTTAGCCTAGACTAGCCTAAATAGCTCTACTCTACTCTACTATACCCTACTCTAACTTAGCCTAGCTTTACCAATCTTAACCTTGCTCTAGCCTACTCTACTATACTATACTCTATTCAACTCTACGATAACCTAGCCTAACCTAACTTAACCTAGCCTAACCAGACTTAGGTCTACTCTGATATGCTCTTCTCTACTCTACTCAGCTCTATTCTGATATGCTCCGCTTTGCTCTGCTCTACTCTACTCTAATCTGCTTGGCTCTCCTCTACTCCACTCTACTCTATTATTCTGTAGCCTTGCTTAGCCTAACCTAGCTCTGTTTTACTTTGCTCTACTCTATTATATTATATTCTACTATACTCTACTCTACTCTAGCCTAGCCTCATCTAACATAGCTCTGGTCTACTCTGCTTTACTCTGCCCTACTCTGCTCTACTTTATTCTTTTTTGCTCTACTCTACTCTGCTCTACTTTCATCTCCCCTACCCTAATCTGCTCTCCTCTCCTTTTCTCTCCTCTGCCCTCCTCTTTTGCCCTCTCCTCTACTCTACTCTACTATACTCTACTCTACTTTACTCTACTCTATTATACTCTACTCTACTATACTCTACTCTACACTACTATACTCTACTACATTCTACTCTATGCTTCTCCACTCTAACCTAGCCTAGCATAGCTTAGCTTAGCGAAGCCTAAGCTATCTTTACTATATTCCACTCTACTCTGGCCTAGCCTAGCCTAACTTAGCTCTGTACTACTCTACTCTGCTCTACTTAGCTCTACTATTCTTTGCCCTACTCTTCTCTAGTCTACTCTGCCCTACTCTACTCTACTCAACTCTACTCTACTCTAGCCTAGTTTAGCCTAGCCTAGCCTAACCTAGCCTAGCCTACCAAAGCTTATCCTAACCTATCCTAACTCTACTCTACTTTACTCTAACTCCACTATACCTTATACTAGCCTAGCCTAACCTAGCTCTACTCCACTCTACTCTACTCTCCTCTATTTTACTCAACTTTTCACTTCTCTACTTTACTCTCCTCTACTCTTCTCTACTCTACTCTACTTTACACTGGTCTGCTCTGCTTTTCTCTTCTCTACTCTACTCTGCTTTGAACTGCTTGGCTCTATTCTACTCTTGCAAGCCTAGCTGAGCCTAACCTAGCACTACTCTACTCTTCTTTACTACTCTAGCCCAGCCTAACCTAGCTTAGCCTAGCCTAGCTTAACCTAAACTAGTTGAGCCCTACTCTACTCTACTCTACTCTATTAGGCCTAGCCTAGCTTAACCTAACCTATCTTTGCTTTGCTCTGCTCTGCTCTACTTTACTCTTCTCTACTCTACTCTTCTTTGCTCTGCTTTTTATAATTCTACTATACTCTACTCTTCCTTACTCTAGCCTACAAAGGCTTTGTTTAGCTTACATTATTGTAGCCCAACCTTGATAAACTTTACTCTATTCTACTCTAGCCTAGCCAAGCCAAGCCTTTCCTAACTTAGCCTAACCTAGCCTAAACTAGCTCTACTCTTCTCTTCTCTGCTCTACTTTGCTCTACTCTGCTCTACTCTACTCTGCTCGACTCTACTCCACTCTACTCTACTCTACTTTATTTTGCTCTACTATACTCGAGCTCTACTCTACTCTACTCAAACTACTTTATACTACTCTACTCTAACTTAGCCTCACATAGCCTAGCCTAGCCTAACCTAGCTATACTCTTCTGTACTCTACTAGACTCTACTTTGCTCAACTCTATCCTAGCCAAACCTTGCTCTACTCATCTCTGCTCTACTCTGCTCCGCTCTACTCTGCTTTGCTCTACTCCTCTCTACTTTACTACACTCTACACTGCTTTGCTCTGCACTGTGCTACTCTACTCTACTCTATTCTACTCTACTCTATGATAGTCTAGCCTAACCTACTTTACAAAGCCTTATCTCGCCTACTCTACTCTACTTTACTCTACTCTAATATATAATATACTCTACTCTACTACACTCTACTCTACTCGACGCTATTTTACTCTAACCTAGCCTAGCTTAATCTAACCTAACAATAGGCTACTTTTCTTTGCTCTACTCTACTCTGCTCTGTTATACTCTACTTTGCTCCACTATGCTCTATTCTACTTCATTCTACTCAATTCTATTCTACTCTAGCTAAGCCTTGCCTTACCTAACTGAGCTCTACTTTACTCTACTCTACTCTACTCTATTGTACTCTTGCCTAGCTTAGCCAAGCCTACCCAAGCCTAGCTAAGCTTAGCCAAAATTAGCTCTACTCTACTCTACTCCACACTACTCTAAGCTAGCCTAACTAACTTTGCTCCAGTCAACTCTACTCTACTCTAGCCTAGCCAAGCCATGCCTAGCCTAGCTTATTCTAGCCAACCTAACTTTCCTCTACTTTTCCCTACTCTACTTCGCTTTACTCTGTTTTACTTTACTCTTGTCTGCTCAACTCTACTCTGCTCTTCTCTTTCTACTCTACTCTACACGCCTTTGCTCTCATCTACTCTTTCTACTCTACTCTGCTCTACTCTGCTACTTTTGCTCTTTTTGCTCTGCTCTACTCTCCTCTTCTCTACTTTGTTCTTTCTACTTTGCTGTGCTCTCCTCTGGTCTACACTACTCTACTCTACTCTGCTCTACTCTTGCCAATCCTTGCTAATCCTATCCTAGCTTAGCATTGCCTAACCCAGCTCTACTCTACGCTACTCTACTCTACTCCACTCTACTCAACTCTACTCTGCTCTAGTTTAGCCTAGCTTAGCCTAGCTTACCGTTGCCTAAACGAGCTCTACTCTACTCTACTCTCCTCTACCTTACTCTACTCTACTCAAATCTACTCTAACCTAAACAAGCCTAGCCTAACCTAACCTAGCTCAACACTACTTGACTCACACCTAGCTTAGCCTAGTCTTACTTAGCTCTGCTCGGTTTGTCACTACTCTACTCTACTCTACACTACTCTGCTGTGCTCTACAATGTTCTACCCTACTCTACTCTACTCCACTCTACTTTACAATTCTCTAGCTTAGCGAAGCCTAACCTACCTCCACTCTACTCTGCTCTACCCTAGCTTAGACTAGCCTACTCTTGCCTAGCATAACCTAAGCTATCCTACCCTAGCCTAGCTTAGCCAAACCTGGCTCTACTCATCTCTACTCTACTCTACTTAACCTAGCTTAGCCTAACCTAACTCTACCCCACTCTACTCAACTCTACATTACTTTACTCTACTCTCCTCTATACTACTCTAACTCTAGCCTAGTCTAGCTATGCTTTGTCTAGCCTAGCCTAACCTTGCTCTACTCTACTCTACTCTACTGTGCTCTACTATGCTTTTCTTTTCACTACTCTAGTCCATTCTGCTCCACTCCACTCTAGTCTGCTCTGCTATACTCTCCTCTCTTCTCCTCTCCTCTCCTCTAATTTGCTCTACTCTACTCTACTCTACTCTACTATACACTGTTCTCCTCTACTCTCCTCTACTCTACTCTACTCTTCTCTAGACTAGCCTAGTCTAGTCGAGCCTAACCAACCCTAACCTAACCTAACTTAGCCCTACTCTTCTTTTCTCTGCTATACTCTATTCTACTCTAATCTACTCTACCCTACTCTACTCTACTCTACACTACTCTACTCCACTCTATCTTAGCTTAGCCTAGCCAAACCTAGATCTACTTTACTCTTCTCTTCTCTACTCTTCTCTACTCTCGCCTAGCCTAAACAAACTCTACTTAGCCCAACTCTACTTTGCTCTTTTTGAATTGCTCTGCACTGCTCTACTCTATTCTTTTCTACTCTATTCTAACTTAGCCTATCTTAGCCTAACCTTGCCCTACTCTACTATACCCAACTCTACTCTACCCTACCCTACTCCACTCTAGCCTACCCTAGCCTGGCCTAGCATAGCCTCTACTCTAACTTAGTCTACTCTACTCTACTCTTACCTTGCCTAGCCTAACCTAGCTTTGCTATACTCTACTAAACTGTACTCGACTCCACTCTACTCTGCTCTATTCCACAATACTCTAGCCTAGCCTAACCTAGCTTTGCTCTGCTCTGTGCTTCTCTATTTTTCTCTACTCAACTCTTCTCTCCTCTACATTGCTCTGCTCTACTCTACTCTACTCTACTTAGCTCAACTCTACTCTACTTTACTCTTCTCTGCTCTACTCTGCTCTGCTTTGCTCTCTTCTCCTCTCTTCTACTCTTCTCTCCTCTCCTCTCTTCTACTCTCTTTTCCTCTCCCCTACTCTACTTTACTCTACTCAACTCTACTATAATCTAATCTACTCTACTCTATTCTACTATATTCTACTCTACTCAGCTCTACTCTTCTTTGCTGTACTCTACTCTACTTTAGCCTAGCCTAACCGAACCTAGCTCTACTCTAATCTACTCTACTCTACTCTTCTCAACTATAACTTAGCTTAACCAAGCCTATCTTAACATAACCTAACATGCCTAGCCGAACCTAGCTCTACTTTACTATGCTCTCTCTACACTACTATGCTCTACTCTACTTTATTCTACTCTACTCTACTATACTTTGCTTTAGCAAAGCCTAGCTTAGCCTAGCCTAACTTACGTTAGCTCTACTCAATTCTACTCTACTCTACTCTACTCTACTTGAGCCTAACCTAACCTAGCCTATCATAGCCTTGCCTAGCTTAACCATGCTCTACTCTACTATAATCTACTATAATCTATCTTACTCTACTTTACTCTACTCTATTATATTCTAACCTAGCCCAACCTACCCTTAGCCTAACCTAGCTCTACTCTGCTCTGCTCTTCTTAGCTCAGCTCTACTTTACTCTACTCTTCTCTATTCCACACTACTTTGCTCTATTGTTCAATTTTCTACTCTACTCTGCTCTATTCTACTATACTCTGCTCTACTCTGGGTTAGCCTAACATAGCCTAGCCAAACAAAGCTCTACTCTACTCCACTCTACTATACTCTACTCTACTCTAACCTTCTATAGCCTAGCCTACCTAGCATACCCTTGCCTAGCATAGCCTAGCCTAGCCTAACTTAGCTTTGCTCTACTCTACTCTATTAAACTCTACTCTACTCTACTCTAAACTAGCCAAGCCTAGCCTTGCTTAACCTAGCTCTACTCTATTATACTCTAAACTAGCCTAGTTTAGCCTAGCCTAGTCTAGCCTTGCCTAGCTTAGCCTAACCTTACTCTATCGTACTCTACTCTATGCTACTCTACTCTAGTCTACTTTGCTTTACTCTGCTCTACTTTTCTCTACTCTACTCTACTTTACTCTATTATACTCTAGCCTATCCTAGCCTATTCTAATCTAGCTCTACTCTGCTCTACTCTACTCAAGCATAGCTTACTCTAGCTCAGCTTAGCATATGTAGCCTTACCAAACCTAGCTCTGTTCCACTCTACTCTACTCTACTCTGCTCTATTCTAGCCTAGCCTAGCATAGCTTAACCTCGCTCTACTCAGCCTTATTTTTTATGCACTGTTCTGCTCTACTCTTTTCTACTCTACTCTGCTCTGCCCTACCCTGGTTTACTCCATGCTGCTCTACGCTAGCCTAGCCTAACCTAACCTAATCTAGCTCTACTCTGCTCTACTCTACTCTATTCTACTCTACTCTACTCTACTCTACTATACTATATTCTTCTCTACTCTAACCTCGCCTTGCATACCCTAGCCTTGCCTAACCTAGCCTTGCTTAGCCCAACTAAACCTAGCTCTGCTTTACTTTATTCTACTCTATTCTACTCTAACCTAGCTCTGCATTACCACATTCTACTATACTTTTCTCTGCTTTGCTATGCTCTGCTCTACTCTGCTCTACTCTAATCTATTTTTCTTTGATTTGCTCTACCTTATTGTACTCTACTATACTCTACCCTACTCTAACTAACCAAGACGAGCAAAGCCTAGCCTTGCCTAAACTTGCTCTCCTCTGCTCGACTCTAACTTTCTCTATTGTATTGCACTCTACTCTACTCTACCCTGCTTTGCTCTACTCTTCTTTGCTTTACTCTATTTTGCTCTACTCTATACTACTCTACTCTCCTCTACTCTACTTTACTCTACTTTGTTTTGCTTTACTCTACTATACTATACTCTACTCTACTCTTTCCTAGCCTAGCCTAGTCTAACATAACCTAATACTACTCTACTTTACTCTCCTCTTGCCGAACCTAACCTGACCTTGCTTAGCCAAGCCTACCTTACCCTACCTAAACTCTACTCTGCTCCACTCTATTATGCTCTGCTCTACTCTGCTCTGTTTTAATTTCCCTACTCTTCTCACATCTACTTTAGTCTAATATAGCCTAGCTTAGCCTGGCCTAACCTAGCCTAGCTTAACCAAACTTTGCTTTACTCTACTCTAGCTTAGCTAAACCTAGCCTAGCCTAGCCAAGCCTAACTTAGTAGTATTCTACTCTACCCCACTCTATTATACTCTAGTCTACTCTACTCTATTCTACTATACTCTATCCTACTCTACTTTACTCTACTCTAGCTTAGCTTAACATAGCTTAAATTAACCAAGCTCTACTTTGCTTTACTCTGCTCTGCTCTAATCTTCTCTACTTTGCTTTACTTTTCTCTACTTCACTTTGCTATGCCTTGCTCTTCTCTACTTTTCTCTTCTCTACTCTACTCTAATCTACTTTGTTCTGCTCTACTCTCCTCTACTCAACTCTACTTTAGTCAAGTTTTGCCTCGACTAGCCTAGCCTAATCGAGCTCTGCTCTACTCGACTGTTCTCTATGCTATTATACTCTAGGCACTCTACTCTAGCTTAGTTTGGCCTAGCCTACCATAGCCTAGCCTAAGCTAGCCTAACTTAACTCTACTCTACTCTACTCTACTATATTATACTCCACTCTACTCTACTCTACTCTGCTCTACCATACTCTAACCTAGCCTAGCCTTTCCTAACCTAGCTCTACTCTGCTCTACTCTACTTTACTCTACCCTACTCTTCTCTACTCTTGTCTAGCCTAGCCTAGCCTAACCTAACCTAGCCTAACTTAGCTCTACTCTATCCTACTCTACTTTGCTCTGTTCTACTCTGTAATGCACTACTTTTCTCTACTCTACCCTTATCTCCTCTACTCTACTATGCTCATTTCTACCTTACTCTGCTCCACTTTACTCTCTTCTCCTCTCCTATGCTCTCCTCTTCTCTCCTCTCCTCTCTTCTACTCTGCTCTACTATGCTCTACTCTTCTCTACTCTACTCCACTATACTTTAAACTTCTCTACTCCACTCTACTATACTCTATTATATTCTACTCTACACTACTCTACTCTACTCTAGCCTTGCTTAGCCTAGCCTAATCTAGCTCTACTCTACTCTTACCTAGCCAAGCCAAGCTTACCCTATCTTAGCCTAGCAAACTTAACTCTACTCTACTCTACTCCATGCCACTCTACTCTAGCCTAGCCTACCCTGGCCTACCATAGCCTATTTAAGCTCTACTCCATAGTACTATGCTTTGCTCTAGTCAGCACTACTCTACTCTACTCTATTCTACTTTACTCTATATTGCTCTACTTTGCTCTGCTCTGTTTTAATATACTCTACTATGCTTTACTATCCTCTCCTTTTCTTTCTTCTACTATATTCTATGCTACTCTTCTCTATTTTACTCTACTCAACTCTACTCTACTCTAATCTAGCCCCACCTAGCCTAACCTAACTTTACTCTACTCTAGTTAAGCCTTGCTTAGCCTTGCTTAGCCTACCCTAGCATAGCCTGGCATAGCCTAACCTAGCTCTACTCCACTCTACTCTACTCTAATCTAGCCTAGCCTAACATAGCTCTACCCTAGTCTACTCTACTCTACTCTACTCTACTCTACTCTAGCATAACCTGTCCTAACCTAGCCAAGCTTAACCTAACTCCTCTTTGCTCTACTATGCTCTATTATGCTTTTCTCTGCTCTACTCTATTCTACTCTTCTCTACTCTACTATGCTATTTTACTCTGCTCTCCTCTTCTCTCCTCTACTCTACTCTACCCTCCCTTGGTCTGCTATACTCTGCTCTCCTCTCCTCTACTCTCCTCTACTCAACTCTACTCTACTATACTCTACTTTAGCCTAGCCTAGTCAAGCCTAGCCTACCTTATCCTATCGTAGCCTAGAAAAACCTAGCTCTACTCTACTTTACTCAACTCTAATCTACTTAACTCTAGTCTATAGTACTCCACTCTAGTGTAACTTAGCCTAGGTTAGCCCAACCTAGTTTAATACTCTATCCTAACCTAACCTAGCCTAGTAGGGCCTAGCCTAACCTAACTCTACTCTCCTCTATTCTACTATGCTCTACTTTGCTTTTTTCTTCACTGCTCTACTCTGCTATGCTCTGCTCTGTTCTTCTATGCTTTTCTTTTCTCTGCTCTACTCTGTTCTTCTCTACTCTACTCTGATTTACTCTACTCTGCTATACATTGCTTAAACTTGGCTCTACTCTACTTTGGTCTGCTCTACTCTACTCTACTTTTTTTTGCTCTACTCCATTCTCCTCTACTCTACTCTGCTCTAATCAACTCTACTTTACTCTGCTCTACTCTACTTTACTCTACTTTGCTCTACTCTCCTTTATTATGCTCTACTTTTACCTTCTCTAGTCAGCCCTACTTTGCTCTACTTTCCACCCCTCTCTTCTTCTCACCTCTCCTCTCCTCTCCTCTCCTCTCCTCTCCTCTACCCTATTATACTCTACTCTACTCTACTCCATTCTACTCCACTGTACTCTAATCAAATATACTCTACTCTAATCTATTCTACTCTATTCTACTCTACTCTACTCAAGAATAGCCTAGCCAAATCTAGCTTTACTCTACTCTACTATACTCTACTATGCTCTACTCTATTCTGCTCTGCTTTGCTCTACTCTACTCTACTCTGCTTTGCTCTAATCTACTCTACTCCATTCTACTATACTATAGCCAAGCTTAGCCTAACCTAGCTCTACTTTACTCTATAATACTCTACTCTACTTTATTTTACCATACTCTTCTCTACACTTCTCTAGCCAAGCCTAACTTATCCTAGCATAGCCAAGCTTTGCTTAGCCTAACCTAGCTCCACTACACTCTACTCTACTCTACTAGACTATTCTATACTTTACTCTACTCTACTCTACTCTAACGTAGCTTGGCCTAACCTTGTTGGCTTAACTCAGCCCTTCCTAGATCTAATCTATACTAATCTACTCATCTCTGCTCTATTATACTCTGCTTTACTTTACTCAGCTTTACTCTTTTTTGCTCCATACTTCTCTACTCTACTCTACTTTGTTCTCCTCTGCTTTGCTTTGTTTTACTCTGCTCTACTTTACTCTACTCTACTCTAGCCTAGCCTAGCCTAACTAAGCTCTACTCTACTCTACTCTTCTCTAGCCAAGCTTACTTTGGCTTAGCTTAGCCTAATCTAGCTCTTCTCACCTCTACTCTACTCTAGAATACTATACCCTACTTTACTCAACTCTACTCTACTCTATCGTACTCTACCCTACTCGACTCTACTCAACACTAAACGAGCCGGCCCTAGCCTAGCCTAACCTAGCTCTACTCTACTCTTGCCTAGCCTAGCATAGCCAAGGCTAGCCTAACCTATCCTAGCTTAACCTAACTCTACTCTGCTTGGTTAGCTCTACTCTCTTTTTGCTTTGCTCTTCTCTACTCTACACATATATACTTTACTCTATTCTACTATGCTCTTCTCTACTCTACTCTACTCTGCACTGCTCTACTCTACTCTCACATAGCCTAACTTAACCTAGCTCTACTCCACTCTACTTTGCTCTACTTTGATCTACTCTAATTTGCTACTCACCTTTGCATTACACTACTCTGCTTGCTCTACTCTACCCTTCTCTTCATTACTTTACTCTACTCTAGTCTACTCTACTCTACTATACTCTACCTTACTATACTCTAGCCTAGTTTAATATATCCTAGCCTAGCCTAACGTAGCTCTGCTCTACTTTACTCTACACTACTCTACTCTACTCTACCCTACTCTACTCTAGCCTAGCCTAGCCCAGCCTAGCCTACTTAACCTAGCCAAACCTAGCTCTACTATACATTAGTCTACTCTAATCTAATCTACTGTACTCGACTCTACTCTAACATAGCCTAGCCTAGCCTTACTAAATCTAGCACTACACTGCTCTACTATACTCAACTCTTGTCTAGCCTAGCCTAACCTCGCTTTACTCTGCTCTGCTCTACTCTACTCTACTCTGTTATGCTCCGCTCTACTCTGGTCTACTCTACTCTACTCTACTGTATTATGGCCTTGCCTAGCCTAACCTCGCTCTACTTTAATCTACTCAACTATACTCTCTTATACTATACTCTACTCTACTCTATTTTACTCTACCCTTCTCTACTCTTATCGAGCCTTGCTAAACCTTGCTCTACTCTACTCGACTTTACTCAACTCTACTATACTATACTCTAGTTTAGTCTATTCTACTATACTCTACTCTACTCTCCTCTACTCTAACCTAGCCTAGCCTAACCTAACTCAACCTAGCCCAGCTCTACTCTACTGCACTCTACTCAACTCTGCTCCACTCTGTTCTACTCGACTTTGCTCTTCTCAACTCTGCTCTGCTTTGATCTGCTTTGTTTTGATCTGTTCTACATTACTCTACTCTCCTCTAGCCTAACTTAGCCTAATTGAGCCTTACTCTACTATACTTTACTCTACTCTACTATACTCTAACCTAGACTAGCCTTGCCTAGCCTAATCTAGCTCTACTCTACTCTATTATACATTATTATACTCTACATTACTCTACTCTACTCTACTTTACTCTACTCTACTCTACTCCACTCTACTCTTTTTTACTCTACTCTACTTTATCCTAGCCTAGCTTAACCTAAACTAGCTCTACTCGACTCTACTCTACACTAGCCATGCTTAGCCTAACCTAACTCTACTCTGCTTTTCTTGCTCAGCACTTCTCTTTTTTGCTCTACTCTACTTTGCTCTAATATATTCTACTCTACTCAACTCTGCTATGCTCTACTCTGGTATGCTCTACTCTGTTCTACTCTACTCTACTCTGCTCTAGTCTACTCTACACTAAACTACTCTGCCCAAACCTAGCTTAGCTTATCCTATCCTAACCTAGCTCTACTCTACTCTGCTATTCTTTTCTCTACTCTACTTAGCTCAGCTCAGCTCTACTCTGCTCTATTATGCTCTACTCTATTCAGCTCTACTCTGCTCTACTCGACTCTACTTTGTTTTAACCTAGCCTAGCCTAACCTAGCTCTACTCTACTCTACTTAGCTCTATTCTACTCTACTTTGCTCTTCTCTATTTTGCTTTAATCTGCTCTACTCTACTCTACTTTACTTTACTCCACTCTATTATACATTACTCTACTCTAGCCAAGTTTAGCCTAGCTTAGCTGAGCTTTCCGTAACCTACTATACTATACTCTAACCTAGCATAACCTAGCTCTACTCTACTTTACTCTATTCTACTCCACTCTAATCTACTCTACTTTACTCTAACTTAGCTTAGCCCAGCTTAGCAAAACCTGGCTCTACTCTACTCTGCTCTGTTCTACTCTAGCCTAGCTTTGCTTAACCTTGCCTAGCCTAACCAAGCTCTGCTTTACTCAGCTATACTTTACTCTACTTTGCTCTTCTCTACTTCATTCTACTCTATTCTAATCTACTCTATTGTACTCAAGCCTATCCTTGCATAACCTAGCTCTACCCTACTATACTATACTCTATTCTATTCTTCTATAACCTAGCCTATCCTAGCCTAACCTAGCTCAACTCTAGTGTACTCTACTCTACTCTACTCTACTCTACTCTAGTCTAACCTAGCCTTACCTAGCTTTGCCTAACCTAGCTCTATTCAACTCTACTCCACTCTTCTCTACTCTACTCTACTCTACTCTACTTTGCTATGTTTTCTCTACTCTACTCTGGTCTATTCTACTCTGCTATGTTCTACTTTACTCTTCTCTTCTCTACTCTACTTTACTCTACTCTAGTCTGCTTTGCCCTACTCTTTTTTAATCTACTTTACTTTAGCCTAGTTTAGCCTTGCTTAGGCTATCCTAGCTCTACTCTACTCAACTCTTCTCTACTTCACTCAACTCTCCTCTAGCCTAGCCTTGTCTAACCTAGCATATATTAGCCTAATCTAGCCTAACTTAGCTCTACTCTACTTTATTGTACTCTACTATACACTACTCTAATCCACTATATTCTACTCTACCCTGCACTAACATAGCCTTACTTAGCCTAGCTTAACTTAGCTCAACTTCACGCTACTCTACTCTACTCTACTCTACTCTAGCATAGCCTTGCCTAGACTAACCTAGCACTACTAAGCTCTTCTCCACTCTACTCTACTCTATTCTGCTCTACTCTACTCCACTCTACTCTGTTCTACTCTATTCTAGTCTGCTCTATTGTACTCCAGCCTCGCCTAGCCTAACCTAGCTACACTATATTATACTATACACTACTCTACTCTACTCTTGCCTAGCATAGGCTACCCTAGCCAAGCCTAGCCTAACCTAGCCTATCCTAACCTAACTATACTATACTCTACTTTGCTCTACTCGGTTATATTATGCCCTACTCTACTCTACTCTAGTCTACTCTATTCTACCCTAATCTAGCCTAGCTAATCTTCACCTAACCAAGCCCTACTCTACTCTGCTCTTCTCTACTAAACTTCACTCTACCCTACTCTACTTTGCTCTGCACTTCTCTACTATGCTCAACTCTACTCTGCTTCGCTGTGCTCTTCTTTATGATGCTATGCTATGCTCTTCTCTACTCTACTCTACTCTACTCTACTCAACTATACTCTACTCTAGCCTAGCCTAACCTAACATAGCTCTACTCTACTCTAGCATAGCCTTTCCTACTCTAGCCTAGCCTAACCATACCCAACCTAACTTAGCTCTACACTACTTTACTTTACTTTATTCTACTCTAATCTTCTATATTCCACTTTACTTTAACTTAGCCTAGCCTAGCATAGCCTAACATAATTCAAATCAACTCCACTCTACTTTACTATAGCCTTATGTAGCCTAGCCTAACCTACCTTTGCTCTGCTTTGCTCTACTCTTCTCTGATTTACTCTACTCTACTCTTGTTTGCTTTGCTCTGCTTTACTCTAATGTACTCTAAAATAGCCTAGCCTAAACAAGCCCTACTATACTCTTCTTTACTTTACTCTACTCTTCTCTACTCAAACCTAGCCTCACCTGACCTAGCTCTACTCTACTCTACTCTTCTCTACAATACTTTACAGTAATCGAGCCTAGTATAGCCTAGCCTAACGTAGCTCTACTCTACTCTACTCTACTTTACTTTAGCCAAGCCTTGCCTAGCATAGCCTAGCCTAGACTAACCTAATCTAGCTCTACTTTGCTCTGTTTCACTTGCTCTACTTTGCTTTACTCTACGCTGCTCTGCACTACTTTGCTCGACTTCGCTCTGCTCCACTTTAATATGCTCTACTTTACTCTACTCTACTCTGCTCTGCTCTATCTTGCTCTACTCTTCTCTACTCTACTCTACTTTAACTTGGTCTAACCTTACCTAGCTTAAATTAACCTAGCTCTACTCTACTCTATTCGACTCTAATCTAGCCTAACCAAACCTAGCTTAGCCTAGCCTCACCTCACCAAGCTTATCTTAACCTTGCTCTTCTATAATATACTCTACTTTAGTATATTCTACTCTACTCTACTATACTATACTATACTCTACTCTACCCTACTCTACTCTACTCTAACCTAGCCTAGACTAGCTTAGCCTAACCATGCTTTGCTCTACTCTGCTCTTCTCTACTCTGCCCTTCTCTGCTCTTCTCTTTTTTTCTCTACACTACTCTGCTCTACTCTACTCTATTCTATGCTTCTCTACTTTTCTCTACTCTGCTCTACTCTGCTTTGGTACTCTCTACTCAACTAAACTCAACAATACTTTACTCTATCCTAACTTAGCTTTGCCTAGCCTAAGTGAGCTCTACTTTGGCCTTCTCTACTTTACTCTACTCTACTATACTCTACTCTACTCAATCCTGGCCTAACCTAGCCTAACCAAGCTATACTCTACTCTACTATACTCAAGCCTAGAGTAATGTAGCCTTGCCAAACCTAGTTCTACTCTTCTCTACTTTGCTCTGCTTTGCTTCTCTCTGCTCTACTCTGCTCTGCTCTACTCCACACTACTTTGCTCTACTCTACTCTACTATTCTCTACTCTACACTACTCTATTGTTCTCTTGCTTAGCCCAACCTAGCTCTACTCAACTCTACTCTACTCTAGCTTAACCTAACCTAGCCTTGCCAAAATTAGCTTTACTCTACTCTACCCTGCTCTGCTCAACTCTACTCTGCTCTGCTCTAGCCTAACCTAGCCTAGCCTAACCTCACTAAGCTATACTCTATTAGACTTTAGCCTAGCATAGTCTAGCCTCGTCTAACCTAACCTAGCTCTTCTCTATTTTGTTATGCTCTGCTAAATCTACTTTTCTTTACTCTGTATTGCTTTATTTTGCTTTGCTCTGCTCTTTTATACTTTGACCTGCTCTCCTCTCCTCTCCTTTACCCTCGTCTCCTTCCCTCTCATCTCCTCTCTCTTATTTTACTCTACTCTTCTCTAATCTACTCTATTTTGCTATAATCAACTCTACTCTACTCTGCTTTACTCTACTCTACTCTACTCTACTCTACTATACTCAACTCTACTCAACTAAACTCTACTCTACTCAACTCAACTTCACTCTACTCTACTCCACTCTACTAATCTCTACTATACTCTGCTTTTCTCTATACTGCTTTTCTTTGCTTTACAATACTCTACCTATTCTCCTCTCCTTTGCTTTGCTCTACTTGAATCTACCCTACTCTACTCTACTCTACTCTACTCTAGCCTAGCCTTACCTAACTCTACTCTACACTACTCTACTCTAAACTACTCTTCTCTACTCTACGACTCCAGCCTTGAATAGCCAAGCCTAGCCTAACCTAACCTAGCTTAGCTCTACTCTAGCCTTACAAAGCCTAGCCTAACCAAGGCTATCCTAGCTATGCTATGCTCTTCTTTGCTCTGCTTTACTTGGTTCTATTAAACTATGCTTTAATCTACTCTAGTCTACTATAGCCTTGTTTGGCCTAGCCTAGCTTAGCCAAACCTTAATTTACTTTATTCTACTGCACTCTACTCGACTCTACTCTACTATACTATACTCCACTATACTCTACCCCACTCTAACCTAGGCTCGCCTACCATAGCGTAACCTATCTCTACTCTACTTTACTCAACACGACTCTACTCTACTCAACTCTTGTTTAGACTAGCCTAGCCAAGCTTAACTTAGCTATACTCTACTATGTTCTGCTCCACTCTAACCTACTCTACTCTGCTCTTCTCTACTCTACCTTGCTCCACTCTACATTGATCTACTCCACTCCACTTTGCTCCACTCTGCTCCGCTCAGCTTTGCTCTACTTTGCTCTAATCTACTCTACTCTACTCTATTCTAGCCTAGCCTAATCTTGCTAGCCTTGCCTCACCTTGACTACCTTAGCCTAACTTACCTCTACTCTACTCTACTCTACCCTACTATATTATACTCTACTCTACCATACTCTAATCTACTCTACTCTAATCTAACATAACTTAGCTTAGCCTAACCTAGCTCTTTTCTACTCTATTATACTTTACTTTACTCTGCTCTACTCTACTCTACTCTACTCTACTCTATTCTACTCTACCCTAGCCTATCCTAACTGAGCTCTACTATAGTCTACTCTACTCTAATCTACTTTAACCTAGCCTAACCTTGCTCTACTCTACTCTACTTTACTTCAGCTTAGCCTAGCCTAGCCTATCTTAGCCTAACCTATCTTTTCTTTGTAATGCTCTACTCTAACTTTTCTCTACTCTACTTTGTTCTACTCTGCTCTGATTTACCCTGCTCTACTTTGCTCTATACTTTTTACTCTACTCTATTCTCCTCAACTCTCTTATATTATATTATACTATACTCTATTTTATTATACTTTAACCAGTCTAGTCTAGCCTGGCCTAACCATGCTCTACTTTACTCTACTATACTCTACTCTGCTCCACTATAGTCAACTCTACTTTACTCTTACCTAGCTTAACCTAGCCTAACCTAACTTAAACTTGCTCTACTCTACTCTACTCTACTTGACTCTATTATGCTCTAACCGAACCTAGTATAGCCTAACCTAACATAACTCTACTCTAAATTACTCTTGCTTTGCCTAGCCTAAATTAGTCTAGCCTAACTTAACTCTACTATGCTCTATTCTACTCTGCTTTCCTTTGCTCTGCTCAAATCTTCTTTGCTCTACTCTACTCAACTCTACTCTACTTTGCTCTGCTATGCTCTGTTCTACTCTGCTCAACTTTGCTCAACTCTACTCTACTCTTCTCTAACCTCGCCTAGCCTAGGCTAGCCTCCCCTAGCCTGGCATTACCTAACCTTGCTCTATTCTACTTTACTCTACTATACTCTAGCCTAGCATAGCCTAGCCTTGCCTAGTCTAGCCATGCTTAGCCTAGGCTAACCTAGCTCTACTCTACTCTAATCATCTCTACTCTACTCTACTCTAATCTACTCTACTTTAGTCTCTAACCTAGCTTAGCCTAACCTATCCTACCCAAAATTCACCTAGCCTAACTGAGCTCTACTATACTATACTTTGCTCAACTCCATTCTGTTTTACTTTACTATGATCTACTCTACTCTGCTCTACTCTATTTTACTCTTCTCTGCTCTCATTAACTCTACTTTAAACCACTCTAGCCTTGCCTAGCTTAGCTTAACCTAGCCTAGCCTAACTTAGATCTACTCTACTCTACTCTACTCTACTCTAGCCTACTGGAGCCTGCTCTAGCCTAGTCTAGCTTAGCCAAACCAAACCTAGCTTTGCTCTACTCTACTATACTCTACTCTACTCTACTCTTGCTAGCCTAGCTTATCTTAGCATACCCTAGCATAGCCTAGCCTAGCATAGGGTATCTTAGCTCTACTCTACTCTATTTTACTCTACTCTACTTTACTCTATCTAACCTAGCCAAGCCTGAACCTAACCTAGCTTTAGCTTACTCTAATCTGCTCTAGTCGACTCTACTCTAGCCTATCATAGCCTTACCTAGCCCAACCTAGCTTCGCTCTGCTGTGCTCTACTCTACTCCACTTTGCTTCTTTCTTCTTTTCCTACTTTGCTCTGGTCTACTATGCTTTGCTCTCCTCTCCTCTCCTCTCACCTCCTCTCTTATACTCTATTATGCTCTTCATTTTTTACTATAGCTTAGCCTCGCTGTCCCTAGCCTACCCTTACCTAGCCTAGCCTAGCCTAACCTAGCTCTACTCTACTTTACTCTATTCTACTAGAATCACTTTACTCTACTCTACTCTAACCCAGCATTGCCTCACCTAACCTAGTTCTACTCTACTCTACTCTAGACTAGCATAACCTAGCCTAGCCCTACTCTACTATACTCTATTCTACTTTACTTTACACTTCTCTGCTCTATTTTTCTCTATTCTACTCTAGTCTTTTCTACTATGCTTTGCTCTGCTCTACTCTATCATACTCTAGCTCTACTCTACTATACTCTACTCTACTCTACTTTACTCTAGCCTAGCTTAGCCTACCCTAACTTTGCTTAGCCAAGCCTAGCATAGCCAAGCCTAACCTAGCTCTGCTCTACTCTACTCTACTCTGCTCTACTCCACTCTACTCCACTCTGACCTAGGCTAGCTTAACTTAGCCTAACTTAGCTCTACTATACTCTATTCTAATCTACTCAGCTCCACTTTACTATACTCTGCTCTACTCTAACCTAGCCTAACTTAGCTATGCTTTACATCGCTTTGCTCTGCTATGCTTTCTTCTACTCTGCTCTACTCTCATCTACTCTACTTTACTCTATTCTACTATGCTCTGTTATGCTCTATAATACTTTGCTATTCTCTACTTGGCATTACTCCCCTCTACTATGTTCTACTCTACTCTACTCTACTCTACTCTACTCTACAGTACCCTACTTCACTATGCTCTACTCTGTTATACTCTACTCTTCTCTTGTTTGCTCTACTCTACTCTAATCTACTCTATTCTACTCTACTTTGCTCTACTATACTTTGCTTTGCTCCACTCTACTCCACTCTACTAAACTCTACTCTACTTTAGCATAGCCTAGCCTAACTAAGCTCTACACTACTCTTTTATACTATACTTTACTCTAGCCTAGCCTAGCCTATCTTACTTAGCCTAGCCCAACTTAGCCAAGCTTAACCTAGCTGCACTCTACTCTACTCTATTCTATTCTTCTCTACTCTACTCTATTAGCCTAGCCTAGCCTAGCAAAGCCCAACCTAGCTTTATTCTACTCTACTCTACTCTAGCATAGGCAAGCAAAGCCTTGCCTAACCTAGCCTAACTTAGCTCTACTCTACTCTATGCAACTCTACTATTCTCTACTCTTCTCTCTTCTGCTCTACTCTTCTATATTATTCTCTATTATGTGCTCCTCTAATCTGCTCTACACTACTTTGCTATGGTCTGCCCTGCTCTACTCTACTCTATTATAATCTAGCTTAGCCTAGTCGAGCCTAGCTCCACTCTACTCTGCTCAAATCTACTCTAGCCAAGCTTAGCCTAGCCTTACCAAGCCTAGCCTACCAAAGCATATCCTAGCTCTACTTTCCTTTGCTCTGCTCTACTTTAATTTGCTGCACTCTACTCTACTCTACTTTACTCTACTTCACTCTACTCTATTACACTTTAGCCTAGCCTAGCCTAACTTAGCTTTACTCTATTCTTCTCAACTATACACCACTACTCTACTCTACTCCACTTTTTCATACTCTAGTCTAACCTAACCTGACCTAAGCTTGCCTAGCCTAGCCTAACCTAGCTCTACTCTACTCTACTCTACTTTACTTTACTCTACTATACTTTCTCTACCCTACTCTACTTTATTCTACTCTACTTTACTCTACTCTACTCTACTTAACTCCAACAAAGTCTAACCAGCCTAGCTCAGCCTAACCTAACTCTTCTCAGCTCTGCTTTGCTCTACTCTACTCAGCTCAATTCTACTCCTCTCTACTCTACTCTACTTTGTTTTACTTTGCTCTTCTTTATTCTACTCTACACTGATTAGTTATTCTCTACTTTGTTATGCTCTGCACTACTCAACTCTAGCCAAGTCTAACCAAGCCCTACTCTACTATACTCTAATTTACTCTATTCTACTCAACTCTAGCCTAGCCTAACTTAACCTACCCAAACTTAGCTTAGCCTAACCTTGCTCTACTCTACTCTTCTCTACTCTACTCCACTCAATTCTACTATAATATACTCTACTCTATTATACTCAACTCTACTTTACTCTACTCTAACCTAACCAAGCCTAGCTTAGTCTAACCTAGATAAACTCTACTCTACTCTAGCTTCGCCTTGCCAAGCCAATCCTATCTTAGCCTAGCCTAACAGAACTCTACAATGCTCTATGTGTACAGCTCTACTCTACTCTACTCTACTATGCTGTACACTACTTCGCTCTACTTTCCTCCACTATGCTCTACACTTTCCTACTTTACTATGCTCTGCTCTACTCTACTCTGCTCTGCTTTACTCTAACCTCGCATAGCTTGGCCTGGCCCAACCTAGCTCTACTCTACTCTACTATGCTCTGCTCTTCTCTGCTCTGCTCTGCTATGTTCTACTCTGTTGCATGCTGCTATGCTCTATTTTGCTCTGCTCTATTTTACTCTACTCTACTCTATTCTATTCTACTCTTCTCTACTTTGCTTTACTCTATTCTCTTCTACTTTTCTTTTCTCTATTCTACTCTACTCTACTCTACTCTAGCCTAATTTATCCTTGCCTAAACAAGCCTAACCTAACCTCGCTCGACTCTGCTCTACTCTAATCTATCCTTCTCTACTCTATTTTACTCTACTCTAGCCTATCCTTGCCTACCCTAGCCTTGCTTATCATAACCTCGCTCTACTCTACTTTACTCTACTGTACTCTTCCCTATTTTACTCTAATCATCTCTAAACACTCTACTCTACTCTAACTTAGCTTAACCTAGCCTAACATAACCTAGCTCTATTATACTCCACTCTACTCTACTCTAATTTAGCCTAGCCTAGCCTAGTTAAGCCTTGCCTAGCCTAACTTAACTCCACTCTACTCTATTATACTCTGCTCTACTTTAATGTACTTTACTCTACATTACTCTAGTCTACTCTACTCTACTATACTTTACTCTACTCTAGTCTACTCCACTCTACTCTATTTTACTCTACCCTACTCTAACTTAGCCTAAGTTAGCCTAACTAAGCCTAACCTTCCTCTACTCTACTCTACACTACCCTATATTGCTCTATTATTCTCTACTCTACTCTACTCTAATCTACTCTTTTCTTTTTTTATTTGCTTTACTCTATTCTATTCTGCTTTACTCTACTCTGCTCTATACTACTCTACTGTACTCCACTTTACTCTACTCTTCTCTACTCTACTCTACTCTATTCTCACCTTGACTAACCCAGCCTAGCCTAACCTAGCTAAGCATAACTTAGGCTAACCATGCTCTACTCTGCTCTGTTCTGCTGTACTTTACTCTACTCTATTCTTTTCTACTCTGCTTTACTCTTCTCTACTCTGCTATGCTCTACCCTGCTCTACTTTACTCTATTCTGCTCTACTCCACTCTACTCTACTCAGGCTAGCCTAACCTAGCCTTGCTTAATTTAGCTCTACACTACTCTATTTTACTATATTCTATTATACTATACTCTACTCTAGCAAGGTTAGGCAAGGTTAGGATAGGCTATCCTAGGATAAACTAGGCTAGAGTAGCATAGAGAAGAGTAGAGTAGAGTCCAGTCGAGTAGAGTAGAGGAGAGTAGAGTAGAGTAGAGTAGAGCTGAGCTAGGTTAGGTTAGGTTAGGCTACGTTAGGCTAAGCTAGGGAAGGCTAGGCTAGGTTAGAGTAAGGGTGTAGAGTATTGTAGAGCTAGGTTAGGCTTGGTAAGGTAAGGCTAAGCTAGGCTAGGTAAAGGTAGAATAGAATAGAGTAAAGTAGAGTTGAGTAGAGTATAGTAGAGTTTAGCAAAGGAAAGTTGAGTAGAGATGAGCAGAGTAGAGTAGAGTAGTACAGAGCAAAGTAGCATGGACGAGACTAGAGCAAAGAAGAGAAAAGTAGACTAGAGTAGAGTAGAGAAGAGCAAAGTAGAGCAGAGCTATTTTAGGCTAGGCTAAGGTAGAGTAGAGTAGAGTAGAGTTGAGCTAGGTTACATAGTACTAGGCTAGGTTAGGGTAAGGTAGAGTTGAGTTGAGTAGAATACAGTATAGTAGAGTAGAGTAGAGTAGGGTAGGGTAGAGTAGAGTAGAGTAGAGTTATGTTTGGCTTTGCTAAGTTAGGCTAGGGTATGCTAAGCTAAGCTAGAGTAGAGTAGAGTAGAATAGCATTGACTAGAGTGTAATAGAGTAGAGTAGAGCTAGGTTAGGCTAGGTAAGGCTAGGGTAGGCTATATTAGATTAGTGTAAAGAAGAGAGAAGCAGAGTAGAGTAGAGTAGAGTAGAAAAGAGTAGAGTAGAGTAGTTTTGGGTAGAGCAAAGCAGAGTAGAGTAGAGTAGAGAAAAGCAGAGCAGAGTAGAGGTAATTAGGCAAGGCTAAGCTAGGTTAGGTTAGTTAAGGTTAAGTTAAGCTAGGCTAGGTTAATGTAAAGTAAAGTAGAGTAAAGTAGAGTATAATAGAGTAGAGTAGAGTTGAGTAGAACTTTGTTCGGCTAAGCTAAGCTAGGTAAGGCTAGGCTATTATTGGCTAGACTAGGCTTTGTTAAAGTAGAGTAAAGTAAAGTAGAGTAGAGTAGAGCTAGGTTAAGCTAAGCTAGGCTAAAGTATAGAGTAGAGTAGAGTATTACAGAGTAGAGCAGAGCATAGTAGAGTAGAGTAGAGAAGAGTTGTGCAAAGCAGCATAGAGTAGAGCAAAGCATAGCATAGTAGAGTAGAGTCGAGCTAGATTAGGCAAGGAAAGGTTAGGATAGTGTAGAGTAAAGTAAAGTAGAGCGTGGTTAGGCCAGGCTAGGGTCAGTTAAAGTAGAGCATAGTAGAGTAGAATATTGTAGAGTAGAGTAGAGTAGAGTTGAGTAGATTATAGTAGAGTGGAGCTAGGTTAGGCTAGGGTAGGGTAGGGTAGGCTAGACTAGAGTAGTGTAGAGAAGAGTAAATTAGAGTAGAGTAGAGTTAGGTTAAGCTAGGCTAGGCTAAGCTAGAGTGGAGTAGATTAGAGTATAGTAGAATATAGTAGTGTAAACTAGAGTGGAGGAGAGGAGAGGAGAGTAGAGTAGAGCAATTTAGAGTAGAATAGAGCAAAGTAAAGTAGAGTAGCATAGAGCAGAGTGGAGTAAAGCAAAGCTAAGATAGGTTAAGGTATGCAAGGCTAGAGTAGAGTAGAGTGGAATTGAATAAAGTAGAGTTAGGTTAGGCTAGGTTAAGATAGGGTAGGGTTGATTAGGCTTGGCAAGGGTTGAGTAGAATAGAGTAAAGTAGTGTAAAACTAGATTAGGCTTGGCTAAGCAAGGCTAGAATAGAGTATAATAAAGTAGAGAGGAGTAGAATATAATAGAGTAGAGCAGAGTAGAGTACAGAAGAGTGGAGTTGAGTGGAGTAGAGGAGAGTACAGTAGAGAAGACGAGAGGAGAGGTGAGTAGAAGAGAGGATAGGATAAGATAGGAGAGGAGAGGAGAGTAGATCAAAGTAGAGCCTAGAAGACATGACAAAGTAGAGCATAGTAGAGTAGAGCTGAGCTAAGCATACCATAGCAAAGTAAAGAAGAGCATAATAGAGTAGAGGAGAGTAAAGCATAGTAGAGAAAAGTAAGGCATTGTAGAGTAGAGTGGAGCAGAAAAGAGAAGTATATAGTAGAGCTATGCTAGGCTAGGGTAGGCTAGAGTAGAGTAGAGTATAGTATAAGAGAGTACAGTATAGTAGAGTAGTGTAGAGCAAGTTAGGCTAGGCTAGGTTAGGTTAGAGTATAATAAGAAAGAGTATAATATAGTAGAGCAAAGCAAAGTAGAGTAGAGTAGAGCTGAGTAGAGTAAAGTAGAGTATAGTTGAGCAAAGTAAAATAAAGCTGAGTAGAGTTGACCAAAGCTGTGGTAGAATAGGCTAGGCTAGGCTAGGTTAGGGTAGGCTAGGCTAAGCTAGGCTAGGCTATGCTAAAGTGTAAAGTAGAATAGAGTAGAGTAGAGTAGAGTAGAGTAGAGTAGAGCTGGTAAGGTTAGGTTAGACAAGGCTAAGTTAGAGTAGAGTAGAGTATAAGAGAGGAGTGCTATGCAGAGCCAAGCAAAGCAGAGCATAATAGAGTAGAATAGAGTATAGTATAGTAGAGTAGAGTAGACTGGAGTGGAGCAGAGTGAAGAAGAGTAAAGCTAGTTTTGGCTTGTCTAGGCTAGAGTAGAGTAGAATAAAGTAAAGCTAGGTTAGGCTAAGCTTGGTTAGAGTAGAATTGAGTAGAGTAGAGTAGAGTATAATATAGTAGAGTAGAGAATAATAGAGTAGCATCGAGAAGAGTAGAGTAGAGTGGAGTTTAGTTAGGCTATGTTAGTCTAGGCTTGCCTAGACTAGAGTAGAATAGAGTAGAGTAGCCTAGTGCGGAGCAGAGTAGAGCAGAGATGAGCAGAGTAGAGTGGAGAAGAGTTGAGTAGAGTATAGCATAACAGAGTAGAACAAAGAAAAGTTGAGTAGAGTAGAGTTGAGAAGAGAAGAGCAAAGCATTATAGAGCTAGGTTAGTTTAAGCTTTATTTGGCTAGGTTAGAGTAGAGTAGAGTAGAGTAGAGTAGAGTTGAGTAAAGTAGAGTAGAGCAGAATAGAGCAAGGTTAGGCTTGGCTATGTTAGGCAAAGATAAGCCAGGCTAGAGTAGAGTAGAGTGACGTAAGGTAGGGCTAAGTTTGGCTAGGCTAGAGTAGAGCAGAGTAGGGTAGAGCAGAGCAGAGGAGAGAAGAGTAGAGTAGAGTAGAGTAGAGTTGAGCATAATAGAGCAAAGTAGAGTAGAGTAGAATGAAGTTAAAATATGTTAGGCTAGCCTTGGCTAGGTTAGGCTAGGCTAGCCTTGGCTAGGTTAGGCTCGGCTAGCCTAGGCTAGGCTGACTGAGACTAGAGTAAAGTAGAGTCAAATATAGTATAGCAAAGTAGAGTAAAGCTAGGTTAAGCTAGGGTAGGCTAAGCTATGACAGGGTAGGCTATGCTAGGCTAGAGTATAGTGAAGTTGAGCAGAGTAGAGTAGGGCTAGGTTAAGGTAAGCTATGTAAGGCTAAGCTAGAGTATAGAGCAGAGTAGAGTAGAGCAGAGTAAAGTAGAGTAGAGTAGAGTAGAGCAAAGAATAATAGAGCAGAGCAGCTCATAGTAGAGAAGAGCAGAGCAGAGCTTGGTCAGGATAGGCTAAGCTAAGCTAGGCCAGGTTAGGTAAGGTTTGGCTAGAGTAGAGTAGAGTAGAATATAGTAGAGTAGAGTAGAGTAGGGTAGAGCTTGGTTAGGCTAGCCTACTAGGTTAGAGTATAATAAAGTAGATTAGAGTATAATAGAGTAGAGTAGTGTATAGTATACTAGAGTAGAGTTAAGTTAGTTTAGGCAAGGCTAGGCTGGGTAGGCTAAGGTAGATTAGGGTAGGCTACAGTAGAGTAGAGTAGATCTAGGTTTGGATAGGTAGGGCTAGGCTAGAGTGGAGAAGAGTAGAGTAGAGTAAAGTAGAGTAGAGTAGAGCATAGTAGAGTATAATAGAGTAGAGGAGAAGAGAGGAGAGGAGAGGACAGGATAGGAGAGCATAGTAGAGTATAGCAAAGCAAAGAAGAGCAGAGTAGAGTAGATTAGGGCAAAGTAGGGCAGAGTAGAGTAGAGTAGAGTAGAGTAAGGTTATTCTATGCTAAGTTGGGCTAGGCTAGTATAGGCTAGAGTAGACTAGAGTAATGTAGTGTAGAGTACAAATCTGTTAGGCTACTCTAGGCTAGGGTAAGCTAGGCTAGGCTAGGCAAGAGTAGAGTATAGTAGAATGGAGGTAGATTAGGTAAGCTATGCTTGGTTACGCTTGAGTAGAGTAGAGTAGAGTAGAAAAGAATGGAGTAGAGTAGAGTAGAGTTTAGTATAATAGAGCAGAGTAGAGAGGAATAGAGTATAGTAGAATAAGGTAGAGTGGAGTAGTGTAGAGTAGAGTGGAGTAGAGAAGAGGAGAGGTGAGGAGAGTAGAGGAGAGGAAAGGAGATGAGAGGGGAGGAGAGGTGAGGAGTGGTGAGCAGAGGAGAGAAGAGTAGAGCTAGGTTGAGCTAGGCTAGGCTAGGTTAAGGTAAGCTAGCCTAGGCTTAGTTAGGTTAGGCTAAGGCTTGGGTAGAGTATAGTAGAATAAAGTAGAGTAGAGTAGTGTAGAGTAGAGTAGAGTAGAGAAGAAGAGAGATAGGTTAGGCTAGGCTACACTATGCTAGGTTAAGCTAGGCCTGAGTAGAGTATAGTAGAATAGGGTCGAGCTAGGTTTGGCTAGGAAAGGATTTGTTAGCATAGAGTTGAGTATAGTAGAATAGAGTAGAGTAGAATAGAGTTCAATAGAGTAGAGTAGAATAGAGTTGAGTAGAGTATAGAAGAGTTGTGTAGGATAGAATAGAGTATAGTAGAGTATAGTACAGTAGAGCTAGGCTAAGCTAGAGCAGAGTAGAGTGTAATAGGGTAGAGTAGAGCAGAGTAGGGTGGAGTAGAGCAAAAAAGAGCATAGCAAAGTAGAGTAGAGTAGAGAAGAGTAGAGTAGAGCTAGCCTAGGCTAGGCTAAAATAAGCTAGCCTAGGCTAGGCTAGTTTAGAGTAGAGTAGAGTTGAGCTAGGTTAAGTAAGGTTATGCTAGGCTTTATTAGAGTATAGTAGAGTAAAGTAGAGTAGAATAGAGTGGAGTAGAGTAGAGTACAGTATAGTAGAGTAGAGTAGAAGAGAGCACAACAAAGCACAGTAGAGCAAAGTAAAGTAGAGCAGAGCATAACAGAGTAGAGTAGAGTAGAATAGAATAGAATAGAATAAAGTATAATAGAGTAGAGTGTAGTAGAGTAGAGTAAAGTAGAGTAGAATAGAGTTGAGTAGAGTAGAGCTATCTTTGGCTAAGCCAGGCTAGGCTAGGCTAAGCAAGGCTATGCTAGGCTAGGCTAAGCAAGGCAAGTCTAAGCTAGAGTAGAGTATAATAGAGCTTTGTTAGGCTAGGTTGGACAAGGTTAGAGTGCAGTAGAGTATAATAGAATAGAGTAGAGTATAGTGGAGTTGAGTTGAGTAGAGTAGAGCTAGGTTAGGCTAATAACGGCTAGGCTAGTGTAGGCTAGGTTAGGCTAGAGTAGAGTATAGTAGGGTAGTGTAGAGTAGAGTAGAGTAAGGAAGAGTAGAGTAGAGTAGTTGTAGGTTAGGCAAGAATACAATAGAGTAGAGAGGAGTAGAGTCGAGTAGAGCATAACAGAGTAGAGCAGAGTAGTGTAGAGTAAAACAGAGCAGAGTAGAGCAAACCAAAGTAATGTAGAGCTAGGTTAGGCTAAGCTTGGCTAGGATAGGCTCGACTAGGTTAGACTAGATTAGAGTAGAGTAGAGCTAGTTTAAGCTATGTTTGGATAAGATAGGTTAGAGTATAGTAGAGTAGAGTACAGTAGAGTAGAGTATTATAGAGTAGAGTAGAGTATTGTAGAGTAGAGTAGAGTAGAGTTAAGGCTAGGCTTGGTTAAGCTGTGATAGTAGGCTAGAGTAGAGTAGAGTAGAATATAGTAGAATTGAGTACAGTAGAGTTGAGTGTAGAGTAGAGTAGAGCTTAGTTAAGCCTTGCTAGGTTAGGCTAGAGTATAGTAGAGTAGAGTAGAGCAGAGTAAAGCAGAGCAGAGTAGAGTAGAGAAGAGAAGAGCAAAGCTGAGTAGAGATGACACAATAGAGTAGAGTAAAGTAGAGTAGAGTAGAGAAAAATAGAGCAGAGCAGAGTAAACAAAAGTAAAGCAGAGTAGAGTAGAGCTAGGCTAGCCTAAGCTAGGCTTAGCTTGGACATGGTATGCAAGGTTAGAGTGGATTAGAGTAAAAATAGAGTAGATTGGAGTCAAGTAGAGTAAGGTAGAGTGGAGAAAAGTGGAGTATGGTATAGTAGAGCAGAGTAGAGTAGAGTAGCACTAGGTTAGGGTAGGGTAGGCTAGGTTAGATTAGGCTAGAGTAGAGTAGAGTATATTACAGTAGAGCAAGGTTCGATTAGGCTATGTTAGGCTAAGCTGGGCTAGAGTAGATTAAAATAAAGTAGAGTAGAGTAGATTGCTGTAGAGTAGAGAAGAGTAGAGTAGAGTAAGGCTTGGTTAGGCTTTGCTAGTCTATACTAGGTTAGCCTAGGTTTTGCTAGCTTAGGAAAGAGTTGGACAGAGTTGGGAAGAGTAGAGTAGAGCTAGGTTAGGTTAAGCTTGGCTAGGCTATGCTAGAGTAGAATAGAGTATAGGACAGCATAGTAGAGTAGAGCAAAGCAGAGCAGAGTGAAGCAGAGCTAAGCTAGGCTAGGCTAGAGTAGAGTAGAGTAGAGTAGGGTAGAGTTTAGTAGAGTAAACCAGAGTAGGGCTAGGTTAGGCTTGGTTAGGCTAGGCTAGAGAGGAGTACAGCAGAGCAGAGTAGAGTAGAGTCAAGTTGAGTAGAGCTGAGCTGAGCAAAGTAGTATAGATCAGAGCATAGTAGCACAGAGTAGAGCAGAGTAGGGCTAGGTTATGCTAGGCTAGAAAATGCTAGGCTAGGGTAGACTAGGTTAGGTTAGGATAGGTTTGGCTTTAGTGGAGTAGAGTAGAGCAAAGTAAAGTAGAGTAGACTGTAGTACAGTGGAGTAGAGTGTAGGGCAGCAAAGAAAAGATGAGTAGAGTAGAGTAGAGTAGAGTAGAGTAGAGCAGAGCAAAACAGAGTAGCACATAGTAGAGTAGAGAATAGGATAACGGTGTAGAGTTAGGCAGAGCAGAGTAGAGAACTACAAAGCAGAGCTGAGCATAATAGAGTAGAGCTACGTTAGGCTAGGCTAGGCTAGAGTAGAGTAGAGCAAAGTAGAATAGAGTAGAGTAGAGTAAAGTAGAGCTAGGTTAGGTTAGAGTACAGTAGAGTAGGGTAGAGTAGAGTAGAGTTGATTAGAGTAGAGTAGATAAGAGCAATACAGAGTAGAGTAGAGCACAGTAGAGCAGTGCATAGAAGAGTCGAGTTGAGCATAACAAGTTAGGCTAGGCTAGGTTAGCTAAACTAGAGTAGAGTAGAGTGGAGTATAGTAGAGCAAAGTAGAGTAGAGCAAGGTTAGGTAGGCTAGGTGAGGCTAGGTTTAGCTAGGCTAGGCTAGAGTAGAGTAGATTATAATAAATTAGAGTTGAGTAAAAAAGTGTTAAGTAGGGGAGAGTAGAGAAGTGTTGAGCTAAGTAGAGAGTGTAGAGCAGAGTAGAGTAGAGAAAAGCAGAGCAAAGTAGAAGAGAGAAGAGAAGAGGAGAGCAGGTCACAGCAGAGCATAAAAGAGTAGAGTAGAATAGACTAGAGCAAAGAATAAAAAAGCATAGCAGAGTGGAGTAGAGTAACATAGAGTAAAGTAGAGTAGAGTTAGGTTAGGTTAGGTTAGGCTAGGTTAGGCTAGAGTTGAGTAGAGTAGACTAGAGTAGATTAGAGTAGAATAGAGTAGAGTATGGTAGAGCTTTGTTAGGCTAGGTTTGGCTAAGTAGAGTATAGTAGAGTAGAGTTAGGCTAGGCTAGGCTAGAGAATAGAAGAATAGAATAGAGTAGAGGCTTGGCTAAGCTATAGTATAGTAAAGTAGAGTAGAGTAGAGCAAAGTTGAGTAGAGTAGAGTAGAGTTGAGCAGAGAAGAGTAGAGTAGAGCAGAGCAAAATAGAGTAGAGAAGAGTAGGGTAGAGGAAAGAAGAGATGAGCAGAGCAAAGCAAAAAAGAGTAGAGTAGAGTAGAGCTAGGTTAGGCTAAGCTAAGTTAGGCTAGGCTAGAGTAAAGTAGAGTAGAGCTATGTTAGGTTTGGTTAAGCTAGGTTATGTTAGAGTATAGTAGAGTAGTGTAGAGTAGAGCTAGAATTGGCAAGGCTTAGCTAGGCTAGGTTAGACTAGGCTAGGTAAGAGTATAGTGGAGTAGATTACAGTAGAGTAGAGCTAGGCTAGGCTAGGTTAGACTACAATAGAGTAGAGTAGAGCAAAGAAGAGTACGAGAGAGTAGAGTAGAGAAAGAAGAGTAGAGTAGAGTAGAAAAGAGTAAAGAAGAGTAGAGCAGAACAAAGTAAAGTAATGAAAAGTAGAGCAGAGTAGAGTGGAGCAAAGCATAGAAGAGATAAGCTTGGTTAGGCTAGGCCACTTTAGGCTAGAGTAGAATAGAGTAGAGTAGGGCTAGGTTAGACTAGGTTGGGATAGGCTAACTTATAGTAGAGTATACTAAAGTAGACTGGAGTGGAGTAGAGTAGAGCACAGTGCAGTACAATAGAGCTAGGTTAGGCTAAGACAGGCAAGGCTAGGCTAGGGGGGAATATTGTAGGGTAGAGTAGAGTAGAGCTCAGTTAGGCAAGGCAAGGCTAGGCTTAACTAGGCTAGGCTAGAGTACAGTAGAATAGAGTAGTGCAAAGAAGAGCAGAGCAAAGTAGAGTAGAGCGAAGTAGAGTAGAGCTGAGCAAAGTAGAATAGAGCTTGGTTAGGCTAGGCTAAGCTAGTTAGAGTAGATTAGAGTTGAATAGAGCTAGGTTAGGCTAAGAAAGGCTAGGCTAGGCTAGCCAAGGTTAGGCTAGGTTGGAGTAGAGTAAAGTTAAGTAGAGCAAAGCATAGCAGTGCAAAGTTGGGAAAAGTAGAGCAGAGCATAGCAAAGTGAGGCAAAGCAAAGCAGAGTGGAGCAGAGTAGAGTAGAGTAGAGTGTAGTAGAGTAGAGTAGAGCAGAGTAGAGTAGAGCAGAGTAGAGCTAAGTTTGGCAAGGCTATGCTAGGTTAGAGTAGATTAGAGTAGAGAGGAGTAGAGTATAATAGAGTAGAGTAGAGTAGAGAAGAGTAGAGTAGAATTGAGTAGAGTAGAGTAGAGCTAGGTTTGGCTAGGCTTGGGTCGCCTAGGCTAGCTATAGTAGAGTAAAGTAGAGTAGAGTAGAGTAGAATAGTGTAGAGGTCAGTTAGGCTAGGCTATGCTAGATTATAGTAGAGTAGAGTAAAGTAGATTAGAGCAGCATAGAGCAAAGTAGTGGAGAGCAGAGTAGAGTAAAGCATACCAGAGAAGAGTAGAGACAAGTAAAGTAGAGAAGAGAAGAGTAGAACAAGGTTAGGCTAAGCTAGGTAAGGTTAGGCTAGGCTAGGTGAGGTTCGACTAGAGTAGAGTATAACAGAGTAGATCTAGGTTAGGAAAGCTAGGCTAGGCTAACTAGGAAAGAGTAGACTAGAGTGGAGTATAATGGAGAACGAAAGAAAAGTGCAAAGTAGAACAAAGAAGAGCAAAGAAGAGTAGAGCAGAGTAGAGAAGAGCATAGCAAAGTAGTATAGAGTAGAGTTGAGCATAATAGAGCTAGGTTAACCAAGGCGTAGCTAAGCTTGGCTAGGTTAGAGTAGAGTAAAGTAGAATAGATTGAGTAGAGTAGAGTAGACTTGAACTTGGTTTAGTTAGGCTATTCTAGGCAAGACTAAGATAGGGTAGGTTGGAGTAGAGTTGAGTGGAGTAGAGTAGAGAAGTGTAGAGTAGAATAGAGTAGAGTAGGGTAAGCAAAGTAGAGTAGAGTAGTGTAGAGCAGAGTAGAGTTGTACAGAGCAGAGCAGAGGAAGGTAGAGTATAGAAGAGAACATTAGAGTAGTGTAGAGTAGAGCAGAGTAGACTAGAGCAGTGTATAATAGAGTGAGGTTATGCTAGGCCAAAGTAGAGTATAGTAGAGTAGAGTAGAGTAGAGTAATGTTAGGCTAGACCAGGCTAGGCATGGTTAGGGAAGGCTAGGCTAGGCTAGAGCAGAGTAGACTAGAATAGAGTAGAGTAGAGTAGAGGAGAGGAGAGTAGAGTAGAGTAGAATAGAGTAGAGTAGAGTAGAGAAAAGTAGAGTAGAGTTGAATAGAGGAGAGAAAAGCAGAGTAGAGTAGAGCAAAGAAGAGTTGAGTAGAGCAGAGTAGAGCAGAGCAAGGCTAGGTTGGAGTAAAGTAGAGCATAGCTAGGATAAGCTTGGTTAGCTTAAAGTATAGTAGAGTAGAGTAGAGTAAATAGAGTATAGTAGAGTAGAGTAGAGTAGAGTAAATAGAGTATAATAGAGTAGAGTAGAGTATAGTAGTGTAGAGTAGAGTATAATAGAGTAGAGTTGAGCAAAGTAGAGTAAAGTAGACTATTATAAAGGAGAGGAGAGGAGAGGAGAGCAGAGTAAGAAGAGGAGAGCAGATCAGAGCAGAGGATAGTAGAATTGAGTAAAGTAGAGTAAAGCAGAGAAGCGTAGAGCAGAGTAGAGTCAAGAAGAGCTGAGCATATCGAAGCTTGGTTAGGCTAAGCTAGGCTGGGATTAGCTAAGCTAGAGTAGATTAGAGTAGAGTTGAGTAGAGTAGAGCTGAGCTAGGTTAGGTTAGGCTAGAGTAGAGCAGTAAACAATAGTAGAGTAAAGTAGGGCTTGGTTAGGCTTGGTTTTGTTATGTTAGGCTCGAGTAGAGTAGAATATAGTAGAGTAGAGTAGATTAGCGTAGAGTGGAGTAGAGCAAAGTAGAGTAGAGTAGAGTAGAGTGTAGTAGAGTAGAGTATAATAGAGTAGAGTAGAGAATAGTAGAGTAGAGCAGAGCAGAAGAGTTCTAAAATGGGTAGAGTAGAGTAAAGAAGAGTGGAGTAAAGTAGAGATGAGCTAGGTTAGGTTATGCTAGGCTAGTTTGGGCATGGCTAGGTAGCCTAAGCTAGTGTAACAAAGTATAGTAGAGTAAGGTTTAGTTAAGCATGGATAGGCTAGGCTAAGTTAGGTTAGAGTATAGTAGAGTAAAGTAGAGTAGAGCAGAGTAAAGGAGAGTAGAGATGAGCTTAGAAGAGTAGCATAGAGCAGAATAAAGTAGAGTAAAGCAAAGCAAAGTAGAGACAAGTAGTATAGAGCTGGGTAAAGTAGTGCAAAGTAGAGGAGTGTAGAGCATAGAAGTGAAAAGTAGAGCAGAGCAAAGTATAGTAGAGCTAATTTAGGCTGCCTAGGCTATGCTATACTAGAGTAGTGTAATTAGAGTAGAGCAGAGTAAGTAGAGTAGAGTAGAGTAAAGTATAGATTGGTTACGTTAGCTTAAGCTAGGCTAGGCTAGAGTAGAGTAGAGTAAAGCAGATTAAAGTAGAGTAGAGTAGAATAAAGTAGAATAGAGTAAGGTATAGTGCTGTAGAGCAAAGCTAGGTTTTGTTGGGCTAAGCTAAGCTAACTAGGCTAGGCTAGGTAAGAGTAGAGTAAAGTAGAGTGGAGTAGAGCGGAGTAGAGTAGAGTAGAGTAGAGTAGAGTTGAGCGAAGTTAGGCTTTTGTAGGGTAGGCTAGAAAAAGCTAGGCCAGGCTATAGTATAGTAGAGTAGAGTAGAGTAGAGTAGAGTAAAAATAAGTAAAGTAGAGCAAAACAAAGTAGACTAAAGTATAGTGGGGCAGAGCAGAGTAGAGTAGAGTGGAGTTGAATAGAGTAGAGCAGAGTAGAGTAGAGCATAGATTAGAGTAGAGTAGAGTTGAGCTAGGTTAGGCTTGGTTAGGATAGGTAAGGATGGGTAGAGTATAATTAAGTATAGTAGAGTATAGTAGAGTGGAGTAAAGTAGTGTTGAGTAGAGGAGAGTAGAGTAGAGTAAAGTAGAGTAGGGTAGAGTAGAGTTTAGGAGAGGAGAGCAGAGTATAGTAGAAGAGCAAAACTGAGCATTGTGGAGCAGAGAGGAGTAGAGCATAGTAGAGCATAATAATACAGAGTAGAGAAGAGTAGAACAGAGCAGAGCAAAGTTAGGCTAGGGTAGGCTAGGCAAGGCTAGGCTAGGCAAAGCTAGGCTAGAGTAGAGTAGTGTATAGTAGAGCATGATTAGGTAGGGCTAGGCTAGAGTATAGTAGAGTAGAATAGAGTAGAGTAGAATAATATAGATTAGAGTAGAGTGGAGTAGAGTAGAGCACGGTTATGTTAGGCTAAGCAAGGTTAGGCTAGGTTAAAGTAGAGAAGAGTAGAGTAGATTGGAGAAATGTAGAGTAGGGTAGAGTAGAGCAAAGTAGAGTAGATTAGAGTAGAGTAGAGTAGAATTGAGCTAGGTTAGGCTAGGCAAGGCTAGGCTAAGTCAGAGTATAATAGAGGAGAGGTGAGTAGAGTAGAGTAGAGTAGACTAGAGTGGAGTAGGTTAGGGTGGAGTAGAGTAGACTAGAGTAGAGCTAGGTTAGGGTAGGCTAGGTTAGGTTAGGCTAGGCTTGGGTAGGCTAGGCTAATTAAGATTAGAGTTGAGTAGAGTTGAGTGGAGTATAGTAGAGCTAGGTTAGGTTAGGCTAGACTAAACTACAATAGAGCAAAGTAGAGTAATGCAAAGTAAAGTACAATAAAGGAGCAGAGCAGAACATAAAAGAGCTAGGTTTGTCTAGCTAAGCTAGGCTAGGCAAGAGTAGAGTAGAGTAGAGTAAAGTGAAGTAGAGTAGAGTAGAGAAGAGTATATTAGAGTAGAGTAGAGCTAAGTAAGGCTAAGCTAAGTTAGAGTGGTGCAGAATAGAATATTGTAGATTAGAGTATAGTAAAAGTAAAGTAATATTAGGTTATGCTAGGCTAGGCTTGGTTAGGTTAGAGTAGGCTAGGCAAGAGTATAGTATAGTAGAGCAGAGTTAGTTAGGTTTGGCTTGGATGTGCTTATTTAAACAAGGTTAGAGTAGAGAGTATAGTAGAGCAGATTAGAGTAGAGTAGAGTAGAATAGAGTAGAGTAGAGCATAGTAGAGTAATCTAGAGTAGACTAGAGTAGAGTAGAGAATAGTAGAGCTAGGTTAGGCTAGGCTAGGCTAGAGTACAATGGAGTTGATTAGGGTAGAGTAGAGTAGAGTAGAGCTTAATAGAGCAAAGTAGAGTAGAGCAGAGTAGAGTAGAGCTAGGTTAGGCAAAGCTAGGCTAGGCTATTGTTGAGTAGAGTAGAGTAAAGCTAGGTTATGATAGGCTTGGCTAGGCTAAGTTAAAGTAGAGTTGAGTAGAGTAGAGTAGATTGGAGTAGATTATATTTGAGTAAAGTAGGCTAGAGTGAGTTTAGGATAAGCTAATATAGGATAGGCTAGAGTATAGTAGAGTAGAGTAGGGTAGAGTAGAGTAGAGTAGAGCTAGGTTAGGTTATGCTCGACTAGGCCAAACTAAACTAGGCTAATGTAGATTACAGGAAGTAGAGTAGAGTAGAGTAGAGCTGAGCTGAGTAGAGTAGAGTAGAGTAGAGCGACACAGAGTAGGCCAGAGTAGAGTGGAGTAGAGTAGAATAGAGCAGAGCATAGTAAAGCAGAGTAGAGCTAAGCTGAGTTGAGATAAGAGGAGTAGAGTAGAGTAGAGCAGAGCTATGTTAGGCTTGGCTAGGGTAATGTTGGTTAGAGTAGACTAGAGTAAAGTAGAGTAGAGCAGAGCAGAGCAGAGTAAAATAGAGTAGAGCTTAGAAAATAGAGCAGAGTAGAGTACAGTAGGGCATAATAGAGTAGAGCATAATAGAAAAGAGATGATCAAGTAGAGCAGAGTAAAGTTAGGCTAGGCTACGCTAAAGGAGAGTAGTGTAGAGCTAGGTAAGGCAAGGCTAGCTTATGTTAGGTCAGAGTAGAGTAGAGTGAAGTACAGTATAGTATAGTAAAGTAAAGTAAAGTAGAGTTGAGCTTGGTTAGGCTAGGCTAGGCTAAGCTAATGTAGAGTACAGTAGACCAGAGTATGATAGAGTAGAGTAGAGCTCGATTAGGCTAGGCTATGCTAGAGTAGAAAAGATTAGAGTAGAATAGAGCAAAACTAAGTAGAGTGGAATAGAGCAGAGCACAATAGAGAAATGTGGGGTAGAGGAGAGTATAGTAGAGTAGAATAGAGTATAGTAGAGTAGAGTAGAATAGACTAGAGTAGAGCTAGGGTAGGCTAGGCAAGGCCAGGCTAGATTATAGTAGAGTTGAGTTGAGTAGAGTAGAGTAGAGTAGAGTAGAATAGAGTAGGGTAGAGTAGAGTAGATTTGAGTTTAGTAGAGTAGAGTAAAATAAAGCTAGGTTAGGCAAAGCAACGCAAAGCTATGCTCGGCTAGGCTATAGTAGAGTAGAGTAGAGTAGAGTAGGGTAGACCAAGGTTAGGCTAGGTTATGCTAAGCTACATTAGAGTAGGGTGAAGTAGAGTAGAGAAGAGTAGAGTATAGTATAGTAGAGTAGAGTAGAGCTAGCCTAAGCTAGGCTAGGTTGGGCTAAAGTAGTCTAGAGTAGAGCAGAGTATAGTAGAGTAGAGCAGAGCTAGGTTTGGCTAGTCTAGGATAGAGTATATTAGAGCAGAGGAGAGTAGAGTAGAGTAGAGAAAATTAAAGTAGAGTAAAGTAGAGAAGAATTTAGCAGAGCAAAGAAGAGTAGAGTAGAGCTAGGTTAGGCTAGGGTTGGTTGGGCTAGAGTAGAGTAGAGTGGAATGAAGTAAAATTGAGTAGAGCTAGGATAGGCTGAGCTAGCATAAGAAAAGTTAGAGTAGAGTAGAATAGAATAAAGAAGTGTAGAGCTAGGTTAGGCTAGGCTAGGTGAATGAAGGGTAGGCTAAGCTAGGCTAGAGTAGAGTAGAGTAAGAAAGAGTAGAGTAGAGTAGAGTAGAATAGAGTGGAGTAGAGTGGAGCAGAGTAGAGCTATGTTAGGCTTAGCTAGGAAAGCATAGAGTACATTAAAGTAGAGCTTGGTTCGATTATGCTATGCTAGGCTAGGCTAGGCTAGAGTGGAGTAGAGTAGAACAGAGCAGACAAGAGTAGAGTATAGAACAATAGAGTAGAGCATAGTATAGTAGAGTAGAGCAGAACAGAGTTGAGCTAAGCTGAGTAGAGTAGAACAAAGTGGAGTAAAGCTAGGTTAAGCTAAGCTAGGCTATGTTAGGCTAGGTTAGAGAAAAGTGGAGTAGAGTAGAGTAGAGTATAGTATAGTAGAGTAGAGTTGAGTAAAGAAGGGTTAGGCTAGGCTAAGCTATGTTAGGCATGACAAGAGTAGAATGGAGTAGAGCTTTTTTAGGTTAGGCCATGCTAGGCTAAGATTGGCTAAGGTAGAATAGAGTAGAGTAAACCAGAGTAGAGTAGACTAGAGCAGAGTAAAATAGAGCAAAGTACAGCATAGTAAAGTAGAGCAGAGTACAGTAGAGTAAAGCTTGGTTAGGCTACACTAGGTTAGGCTATGCTAGGTTAGGCTATGTTAGGCAAGGCTATAGTCGAGTAGTGTAGAGTAGTGTTGAGTAGACTAGAGCAATGTTAAGTTAGGCTAGGCTAGGCAAGGCTAGACTATGGTAGAGTAGAGTAGAGTATAGCTGAGCAGAGTAGAGCAGAATAGAGTATTATAGAGTGGGGAAGAGTAGACTAGAGTAGAGTAGGGCAGAGCATAGTAGAGTAAATTAGAGTAGAGCTAGGTTAGGCTTGGCAAGGCAAGAGTAGAGAGAATAGAGTAAAGTAGAGAAGAGCATAACAAAGCAAAGCAGGGTAGAGCAAAGAAGAGCATAGCAGAGCAAAGAAGAGCGTAGAAGAGTAGAGTGAGGTTACGCTAGGCTAAGCTAGAGTAGAGTAGAGTAGAGTTAATTTGGGCTAGGTTAGGCTAGGTTAAGATTGAGTAGGGGAGAGTAGAGTAGAGTGGAGTGATGGAGATTTGAGCAAACTAGAGCTAGCATAGGCTAGGCTAGGTTAAGCTTGGCTAGCCTATGCTAGAGAAGAGTAGATTATAGTAAAGTATAGTAGATTAGAGCTAGGATAGGCTACATAAGGCTAGGCTATGCTACGGTACAATATAGTATAGTAGAGTAGCATAGAGCAGAGCAGAGCAGAGAAAAGCAGAGTACTGCAAAGCAGAGCAAAATAGAGGCAAGCAGAGCAGTGTTAGGCTAGGCTAGTTTAGGCTAGAGTAGCATAGAGCAGAGTATAGCTAGGTTAGGTTAGGCTAGGCAATGCATGATTATAGTAGAGTACAGTACAGTACAGTAATGTAGAGTAGAGTTGAATAGAGTAGAGTAAAGTCGAGTAGAGTGTAGTTAAGTGGAGTATAGTAGAGTAGAGTAAAGCAAGGTTAGGCTAGGCTAAGCTAGGCTCGACAAGGTTAGGCTAGAGTAGAGTAGAATAGGCTAAAGCTAGGTTAGTCTAGGCTAAGCTAGGCTAGGTTAGAGTAGAGTAAAGTAAAGCTAGGTTAAGCTAGGTTAGGCTCAGCTAAGCTTGATTAGGCAAGGCGAGACTAGAGTGGAGTAGAGTAGAGTAAAGTAGAGTATAGTAGTGTAGAGTAGAGCTATGTTAGGCTAGGTTATGGTAGACTATAGTTGAGCAAAGTAGCATAGAGTAAAGTAGAGTAGAGCATAGCAGAGTATAGTAGATTAGAGTAGACTAGAACAGAGAAGACTAGAATAGATCAGAGAAGAGAAGAGTTGAGCTAGGTTAGGCTTTGCTAAGCTAGAGTAGAGTAGAGTAGAGTAGATTATAGTAGAGTAGAGCTAGGATAGGCTAAGCTAAGATTGGCAAAGTTAGAGTAAGGGAAATTAAAGAGGAGTAGAACCTTATTAGGTTAGGTTAGGCTAGGTTAGGATAGCTTAAAAGGCATTAAAGTAGAGTAGAGAAGAGTAGAGTAAAATGGAGTTGAGCCTAATTAGGCTAGGCTAGGGTAGCCTAGGCTATGTTAGAGTAGAGTAGAATAGAGTAGAGTAGAGTAGAGTAAAGTAGAGTAGAGAAGAGTAGAGTTAAGCAGAGTAGAGTAGAGTGGAGTATAGTAGAGTAGAGTAGAGCTAATTTAGGCTAGACTAGGCTTGGCTAGGCTAGAGTAGAATAGAGTAGAGTAGAGTAGAGTACAGCTTGGTTCAACTAAGATTGGCGAGGCTAGGCAAGGCTAGAGTAGAGTAGAGTAGACCAGAGTAGAGCAGACAGTGTCGAGCAGAGCAGAGCAAAGGAGAGTAGGGCTAGGTTAGGCTAAGTTAGGCTATGTTAATCTATGTTAGTGTATAGTAAAGTAGAGTAGAGTATAGTATAGTATAGAAGAGTAGAGCAGAGTAAAGTAAAATAGGGAAGAGTAGAGTAGAGTATAATATAATAAAGTAGAGTAGAGTAGAGTAAAGCAAGGTTAGGCAAGGCTAGGCTAAGCTAGGCTTAGTTAGGCTAAGCAAGAGTAGAGTAGAGTAGAGTAGAGTAAAGCTTGGTTAGGTTAGGACAAGCTAAGCTAGGCTTGGAAAAAGTAGAGTAGGGTAAAGCAGAGCATAACAAACAAGAGTAGAGTAGCACAAAGCATAGTAGAGTAGAGCAGAGCAGAGAGTAGTAGAGGAGAGCTAGGTTAGGCTAAGCTAGGTTAGGCTAGGCTAAGCAAGGCAAGGTTAGGCGAGGCCAAAGTCGAGTACAGAAGAGTAGGGCAGAGTAGAGTAATGCTTGATTGGGTTAGGCCAGGAAAGTCTAGGCAAGAGTTGAGTAGAGTAGCATAGTGTAGAGTAGAGTAGAGTAGTGTAGAGTAGAGTAGAGTAGAGTAGAGCAGTGTAGAGTATGAAAGAGCAAAGTAGAGTAGAGCAGAGTAGAGTAGAGTCAAGTAGAGCAGAGCAGAGTAGAGTAGAGCAAAGTTAGGTTAGACTAGGCTAGGCAAGAGCAGTGTAGAGTAGAGTAGAGCAAAGATGAGTAGCATAGAGAAGAGCTTGGTTATACTAGGCTAAGTTAAAAAGATAATAGTAGAGTATGGTAGAGTAGAGTAGAGTAGGGCAGAGCAGAGCAAAATAGAGCAGAGAAGAGTAAAGTGAAGAAGAATAGAATAAAGCAGAGCAAAGTAAAGCAAAGCCAGATAGAGTAGTGTAGAGAAGAGCATAGCAGAGCAAAGAAGATTAGAAGAGAGTAGAGTGGAGCGAAGTAGAGTAGAGCAGAGCAAGGTTAGGCTAGGCTATGTTAGAGTAGAGTAGAGCTAAAATGGGCTAGGTTAACTTAAATTAGAGTTGAGTAGAATAGAGTGGGGTAAAGGAGAGTAGAGTTGTTTAGAGCTAGGTTAACTTAAGCTAGGGTATGATAGGCTAGGTTAGGCTAGGCTAGCCAAGGCTATATTAGAGTAGAGTAGTGTATAGTAAAATAGAGTATAGTAGAGCTAGGATAGGCCAAGTTAGGCTAGGCTAGGCTAGAATATAATAGAGTAGAGTAGAGTAGAGTAGAGTAGAGCAGAGTAAAATAGAGCCAAGCAAAACAAAGCTAACCTTGGCAAGTTTAGGCTAGAGTACAGTAGAGTAGAGTACAATAAGTTTAGGTTAGGCTTGGCTAGGACTAGGTTTAAGTGGAGAGAAGCAGAGTAGAGTAGAGTATTATAGAATAGAGTTATGTAGTGTGGAGTAGAGTAGAGTTAAGTTAGGTTAGGCTAAGCTAAGCAAGGAAAGTAAAGTGGAGTAGAGAAAAGTAGAGAAGAGTTGAGTAGAGTAGAGCTCGATTAGGCTAGGATTGTTTAGGGTAGGCCAAACTAAAGTAGAAAAGATTAGCAAAGAGCAGAGCAGTGCAAAGCAGAGTAGTGTAGAGTATAGTAGTACGGAGTACAATAGAGTAAGGTTAGGTTATTTTATACTAGGCTAGGTTAGAAAAAGATATGTTAAAGTAGAGTAGAGTATAGTAAAGTAGAGTAGAGTAGAGTAAAATAGATTAGAGTAGAGTAGAGAAGAGCAGAGCAGAGTAAAGTTGATTATGGTAGAGTAGAGTATAGTAATGTAGAGAAGAGTAGAGCTAGGCTAGGCTAGGTTAAGCCATGCTAGAGTAGAGTAGAGTAGAGCTAGGTCAAATTTGGATGGGCGAAGCTAGGTTTGGCTAAAGGTTAGTAGATTAGAGTAAAGCATAGTAGAACAGAGTTGAGCAGAGTTGAGAAGTGTTGAGAAAAGCAGAGCTGAGCAGAGCAAAGAAAAGTGGAGTAGAGTAGATCAGAGTAAAGCAGAACAGAGTAGAGTAGAGTAATGTGGAGTAGAGTAGAGTAAAGTAGAGTAGAATAGAGTAGAGTAAAGCTAAGTTTGGCTAGAGTAGGTTAGGCTAGGTTAAAGTAGGGTGGAGCGGAGTAGAGTAGAGTAGAGTAGAGCAGAGTATAGTAGAGGATAGTAATGTAGAGCAGAGTTGAGCAGAGTAGAGGATAGTAGAGTAGAGTAGAATAAAGTAGAGAAAAGCAGAGAAAAGCAGAGCAGACAACAGCAAAGTAGAGAAGAGTAGGGTGTGGTTAAGCTTGGTTAAGCTAGGCTATGCTAGGCTAGGTTAGGCTAGGCTAGTCTAGAGTAGAGTAGAGTCAAGCGAGGATATGTTAGGTAAGGCTAGGTTAGAGTAGAGTAGAGCTAGGTTAAGCTAAGCTAGGCTAAGATAGTCTAGGTTAGCCTAGGGTAGAGTAGAGTAGAGGTGAGAGGAGTAGAGTAGAGTTGAGATAGGTTATGCTAGACTTGGCAAGAGTACAACAGAGCAGAGTAGAGTAGAGTTGAGCTGAGCAGAGTAGAGTAGAGCATAGTAAAGTAGAGTAGTGTAAAAAAGTACAGAGTAGAACTGAGAAGATTTAGGTTTGGCTAAGCTAGGCTAGGGTAGCCAAGGCAAAACTAGGCTAGAGTTGAGTAGAGTCGAGCTAGGTTAGGCTAGGCTAGGCAAAGCTAGGTTAGAGTAGAATAAAGTAGAGTGGAGTATAGTTGAGTAGAGTGGAGTAGAGTAGAGAAGAGTAGAGCATGGTTAGGCTAGGCAAGGCTAAGCTTTGGGAGGCTAGGGTAGGCTAAATTATATTAGAGTAGAGTAGAGCTTGGTTAGGTTTGGCTAGGCATGGGTAGGCTTGGCTAGAGTAGAGGAGAGTTGAGCAAAGCAGAGTAGAGTTGAGGAGAGAAAAGTAGAGATGAATAGAATAGAGTAGAGCAAAATAGAGTAGAATAAAGCAGAGTGGAGTTGGACAGAGCAAAGTAGAGCAGAGTAGAGCTAGGTTAGGATAAGCTATGCAAGGTTAGGCAAGGTTATAGTAGAGTAGAATAGAGTAGAGTAGAGTAGGGTAGAGTACAATAGAGTAGTGTAGAGTTGAGTATAATAGAGTAGAGTAAAGTAGACTTAGGTTAGGCTAGGTTATGCAAAGCTAAGCTAAGTTAGGGTAGCTAGAGTAGAGTAGAGTTGATAAAGTAGAGTAGAGTAGACCTAGGGTAGGTAAGGTTAGGCTAAGCTAGGCTTTGCTAAAGTAGAGTAGAGTAGAGCAGAGTAGACACGAGAAATGTAGTGCAAAATATAGCAGAGCATATCAGAGTATAGAAGAGTGGAGCAGAGCTGAGCTAAGTTGGGCTAAGCTTTATTAGGCTGGGCTAAGCTAGGCGAGGCTATGTTAGGCTAGCTAGAGTAGAGTAGTGTAGTATAGAGAAAAGTAAAATAGAGTTAGGTTAGGTTATGCTAGGTTAGGCTAGACTAGAGTAGAGTAGAGTATAATAGAGATGGATACAGTAGAGCAGAGTAGAGTAGAGTAGAGTAGAGAAAAGTATAGTAGAGTAGAGAAGAATAGAGCTAGGTTAGGCTAAACTTAGCTAGAGTAGAGTAGAGTAAAGTAGAGTAGCATAGAGTAGAGTAGAGCTTGGTTAGGCGAGCCTAGGCTAGAGTAGAGTATAGTAAAGTAGAGTATAGTATAACAAAAATGAGTAGATTAAAGTATAATAGAGTAGAGTGGAGTAGAGTAGAGCATAATAGAGTAAAGTAGAAGATAGCAGAGGAGAGTAGAGTAGGGGAGAGTAGAAGAGTAGAGTACAGTAGAAGAGCAGAGTATTATATAGTAGACCAGAATAGAGTATAGTAGATTAGTAAAAAGTAAAGTAGAGTAGAGTAGAGCTGAGCTAGGTTAAGTTTGGCTATGCTAGGCTAGGCTAGGCTAAGATGGAGTAGAGTAGTGTTGAGTAGAGTAGTAGAGAGTAGAGTAGAGTAGAGTAGAGCAAGGTTAGGCTAGGCTAAGCTATGCTAGGCTAGCGTAGACTAGGCTAGGGAGGCTAAGCTATGTTAAGTTAAAGCAGAGCAAAAGAGTAGATTTGAGTAAAGTATCATAGAGTTGAGTAGTGTAGAGTAGAGTAGTGTAGAGTAGAGTAGAGGTACATTAAGCTAGGCTAGAGTAGAGTAAAGTAGATTAAGGTAGAATAGAGCGAAGTAGAGTGAAGTAGATTAGAGTAGAGTAGAGTAGAGTTGAGGAGAGGAGATGAGAGGAAAGTAGAGGAGAAACGAGGTGAAGAGAGGAGAGGAGAGTAGAGAAGAGTGGAGTAGGGCACAACAAAGTAGAGTAGAGTAGAGCAGAGCAGAGCAGAGTAGAGCAAAGCTGAGTAGACCAAAGCACAGTAGACTAGAACAGAGCAGAGTAGAGTAGAGCAGAGAAGAATAGAGCATAACAAAGCAAAGAAAAGCAAAGTAGAGTAGAGTAGAGCTAGGTTAAGCTTAGTTGGGCTTGGTTAGATTAGAGTAGAGTAGATTAAAGTAGATTAGAGTATAGTAGAGTAGAATAAAGGATACAATAGAGTATTATTAAGTAGGGTAGTTTTTAGAAGAATAGAGTAGAGTAAAGTGGAGTAGAGTAGAGTAGTACTTGGCAAGGCTAGGTTAGAGAAAAGTATAGTAAAGTAGAGTAGAGTACATTAGAGTAGAGTAGAGTAGAGTAGTGTGGATTAGAGTAGAGCATAAAACAATAGAGCAAGGTAGAGTAGAGTAGAGCTAGGTTAGCCTAGGCTAGGTTAGGTCATGCTTGGTAAGGCTAGGTTAGGCTATGCTAGAGTAGAGTATAGTAGAGTAGAGTTGAGTTGAGCTAGGTTAGGCAAAGTTAGGCTAGGCTAGGCTAGAGTAAAGTAGAACTGAGTAGAGTAGAGTAGAGCTGAGCAGAGGTGAGCAAAGTAAAGCTAGGTTAGGTTAGGCAAGGCCAGGGTGGAGTATAGTAAAGTAGAGTAGAGCAGAGCTAGGTCGGGTTAGGCTAAGTTAGAGTAGGGTAGAGTAGATTAGAGTGGATTATAGTAGAGTATAATAGAGTAGAAAAGAGTTGAGCTAGGTTAAGTTAGGTTAGGCTAAAGTAGAGTAAAGTAGAGTAGAGTAAAGCTAGGTTAGGTTAGACTAGACAAGGATACACTAGAGTAGAGTATTGTAGAGTATAGTAGAGCAGAGAAGAGCAAAGTAGAGTAGAGCAGATAAAAATAAAGTGGACAAGAGCAGAGCTGAGTATGGAAAAGTAGAGTAGAGCTGAGCTAGGTTAGGCTAATCTAAGCTTGGCAAGGCTGGGCTAGGCTAGGCGAGGCTAAGTCAGAGTAGAGTAGAATAGAATAGAGTAGAGTAGATTAGAGTAGAGTGGAGTAGAGTAGAGTAGAGTTAGGTTAGGTTAGGTTGGCTTAGGTTAGAGTAGAGAAGAGTAGAATAGAATATAATATAGTAGAGTGGAGTAAAGTATAGAAGAATAGAGTAGAGTGGAATAGAGTAGAGCTAGATTAGGCTAGGATTGGCTAACATAAGTTAGGCTCAATTAGGCTAGAGTAGAGTAGAGTAGAGCTTAGTTTAGCAAGACTAGGATAGGCTAGATTAGAGTAGAGTTGAGAAGAGTAGAGTAGAGAAGTGCAGAGTAAAGTAGAGAACAATATAGTAGAGCAGAGTAGAGTAGAGTAGAGTAAAGAAGAGTAGAGTAGAGCCGAGCATACCAAGTAGAAGCAGAGTAGAGCAGAGCAAAGAAGAGTAGAGTAGAGCATAGCATCAAAGAGTAAAGTAGAGTAGAACTACGTTAGGCTAGGGTAGGCAAAGCTAGCCTAGGCTAGACTAGAGTAGAGTAGATTAGAGTGAGGTTAAGTAAGGATAGGCGAGGCTAGGGTGGGCCGAGGTAAGCTAAGCTAGGCAAGGCAAGACTAGAGTAGAGTAGAGCAGAATAGAGTATAGCTTGGTTAGGCTAGGCTTGGCTTGGCTAGGCTAGAGTAGAGTAGAGTAGAGTAGAGTAGAGTAGAATAGAGTACAGTAGAGTGGAGTTGAATAGAGCACATTAAAGTAGTGTAGAGGAGAGTATAGGAGAGCAGAGTGGAGCAGAGCAAAAAAAGTGCAAGATAGAGTAAAATAGAGTAGAGTAGAGGAGAGTAGTATAGAGGAAAGTAGAGTAGAGACGAGCAAAGCTAGATTAGGCTTGGCTAGGCTAGGTTAGGCTAGGATAGGATAGAGTAGAGTAGAGTTGTGTAGAGTAGAGTAAAGTAAAGTAGAGTAGAATAGAGTAAAATAGAGTAGATTAGAGTAAAATAGAGTATAGCATAGTAGAGTAGAGTGGAGTAGAATAAAGGAGAGGTGAGAAGAGGAGTTGAGAGGAAAGAGGAGGAGAGGTGAGAAGAGGAGTTGAGAGGAAAGGGGAGGAGAGGAGTGTAGAGTAGAAGAGAGGAGAGGGGAGCAAAAAAGTGTAGAGTAGAGCAAAGTAGAGTAGATTAAAGTAAAGTAGAGTGGAGGAATACAGAGTAGAGAAAAGTTAAGTAGAGTAGACTAGAGCAGACTAGAGTAGAGCAGAGCTGAGTATAAGAGAGTAGAGTAGTGCAATGAAAAGCAGAGTAAAGTATAATGGAGTTGAGAAGAGCTACGTTAAGATAGGTTACGTTAGGCTAGAGTAGAGTAGAGTAGAGTAGAGTGGAGTAGAGTGGAGTAGAGTTGAGTAGAGCTAGGTTAGGATCGGTTAGGCTAGGCTAGGTTAGAGTAAAGTAGAGTAGAGTAGAGTACAGTGGAGTATAGTAGAGTAGAGTAGACTACGACCATATTAGGTTAGGCTAAGCTAGGGAAGGCTAAGCTAGGCTAGGGTAAGTTAGGCTTGGTTAGAGTAAAGTAGAGAAGCAGAATAGAGAAGAACAAAGCAGAGTAGAGTGGAGCAAAGTAGAGTGGAGCAGAGTAGAAAAGAGCAGAGTAAAGCAAAGTAAAGTAGAGTTAGGTTTAGCTATACTTGGATTACTAAAGTTAAGCCAAGCAAGAGTGAAGTAGAGTAAAGTAGAGCTAGGTTAGGCTAGGCAAGGCTAGGTTAGAGCAAAGCAGAATAGAGTAGAGTAGATTAGAGTAAAGTACAGTAGAGTAGAGTAATGTATAATAGAGTTTTATTAGGCTAGGCTAGGCTCAACTAGGTTATGCTAGAGTAAGGTAGAGTAGAGTTTTGTAGAGTAGAAATGAGAAGAGTAGAGAATAAGAGAGTAGAGAAGAGTATAACAGAGTAGAGGACAGCAGAGTCAAGGAGGGCAAAAGAGAGCAGAGTAAAAGAGAAAAGAGAAGAATAGAGCAGAGTAGAGTGTAGAAGAGTAGAATAGAGGAGAGAAAAGAAAAGCATAACAAAGTAGAGTAGAGTAGTGTAGAGTAGAGTAGAGTAGAATTAGGTTAAGCTAGGCTAAGCTTGGCTATAGTAGAATAGAGCAGAGTAGAGTAGAGTAGAGTAGGGTAGAGCTAGGTTAGGCTGGCAAGGCTAGGTTAAAGTAGAGTATGGTAGAGTTGAGTAGAGTAGAGCTCAGTTAGGGCAGGCTAAGCTAGGTTAGTATAGAGCAGAGTAGGGTTGAGTTGAGCAAAGTAGATAAGAGGAAAGCATAGTATAGTAGAATAGAGCAAAGAAGTGTAAAGTAAAGTAGAGAAAAGTAGAGTAGAGTAGAGTAGAGTTGAGTAAAGTAGAGTTGAATATAGTAGAGTAGAGCAGAGTAGAGTACAATAGAGTAGAGCTGAGTAGAGTAGAGTTGAGTAGAGTGGAGCAAAGTGGAGTAGAGAAGAGCAGTGCAGAGTAGAGCATAGCAGAACTAAGTTTGGCAAGGCTAAGCTAGGTGAGGCGAGGATATGCTAAGCTAGAGTAGAATAGAGAAGAGTTGAGTAGAATCGAGAAGAGTGGAGTAGAGTAGAGGTTTCCTAAGTTAGGTTAGGCTAGGCTAGTCAAGGTTAAGCGAGGCTAAGATAGGCAAGCCTAGGCTAGAGTTCGATAGTAGAGTAAACTAGAGCTAGGTTAAGTTAGGCAAGGTAAGGCTAAGCTAGGCTAGGTTAGAGTAGAGTAGTGTATAACGGAGTAGAGTAGAGCAGAGTAGAGTGGTACCAAGTAGACCAGAGTAGAGAACAGAAAAGCATAGTAGAGCATAGTAGAGTAGAGCAAAGTAGAGTAGAGCTATGTTAAGCTTGGCTAGGTAAGGTTAAATTAGAGTAAGTAGAGTAGAGTAGAGTAAAGTAGAGTAGAGCTAAGTTAGGTTAGGCTAGGCTAGGTTAGAGTAGAGTATAGTATATAATAGTAGAGTAGAGTAAAGTAGGGTAAAGTGCATTGACATAGAGTTGGGTATAGTAAAGTAGAGTACGGTAGAGTAGAGTAGATTAGGGCTACGTTTCGTTGGCCTAAGCTAGGCTAAGATAGATTAGGATAGAATAAGTTTGGTTAGAGTAGAGTAGAGTAGACTAAAGTAGAGTAGAGTCAAGTAGACCTATATTTTGCTAGGTTAGGTGAGGCTAGGTTGGGCTAGGCTTGAGTAGAGTAGAGTAGAGAGAAGTAGTGCAGAGCAGAGTAGAGTAGAGAAAAGTAAAGCAGAGCTAAGTTGAGTGGAGAAGACCTAAGTTAGGCTAAGCTTTGTTGGGTTAGGTTAGGCTATGCTAAGCTTGGTCAGAATGAAGTAGTGTAGAGTATAGTAGTGTAGAATAGGGTAGAGTAGAGCTAGGTTAGGAAAAACTAAGCTAAGCTTGGCTAAAGTATAATGTAGAGTCAGGTAGAGTAGATCATAGTAGAGCAGAGCAGAGTATAGTAGAGTAGAACAGAGCAGAGTAAAGCAGAGCAGAGAAAAGGAGAGCAGAGCAGAGCAGAGCATAACATAGTGAAGCAAAGTAGAGTAGAGTAGAGCTAGGTTAGGCTATGTAAGGATAAGCTAGAGTAGAGTAGAGTAGAGCTTGATTAGGCTAAGCTAGGCTAAGTTAGAGTAGAGTAGAGTAGAGTAGAGTAGTGTAAAGTAGTGTAGGAATGAGTATAACAGAGTAGAGCTAGGTTAGGTTAGGATAAGCTAGGTTAGTATAGAGTAGAGTATAGTGGAGCAAGGATAGGCTAGGGTAGGCTAGGCTGGAGTAGATTAGAGTAGATATAGTATAGTAGAGTAAAGTAAAGTAGAGTAGAGTAGAGTAGAGTAAAGAAGAGGAGAGTAGAGTAAAGCCGAGCATAGTAGAGCATAGTAGAGCAATATAGAGTGGAGTAGAGCATAGCATAGTAGGGCAATATAGTATAGAGTAGAGTAGAGCAGAGCAAAGTAGAGTAGAGTAGAGCTAAGATAGACTAGCATATGTTAGGCTAGAGTAGAGTAGAGTGGAGTAGAGTAGAGCTTGGTTAGACAAGGCTGGGATTAGGCAGGCCATGCTAGGCTAGGCTAAGTTAAGCTAGGTAGAGTAGTGTAGAGTAGAGTAGAGTAGAGTAGAGCTAGATGAGGCAAGTCTAGGCTAGAGTTGCATAAAGTAGAGAAGAATATAATAGAGTGGTGTAGAGTGGAGTAAAGAAGAGAAGTGTAGAGTGGAGTAGAGTAGAGTAAAGGAGAGGAGAGGAAAAAGGAGAGGAGAGGAGAGGAGAAGAGAGTAGAGTTGAGCCAAGAAGAGCATAGTAAGATAGAGTAGAGATGAGTAGAGCATAGCAGAGTAGTGCAAAGTAGAGTAGACCAGAGCAAAGTAGAGAATAGTATAATGGAGTAAAAGAGAGTAGAGTAGAGTAGAGAATAGAGTAGAGCAAAGCAGAGTAGAATAGAGTAGAGCTAAGTTAGGCTAGGCTAGGCTATGCTAGAGTAGAGTCGAGTAGAGCAAAGTAGAGTAGAGTAGAGCTAAGTCAAGCAAGGCTAAAGTACGATAGAGTGGAGTAGAGTAGAGTAGAATAGAGTAAACCAAAGGAAAGTATAGTAGAGCAAACCATAGTAGAGTAGATCTTGGTTATGTTGGCTATGCTAGGCTAGGCAAGGCTAGGGTATAGTATAGTAGAATAGAGTAGAGTGGAGTAGAGTAGAGTAGAGCAACTTTAGGTTATGTTAGGCTAGGTTAAGTTAGAGTAGAGTTGTGTAAAATAGAGTAGAGTATAGTAGAGAAGAGTAGAGAAGAAGAAAGCAAAGAAGAGTAGAGCAGAGCAAAGTAAAGAAGAGCAGAGCAGAGTAGAGTAGAAAAGAGTATAGTAGAACAGAGCTAGGTTAGGCTAGGCTAGAGGAGAGTTTAGTTGAGTAGTGCTAGGTTAGGTCAGAATAGAGTAGAGTGGAGTAGAGTAGAGTAGAGCAACTTTAGGTTATGTTAGGCTAGGTTAAGTTAGAGTAGAGTATGGTAGAGAAGAGTAGAGAAGAAGAAAGTGAAGTGTTTCGTGCTAAGGAAATCCCACAAGAGGGGGGTGAATTGTGTATTTAAAATTTTATGAATTTCAAAATTAAACTTAAAAACCTTTAAGCAAGAGTAAAGAGAGTTGAACACACAAATTTTTAAGTGGTTCGACTCAAAACCGAGTCTACGTCCACCCCCAACTGGTGTTGGGAAAAGTCCACTAAATGCGCCGATTACAAGTGAGGTTTTTCGTACGGTTCACCTCAAACCTACTTGGGATTTTTACTACGGCTAATCCCAAACCTACTTGAGTTTTTACCAGGCTCAACTCAAACCCGGGGCTTTAGCACTACTGCCGGGATGCCCTTGCCCCAAAACGACAAATACAACGATTGGCAAAATGAACTTAGAAGAAATCGGAGAAAAGAGGAGGCATACATAATCGACAAATTAGAGGGATAGAAATTGAGAAATAATTGAAAAACCTCTAATTCCAATAGCCTTCTTGCTGCTTTGCTTTTTGAGCTTGGATGCACCGTTTTCACTTGAGTGCTCGAAATTTGAGATCTGAAATCTTTGGAAAATTTAGCAAAGGTTAAATTGAAAAATACATCAATTTTCCCTATTTATAGAGCTCAAATTTGAGCTCTAAAAACACCCCCAACGGCTCCAAAAATTAATTAGCCGTTTGGGCAACGGACGGAAGGCAGCCACCGTCCGATCCAGGCCCAAAAACGAACGGTGCAGATTGATTTAAGCATTTTACCATTCGGGCTTAATCCAGAGCGTTGGATCCGAGCACGTAATCGAACGGCACTGATTAAATCTCGCGATTACCGTTTACGCGATTTAATCCTGTGCGTAGGATCCGGGCGCAAAGATGAACGACACAGATTTTACCTTACGGGATGAATCCTGTGCGTTGGATCCGGGCGGGCTTGATCTGAGCCATTGGATCCCGCGAAGGCTGAAACTGGGATTTTTAGTCCCACATTGCGTATGCGAAAGTGTTGGAGCGCTATATAAGAAATCCACCCTGTTTACATTGCGAGCCTCTTTGGGGTTGGCTCCCCCCTTCCTTGACCAGGACTTGATCACCTGGTTCGGGTTGACTTAGCCAAGCATTGTTCATTGACCGTTGACCGCGCTGCAGTTTGACCTAGCCGAGCTCCTCTCGGCGGGCTTTGGGTGGGCTTGGCTTAGCCAGGCACTGTTGATTTGACCGTTGACCAGCGCTTGCCGAGCTCCTCTCGGGGCTTGGCTCCCCCTTTTCGTGTCAACCAAATTTTTATTTTTAAATTAAATTTTTAATTTCTAAAAGACCTGGACGGGCTGTTTTCGCACCGGGTCGACCCGCCCATTGCTACAGTTTATTTTCCCGAGACTTCAGCTGTTTTACGGTATCTTTGACGAATTTTTGTGCCAAAAATTTGAATATAAGTGTATAAAAATAATTTTATATTCTTATAGTATTATAAGTTATTTAAATAGCTATGAAAAGAAATTCATGAAAAATAATTCCAAAATAATATTTAAAAAAATCAAATACCAATTTCTATATATTTTGTCAAATATGCTTGGCCCAAAAATCAAAATTCAGTATTAAATAACTTTATAATATTTATGTTAATACTACTAGTGTGCCTTATAATCTCAAAGTTTGGACATATCAAAATCAAGAGAAATAAAAAGAAATTCAATTATAAAAAATCTTGTGCATGTCTCAAATTTCCTTGAAGTATGCCATGACCTCAAGGCCCTTAGAGACCATTATTTTAGACATCTAAGATACATGACTTGATTTAATTAATTATTAACAATTTTACTTAAAATCAAGCCCAAATAAAATATACACATTTATGCTTGACTCATCAAACACAAGGGTGTAACAGAAAGCAAAGAAGAGTAGAGCAGAGTAGAGTACAATAAAAAAGAGTATAGTAGAACAGAGCTAGGTTAGGCTAGGCTAGGCTAGAGGAGAGTTTAGTAGAGTAGTGTTAGGTTAGGTCAGAATAGAGTAGAGTAGAGTATTATAGAATAGACTATAATGTGGTAGATAGAGTAAAGTAAGTAGGATCGAGTAGAGTTGAGTCGCACAGAAAAGAGAAGAGTAGAGTAGAGCTTGGTTAGGCTAGGCTACTCTATGCTAGGCCAGGCTAGAGTAGAGTATTGTAGACGAGAGCAGAGCAGAGTAGAGCAAAGTTGAGTAGAGTTAAGAAGAGTAGAGTAGAGGAAAGCAGAGCAAAGTATAGAAAAGCAGAGTAAAGCAAAGCAGAGTGGAGTAGAGTAGAGCAAAGAAAAGCGTAGTAAATTTTGGTTACTTTAAGCTATGCTAGGCTAGGTTAGAGTAGAGTAGAGTAGAGTATAGTAAAGTAGAGGATTGTATAGTAGAGTAGAGCTGGGTTAGGCTAGGCTTGTCTAGGCTTGGTTAAGCTTGGCTAGAGTAGAGTAGTGTAGTGCTTGGTTAGGCAAGGCAAGCTTAGGCTACGCTACCCTAAGCTTGAGTAGAGCAAAGCATAACAGAGCAGAGTAGGGTAGAATAAAGCAGAGCAGTGTAGAGCTATGTAAAGCTAGGCTAAGATAAGCTAAACTAGGCCAGAGTAAAGTAGACTAGAGTAGAGCTTAACTAGGCTAGCTAAGCTCAGGTAGGCTAGGTAACTGTAGTTGAATAGAGTAGAGTAGAGTAGAGCTAGTTTAGGCTCAACTAGGTTAGGCAAGGCTAGCATGGAGTAGAGTAAAGTAGAGTAGAGCAGAGTAGAGTTATGTTAGGATAGGCTAGGGTAGGCTAGGAAGGTTAGGCTAGGCTAGGCTAGGCCAGGTTATATTAAAGTAAAATATATTATAGCAGAGTAGAGCTAGGTTAGGCTAGGCTAGAGTAGAGTAGAGTATGGCAAAGTGAGGTTGTAGTATGGAGTAGAGTAGAGTCGAGAAGAGCATAGCTGAGTGGAGTAGAGTAGAGTAGAGAAGAGTAAAATAGAGCATAGCATAATAGAGTAGAGTTGAGTAGAGTAGAGCTGGATTAGGCTAGTCATGGCTAGACAAGAATAGAGTAGAGTAGAGTATATTGGAGCTTGGTTAGGCTAGGCTAAGCTTGTTTAGATTATAGTAGAGTAAAGTGTAGTAGAGTAGAGTAGAGTGGAGTTTTGTAGAGTAGAGCAAGCATAGGTTAGGCTAGGCTAGGCTACGTTAGGGTAGGTTACAGTAGGCTCGAGTAAAGCAGAGTGGAGTAGAGTAGAGTAGAGCAAGGTTTTGCTTGGCTAGGCTAGGCAAAAGTAGAGTAGAGTAGAGTAGAGTGGACTAGAGTAGAGTAGAGTAGATTAAAGTAAGGTAGAGTAGAGCAGAGTAAAGTAGAGTAGACGAGAGGAGAGGAGAAGAGAGTAGAGCAGAGAAAAGTAGAGCAAAGCAAAGTAAAGCAGAGTAAAGTAGAAGAGTAGAGCAAAGTAATGTGAAGTAGAGCAGAGTAATATAGAGTAGAGTAGAATAGAGCAGAATAGACTAAAGCAGAGCAGAGCTAAGTTATTCTATGCTAGGTTAGTTTAGGCTACGCTAGGCTCAAGTAGAGTAGAATAGAGTAGACTAGAGTAGAATAGAGTAGAGTAGAGGAGGGGAGAGAAGAAGAAAAGAGAGGAGAGGAGAGGAGAGGAGAGGTAAGGATAAGAGAGCATAATAAAGCAGAGCTGGGCAGAGCATAATAAAGTAGAGTTGAGCAGAGTAAAGAATAAAAGAGTAGAGTAGAGTGGAGTAGAGCAACGTAATGCAAAGAAGAGCATAGAAGAACATAGCAGAGGAGAATAGACATAAGAAAAGTTAACTAGACTAGAGAAGAGTAGAGAAGAGCATAACAGAGTAGAGGAGTGTAGAGTAGAGTAGAGAAAAGTAAAGTAGAGTAGAGCAGAGTAGAGTAGAGTAGAGCAGAGTAGAGCAAAGCTATGATTTGCTAGGCTTGGGTATTCTAAGCTAGGCTAAAGTGGAGTAGAGTAGAGTAGAGTAAATCAAGGTTAAGATAGGCTAGGCTAGAGTATAGTAGAGTAGAGTATAGTAGAGTAGAGTATAGTAGAGTAGAGTAGAGCAGAGCATAACAGAGTAGAGGAAAGGAAAGCAGATTAGAGCAGAGCATAGTAGAGCAACGTAGAGTAAAGTAGACAAAAGTAGAGTAGAGCTAGGTTATGCTAGCCCTGGTTAAGCTATATTAGGCTAGGCTAGATTAGAATAGAGTTGAATAGAGTATAGTAGAGTAAAGTAGAGCTAGGTTATGTTAGGTTATGCTAGGCTAAGTTTGAGTAGAGAAGAGTAGAGTGAAGTATATTAAAGTGGAGTAGTATAAAGTAGAGTAAAGTTGAGTAGAGAAGAGTATAGCAAACAAGAGTAGAGTAGAATGGAGGTTATTAGAGTAGAGTAAAGCTAGGTTAGCTAAGGCTAAGTTAAGCTATGATGGGCTAGGCGAGGCTAGAGTATGCTAAGCCAGGCTAGAGTAGAGGAGTGTATTATGGAGTAGAGTATATTAGACAAGAGTAGAGCTGGGCTAGGTTAGGCTTGGCTAGGTTAGGCTAGGCTGGGCTAGGCTAGGCAAGGCTAGAGTAGAGTAGAGTAGAGTAGAATAGAGTAGAGAAGGGATGAGCAGAGTAGTGTAGATTATAGCAGTGTAAAGTAGAGCAGAGCAAAGTTAGGTTAGGTTAGGCTACGCTTGGTTAAGCTAAGCTATGTTTGGCTTACCTATGTTAGGCTAGGTTATAGTAGAGTAGAGCAGAACAGAGTAAAGAAGAGTAGAGTAGTGTTTAATAAAGTAGAGCTAGGGTAGGCTATGCTGTGGTAAGCTAAGCTTAGCTAGGCTTGGTTAGAGTAGAGTAGATTAGAGTAAAGCTAAGTTAAGCTAGGTTAGGCTAGAGTATAGAGTAGAGTAGAGTACAACATAATAGAGTAGAGTAAAGTAGAGAAAAGCAGAGCATAGTAGAGCAGTGCAAAGCATAGTAGAGTAGACTAGAGCAGAGAAGAGTAAGCTGAAGCAAGGCTAGGCTAGAGCATAATAGAGTAGAGTAGAGTAGAGTATAGCAAACCTTGGCTTGGCTTGGCTAGGTTAGGTTAGAGTAGAGAAGGGTATAGTAGAGTAGAGTATAGTAGAGCTAGGTTAGCTAGGCTAGGATAGGCTAGACGAGACTAGAGTAGAGTAGAGTAGATAAGAGTAAAGTAAACAAGAGATTGTTTAGGCTAGGGCAGGCTAGGCAAGGCTAGGCTAGCTTAGAGTATTGTAGAGTAGAGTAGAGTAGAGCTTGGTTGGGCTAGGCTAGGCTAGAGTATAATAGAGTTGGTTATAGTATAATAGAGTAGTAGAAGCGAGTGGGGTGGAGTAGAGTAGAGTAGAATAAAGTAGAGTAGCGAAGAGCCGAGGAGAGCAGAGTAGAGCCTCGTAGAGCAAAGTAGAAGAGTAGAGTAGAGTAGAGTAAAATATAGTGGAGTAGATTAGAGTAGTGTAGAATAAGACAGAGTAGAGCAGAGTAGGGTTGAGAAAAGCGAGGTTAAGCAAGGCTAGGTTAGGTTACGTAAGGATAGCAAAGAGTAGAGTGGAGTAGAGTAGAGTGGTGTAGAGTAAAGTAAAGTAGAGTAGAGCAAGGCTAGGCTAGGCTAAGCTAAAGTAGAATAGAGTAGAGCATAGTAGAGTAGAGTATAGCAAGGCTAGGCTAGGCTAGGCTAGAGTAGAATAGAGTAGAGTAGAGTAGAGTAGAGCGAGATTAGGCAAGGCTAGGCTAGGTTAGAGTAGAGTAGAGTAGAGTAGAATAGAGTAGAGTGTAGTAGAGTAGATAAGAATAGAGTGGAGTAATATGGAGTAAAGTAGAGAAGTGTAGGGTAAAGAAGAGGAGAGGAGAGGAGAGGTAGGGAGAGGAGAGGAGAAGAGAGGTGAGCTGAGCAGAGAATAGTAGAATAAAGGAGGGCAGTGTAGAGTCAAGCAAACTAGATGTGAGTAGAGCATAGTAGAGTAGATCAGAGTAGAGAAGAGTAGAGAAAAGTAAAGTAGATCAGAGCCAGGTTAAGCTAGGCTAGGCTAGGTTAAAGTAGAGTAGAGTATACTACATTAGAGAAGAGCTAGGTTAGGATAGGTTAGTATAGGCTAGGTTACAGTAGAGTAGAGTAGACTCGAGCTATGTTAGGTTGGGCTAAGCTATAGGGTAGCCTAAGGTAGGGTATTTTTGGTTAGAGTAGAGTAGAGTTGGGTAAAGTAGAGTAAAGTATAGTAGAGTAGAATAGAGTAGAGCTTGGTTAGGCTAGGCTAGAAAAGGTTAGAGTAAAATAGAATAAAGCAGAATAGAGCAAAGCATAGAAGAACAATGTAGAGTAGAGTAGAGTAGAGCAGAGTAAAGAGAATACGAAAGAGTGAAGTAGAGTAGAGCACAGCACAGCAAAGTTAGATTAAGCTAGGCCTTGCTAGGGTAGGTTTGGCTAGGCTAAGCTAGGCGAGGCTAGGATATGCTAAGCTAGAGTAGAATAGAGAAGAGTAGAGTAGAGTCGAGAAGAGTGGAGTAGAGTAGAGGTTTCCTAAGTTAGGTTAGGCTAGGCTAGTCAAGGTTAAGCGAGGCTAAGATAGGCAAGCCTAGGCTAGGCTAGAGTTTGATAGTAAACTAGAGCTAGGTTAGGTTAGGCAAGATAAGGCTAAGCTAGGCTAGGTTAGAGTAGAGTAGTGTATAGTGGAGTAGAGTAGAGCAGAGTAGAGTGGTACCAAGAGCAGAGTAGAGAGCAGAAAAGCATAGTAGAGCATAGTAGAGTAGAGCAAAGTAGAGCAGAGCTATGTTAAGCTTGTCTAGGTAAGGCTAAATTAGAGTAGAGTAGAGTAGAGTAGAGTAGAGTAGAGTAGAGTAAAGTAGAGTAGAGCTAAGTTAGGTTAGGCTAGGCTAGGTTAGAGTAGAGTATAGTATGTAATAGTAGAGTAGAGTAAAGTAGGGTAGAGTACATTGTCATAGAGTAGGTTATAATAAATTAGAGTACGGTAGACTAGAGTAGATTAGGGCTATGTTTCGTTGGCCTAAGCTAGGCTAAGATAGATTAGGATAGAATAAGTTTGGTTAGAGTAGAGTAGAGTAGACTAGAGTAGAGTAGAGTCAAGTAGACCTATATTTTGCTTGGTTAGGTGAGGCTAGGCTAGGCTAGGCTTGAGCAGAGTATAGTAGAGAGAAGTAGTGCAGAGCAGAGTAGAGTAAAGAAAAGACAAGCAGAGCTAAGTTGAGTGGAGAAGACCTAAGTTAGGCTAGGCTTTGTTGGGTTAGGTTAGGCTATGCTAGGCTTGGTCAGAATGAAGTAGTGTAGAGTATAGTAGTGTAGAATTGGGTAGAGTAGAGCTAGGTTAGGATAAACTAAGCTAAGCTTGGCTAAAGTATAGTGTAGAGTCGGGTAGAGTAGATCATAGCAGAGCAGAGCAGAGTATAGTAGAGTAGAGTAGAACAGAGCAGGGTAAAGCAGAGCAGAGAAAAGGAGAGCAGAGTAGAGCAGAGCATAACATAGTAAAGCAAAGTAGAGTAGAGTAGAGCTAGGTTAGGCTATGCAAGGATAAGCTAGAGTAGAGTAGAGTAGAGCTTGATTAGGCTAGGCTAGGCTAAGTTAGAGTAGAGTAAAGTAGTGTAGGAAAGAGTATAACAGAGTAGAGCTAGGTTAGGTTAGGATAAGCTAGGTTAGTCTAGAGTAGAGCATAGTGGAGCAAGGATAAGCTAGGGTAGGCTAGGCTGGAGTAGATTAGAGTAGATATAGTATAGTAGAGTAGAGTAAAGTAGAGTAGAGTAGAGTAGAGTAAAGAAGAGGAGAGTAGAGTAGAGCCGAGCAGAGAAGAGCAGATTAGAGCATAGTAGAGCAATATAGAGTGGAGTAGAGCATAGCATAGTAGGGCAATGTAGTGTAGAGTAGAGTAGAGCAGAGCAAAGTATAGTAGAGTAGAGCTAAGATAGACTAGCAAATGCTAGGCTAGAGTAGAGTAGAGTGGAGTAGAGTAGAGCTTGGTCAGACAAGGCTAGGATTAGGCAGGCCATGCTAGGCTAGGCTAAGTTAAGCTAGGTAGAGTAGTGTAGAGTAGAGTAGAGTAGAGTAGAGCTAGATTAGGCAAGTCTAGCCTAAAGTTGCATAAAGTAGAGAAGAATATAATAGAGTAGTGTAGAGTGGAGTAGAGTAGAGTAGAGTAAAGGAGTGGAGAGGAAAAAGGAGAGGAGAAGAGAGGAGAAGAGAGTAGAGTTGAGCCAAGTAGAGCATAGCAAGATAGAGCAGAGATGAGTAGAGCAGAGCAGAGTAGTGTAAAGTAGAGTAGACTAGAGCAAAGTATAGAAGAGTATAGTGGAGTAAAAGAGAGTAGAATAGAGTAGACAATAGAGTAGAGCAAAGCAGAGTAGAATAGAGTAGAGCTAAGTTAGGCTAGGCTAGGCTATGCTAGAGTAGAGTCGAGTAGAGCAAAGTAGAGTAGAGTAGAGCTAAGTTAAGCTAGGCTAAAGTACGATAGTGTGGAGTAGATTATAGTAGAATAGAGTAAACCAAAGGAAAGTATAGCAGAGCAAAGTAGAGAAAACCATAGAAGAGTAGAGTAGAGTAGACCTTGGTTAGGTTGGCTATGCTAGGCTAGGCAAGGCTAGGGTATAGTATAGTAGAATAGAGTAGAGTAGAGTAAAGTAAAGTAGAGCAACTTTAATTTATGTTAGGCTAGGTTAAGTTAGAGTAGAGTGTGTAAAGTAAAGTAGAGTATAGTAGAGAAGAGTAGAGAAGAAGAAAGCAAAGAAGAGTTGAGCAGAGCAGAGTAAAGAAGAGTAGAGCAGCGTAGAGTAGAAAAGAGTATAGTAGAATAGAGCTAGGTTAGGCTAGGCTAGGCTAGGCTAGAGGAGAGTTTAGCAGAGTAGTGCTAGGTTAAGTCAGAATAGAGTAGAGTATTATAGAATAGACTATAATATGGTAGATAGAGTAAAGTAAGTAGGATAGAGTAGAGTTGAGTCGCACAGAAAAGAGAAGAGTAGAGTAGAGCTTGGTTAGGCTAAGCTAGTCTAGGCTAGGCCAGGCTAGAGTAGAGTAGAGTATTGTGGATGAGAGCAGAGTAGAGTAGAGTAAAGTTGAGTAGATTTAAGAAGAGTAGAGCAGAGTAGAGTAGAGGAAAGTAGAGCAAAGTAGAGTAAAGCAGAGTAAAGCAAAGCAGAGTGGAGTAGAGTAGAGCAAAGAAAAGCGTAATAAATTTAGGTTACTTTAAGCTATGCTAGGCTAGGTTAAAGTAGAGTAGAGTAGAGTATAGTAGAGTAGAGGATTGTATAGTTGAGTAGAGTAGAGTAGAGTTGGGTTAGGCTAGGCTTGTCTAGGCTTGGTTAAGCTTGGCTAGAGTAGAGTAGTGTAGTGCTTGGTTAGGCAAGGCAAGCTTAGGCTATGCTACCCTAAGCTTGAGTAGAGCAGAGCATAGCAGAGCAGAGTAAGGTAGACTATAGCAGAGCAGTGCAGAGCTAGGTAAAGCTAGGCTAAGATAAGGTAAACTAGGCCAGAGTAAAGTAGACTAGAGTAGAGCTTAATTAGGCTAGCTAAGCTCAGGTAGGCTAGGTAACTGTAGTTGAATAGAGTAGAGTAGAGTAGAGCTAGTTTAGGCTCAACTAGGTTAGGCAAGGCTAGCGTGGAGTAGAGTAAAATAGAGTAGAGCAGAGTAGAGTTATGTTAGGATATGCTAGGGTAGGCTAGGAAGGTTAGGTTAGGCTAGGCTAGGCTAGGTTATATTAAAGTAAAATATAGTAGAGCAGAGTAGAGCTAGGTTAGGCTAGGCTAGAGTAGAGTAGAGTAGGGCAAAGTGAGGTTGTAGTATGGAGTAGAGTAGAGTCGAGAAGAGCATAGCTGAGTGGAGTAGAGTAGAGCAGAGAAGAGTAAAATAGAGCATAGCATAGTAGAGTAGAGTTGAGTAGAGTAGAGCTGGATTAGGCTAGTCATGGCTAGGCAAGAATAGAGTAGAGTAGAGTATAGTGGAGCTTGGTTAGGCTAGGCTAAGCTTGTTTAGATTATAGTAGAGTAAAGTGTAGTAGAGTAGAGTAGAGTGGAGTTTTGTAGAGTAGAGCAAGCATAGGTTAGGCTAGGCTAGGCTACGTTAGGGTAGGTTACAGTAGGCTCGAGTAAAGCAGAGTGGAGTAGAGTAGAGTAGAGCAAGGTTTTGCTTGGCTAGGCTAGGCTAGAGTAGAGTAGAGTAGAGTAGAGTGGACTAGAGTAGAGTAGAGTAGATTAAAGTAAGGTAGAGTAGAGCATAGTAAAGTAGAGTAGACGAGAGGAGAGGAGAAGAGAGTAAAGCAAAGCAAAGTAAAGCAGAGTAGAGTAGAAGAGTATAGCAAAGTAATGTGAAGTAGAGCAGAGTAATGTAGAGTAGAGTAGAATAGAGCAAAATAGAGTAAAGCACAGCAGAGCTAAGTTATTTTATGTTAGGTTAGTTTAGGCTACGCTAGGCTCAAGCAGAGTAGAATAGAGTAGACTAGAGTAGAATAGAGTAGAGTAGAGGAGGGGAGAGAAGAAGAAAGGAGAGGAGAGGAGAGGAGAGGAGAGGTAAGGAGAGGAGAGCATAATAAAGCAGAGCTGGGCAAAGCATAATAAAGTAGAGTAGAGCAGAGTAAAGAATAAAAGAGTAGAGTAGAGTGGAGTAGTGCAACGTATGCGAAGAAGAGCATAGAAGAACAGAGCAGAGGAGAGTAGACATAAGAAAAGTTAACTGGACTAGAGAAGAGTAGAGAAGAGCATAACAGAGTAGAGGAGTGTACAGTAGAGCAGAGAAAAGTAAAGTAGAGTAGAGCAGAGTAGAGTAGAGTAGAGCAGAGTAGAGCAAAGCTATGATTTGCTAGGCTTGGGTATTCTAAGCTAGGCTAAAGTGGAGTAGAGTAGAGTAGAGTAAATCATGGTTATGATAGGCTAGGCTAGAGTATAGTGGAGTAGAGTAAAGTAGGGTAGAGCAGAGCATAGCAGAGTAAAGGAATGGAAAGCAGAGCAGAGCAAAGCATAGTAGAGCAAAGTAGAGTAAAGTAGACAAAAGTAGAGTAGAGCTAGGTTATGCTAGCCCTGGTTAAGCTATATTAGGCTAGGCCAAATTAGAATAGAGTTGAATAGAGTATAGTAGAGTAAAGTAGAGCTAGGTTATGTTAGGTATGCTAGGCTAAGTTTGAGTAGAAAAGAGTAGAGTGAAGTATATTAAAGTGGAGTAGCATAAAGTAGAGTAAAGTTGAGTAGAGAAGAGTATAGTAAACAAAAGTAGAGTAGAGTAGAGTAGAATGGAGGTTATTAGAGTAGAGTAAAGCTAGGTTAGCTTAGGCTAAGTTAAGCTATGATGGGCTAGGCGAGGCTAGAGTATGCTAAGCTAGGCTAGAGTAGAGGAGTGTATTATGGAGTAGAGTATATTAGACAAGAGTAAAGCTGGGCTAGGTTAGGCTTGGCTCGGTTAGGCTAAGCTGGGCAAGGCTAGAGTAGAGCTGAGTAGAGTAGAGTAGAATAGAGTAGAGAAGGGATGAGCATAGTAGAGTAGATTATAGCAGTGTAAAGTAGAGCAGAGCAAAGTTAGGTTAGGTTAGGCTACGCTTGGTTAAGCTAGGCTATGTTTGGCTTACCTATGTTAGGCTAGGTTATAGTAGAGTAGAGTAGAACATAGTAGAGAAGAGTAGAGTAGCGTTTAGTAAAGTAGAACTAGGGTAGGCAATGCTGTGGTAGGCTAAGCTTGGCTAGGCTTGGTTAGAGTAGAGTAGATTAGAGTAAAGCTAAGTTAAGCTAGGTTAGGCTATAGTATAGAGTAGAGTAGAGTACAGCATAATAGAGTAGAGTAAAGTAGAGAAAAGCAGAGCATAGTAGAGCAGTGCAAAGCATAGTAGAGTAGACTAGAGCAGAGAAGAGCAAGCTGAAGCAAGGCTAGGCTAGACAAGGCTAGGCTAGAGCATAATAGAGTAGAGTAGAGTAGAGTATAGCAAACCTTGGCTTGGCTTGGCTAGGTTAGATTAGAGTAGAGAATAGTATAGTAGAGTAGAGTAGAGTAGAGCTAGGTTAGTTAGGCTAGGATAGGCAAGGGTAGGCTTGGCGAGGCTAGGCTAGAGTAGAGTAGAGTAGATAAGAGTAAAGTAGAGTAGAGCTTGTTTAGGCTAGGGTAGGCTAGGAAAGGCTAGGCTAGCTTAGAGTATTGTAGAGTAGAGTAGAGTAGAGCTTGGTTGGGCTAGGCTAGGCTAGAGTGTAGTAGAGTTGGTTATAGTATAATAGAGTAGTAGAAGCGAGTGGGGTGGAGTAGAGTAGAGTAGAATAAAGTAGAGTAGCAAAGAGTCGAGGAGAGCAGAGTAGAGCCTAGTAGAGCAAAGTAGAAGAGTAGAGTAGAGTAGAGTAAAATATAGTGGAGTAGATTAGAGTAGTGCAGAATAAGAGAGAGTAGAGCAGAGTAGGGTTGAGAAAAGCTAGGTTAAGCAAGGCTAGGTTAGTTTATGCAAGGGTAGGATAGAGTAGAGTAGAGTAGAGTAGAGTGGTGTAGAGTGAATTTGAGTAGAGTAGAGCAAGGCTAGGCTAGGCTAGGCTAAAGTAGAATAGAGTAGAATAGAGTAGAGTAGAGTAGAGCAAGGCTAGGCTTGGCTAGGCTAGAGTAGAATAGAGTAGAGTAGAGTAGACTAGAGCTAGATTAGGCAATGCTAGGCTAGGCTAGAGTAGAGTAGAATAGTGTAGAGTATAATAGAGTAGATTAGAATAGAGTAGAGTAGTGTGAAGTAGAGTAGAGAAGAGTAGAGTAAAGGAGAGAAGAGGAGAAGAGAGGAGGGAAGAGGAGAGGAGAATAGAGGAGAGGGGAAGAGAGGTGAGTTGAGCATAGAACAGTAGAATAGAGGAGAGTAGAGTAGAGTCCAGCAAATTAGATGAGAGCAGAGCATAACAGAGTAGAGCAGAGTAGAGTAGAGTAGAGAAAGGTAGAGTAGATCAGAGCAAGGTTAAGCTAGGCTAGGCTAGGCTAGAGTAGAGTATAATAGAGTAGAGTAGATTAGATTAGAGAAGAGCTAGGTTAGGATAGGTTAGTCTAGGCTAGGTTATAGTAGAGTAGAGTAGACTCAAGCTATGTTAGGTTGGGCTAAACTATAGGCTAGGCTAAGGTAGGGTTGGGTAGGGTATTCTAGGTTAGAGTAGAGTAGGGTTAGGTAAAGTAGAGTAAAGTATAGTGGAGTAGAATAGAGTAGAGCTTGGTTAGGCTAGGCTAGGCTAGGCTAAATTAGGTTAGAGTAAAATAGAATAAAGCAAAAAAGAGCAAAGCATAGAAGAACAAAGTAGAGTAGAGCAGAGTAGAGCAAAGTAATGAGAATTGAAAAGAGTGAAGCAAAGTAGAGTAGAGCACAATAGAGTTAGAATAGGCTAGGCCTTGCTAGGCTAGGTTTGGCTAAGATAGAGTATAATATAGTATAGTAGAGCAGAGTAGAGTGGAGTGGATAAGAGAAGAGTAGGGTAGAGTAAAGCTAGGTTGGTTCTGGTTAGCATAGGTTAGAGTGGACTAGAGTAGAGTAGAGTAGAGTACAGTAGAATAGAGTAGTGTAGAGCAAAATAGAGTAAAGTAGAGTAGAGCTAGGTTATGCTAGGCTTGGCTAGGATAGGGTAGGCTAGGCTCGACTAGACTAGGCTAGAGTAAAGTGGAGCAATGTAGAGTAGAGTAGAGTTCAGTAGAGCTTAATAGAGGATAATAGAGGAGAGTATAGACAAGTATAGCAAAGTAGATCAAAGAAGAGTAGACCAGAGAAGAGTAAAGCAAAGTAGAGGAGAGTAGGGTAGAGTAGAGCATAAAATAGTAGAGAAAAGTAGAATATAGCAAAGAAAAGTATAGAGCAGAGTAGGGTAGAGTAGAGTAATTTAGAGTCGAGTAGAGCTGGGTTAGGATAGGTAAAGCTAGAGAAGACTAGAGTGGAGTAGAGTAGAGTAGAGTAGGATAGAGCTAAGTAAGGCTAGGCTATGCTATGTTAGAGTAGAGTAGAGTAGAGTAGAGCTAGGTGAAGCAAGGTTAGGCTAGGCTAGGCTAGGCCTAGAGTATAGTGGAGCAGAGTAGGGTATAATATAGTTTAGTAGAGCTGAGCTGAACGGAGTAGAAAAGATTAAACTAGAGCAAAGGATAGTTAAGTTAGATAAGGCTAAGCTAGGCTAGGCTATGCAAGAGTAGGGTAGAGTAGAGCTAGGTTAGGTTACACAAGACTAGGTTAGGTTAGGGTAGAGTAGAGTAGAGTATAGTAAAGTAGAGTTGAGCTTTTCTAGGCTAGGCTAGGTTAGGCAAGGCTAGAGTAGTGTAGAGTAGAGTATAATAGAGTAGAGTAGAGTAAAGTAGAGCTAGGTAAGGCTAGGCTAAACTAGGCTTGGTTAGAGTAAAATAGAGTAGAGTAGAGTAGAGCAAAGGAGATTAAAGGAGAGCAGAGTAGAGCTGAGCATAATAGAGTAGAGTAGAAAAGAATAGAGTAGAGCATAGCTGAGTAGAGAAGAGTAGAGCAGAGAGAAGTATAGTAGAGAATTGTATAGAATGGCTATGTTAGTGAGGATAGGTTAGGTTGGCTACCCTGGGCAAGGTTAGAGTAGAGTAAAGCATGCTAGAGCAAGTTAGGGTAGGCTAAACAAGGCTAGGTTAAAGTAGAGTAGAGTTAAGTTGAGTAGAGTAGAGTAGAGCTAGGTTAGGATAAGTTAAGCTAGGTTAGGGAGGCTAGAGTAGAGTAGAATAGTGTAGAGTAGAGCAAAGAAGAGTAAAGCAGAGCAGAGCAGAGCAGAGCATAGTAGAGTAGAATAGAATAGAGTAAAGTTAGGATAGGCTAGGGTAGGCTAGAGTAGAATAGAGTAGAGTATAGTAGAGTAGAGTAGAGTAGGTTAGAGCCATGTTAGGCAAGCTTAGGCTAGTTAGAGTAGAGTAGAGTAGTGCTAGGTTAGGCTAGGCTAGGTTAGAATAGAGTAAAGTAGAGTAGATCTATATTAGGCTAGGCTATGTTAGTGTATAGTAGAGCAGAGTGGGGTAGAATAGAGCAGAGCAGAATAAAGCAGAGTAGAGCAAGGCTGAGTAGAGTAAAGGAAAGTAGAGTAGAGTAGAGAAGAGATGAGTAGAGCATAGTAGAGTAGAGCAAAAAAGAGTAGAGCTGAGCAGAGCAGAGCTAGGATAGGCAAGGCTAAGCCAGGCTAGAGGCTAGAGTAGTGTAGAGTAGAGTTAGGTTAGGTTAGGCTTGGATAGGTTAGGCTAGAGTAGAGTAGAGTAAAGTAGAGAGAGTAGAGTAGAGTAAAGTCAATTGGAGTAAAGGAGAGTAGAGTAGAGTATAACTAGGTTAGCTTAGGTTAGGCTATGCTAGGTTAGGCTAGGAAAGGCTAGGCTAGGCTAGACTAGACTAGAGTAGAGTAGAGTAGAGGTGAGCTAGGTTAAGCTAGGATAGGCTAAGTTAGAGTACATTAGAGTAGAGTAGAGTAGAGCAGAGTAGAGTAGAGTCTATTAGAGAAGAGCAAAGTGGAAGCTAGGTTAGGCTAGGCTAGGCTAGGGTAGGCTAAAGTAGGGTAGACAAAAGCAGGGCTGGGATATACTAAGCTAGGTAGGTTAGAGTAGAGTAGAGTAAAGAATAACATAATAGACTGGAGTAGAGTAGGGTAGAGTAGAGTTAGGTTAGGCTTAGCTAGGCTAAGTTAGGGTAGGTTAAGCTAGGCTAGTGTTCAGTAGAGTAGAGTAGAGTAGAGCAGAGCCCGATTATGTTCAGCTTGTTTAGGCTTGGTTGGGTTATAATAGAATTGAGTAGAGAAAAGCATGGAAGAGCAAAATAGAGAAGACCAGAGAGGAGTAGAGTAGAGTAGAGTATAGAAGAGTAGAGTAGAGCAGAACAGAGAAAGAAGAGGAGAGCTGAGACTAGGGTAGAGCAAAGCATAGTAAAGCTATGTTAGGCTAAGCTATACTAGGTTAGGCTAGGCAAGGCTAGGTTAGAGTAGAGTAGAGTATAGTAGAGTTGAGCATAGTATAGTAGAGAAGAGTCAAGTTATATAGAGCTAAGTTAGGATGGGCTAGGTTAGGCTAGGCACGACCATGCTAGAGTAGAGTAGGTAGAGTATAGTAGAGTAGAGTAAGGTTAAGTTAGGCTTGGCTAGGTTAGGCAAGAGTTTAATGGGGTATAATAATATAGAGTAGAGTGAGTAGAACAAAGAAGAGTAAAGCAGATCAGAGCAAAGTAGAGTAGAGTAGAGTAAAGTAGAGCAGAGTAGAGAATAACTGGGCTAGGTTAGGATAGGCAAGGCTAGAGCAGAGTAGAGTAGGGTTAAGCTAAGTAGTGCAGACTAGAGCAGGCTAGAGAAGAGCTAGGTTAGGCTAGGCTAGGATAAAGTGGACTAAAGTAAAGCTAAGTTAGGATAAGCTAGGCATGGCTAGGTTAGAGTAGAGTAGTGTAGAGTAGAGTAGAGAGAGTAGAGTACAGTATAGTAGAGTGGAGTAAAGGAGAGTAGAGTATGGTAGAGCTAGGTTAAGTTAAGTTACGCTAGGCTAGGTTAAGCTAGGCAAGGCTAGGCTAGGTGAGAGTAGACTTGAGTAAAGTAGAGTAGAGGTGAGCTAGGTTAAGCTAGGCTAGGCTAGGCTAGAGTACAATAGAGTACAATAGAGTAGAGTAGAGTAGAACAGAATAGAGAAGAGGAGCAAAGTGGAAGATAGGATAGGCTAGGGTAGGCTAAAGTAGAGTGGAGAAGAGTAGGGATAGGATATGCTAGGCGAGGTTAGGTTGGAGTAGAGTAAAGTATAATAGAGAATAATATAATAGATTAGAGGAGAGTAGGGTAGAGTATAGTTAAGTTAGGCTAGGCTAGGTTAGGTTAGGGTAAGCAAAGCTAGGCTAGTGTAGAGTAGAATAAAGTAGAGTAACATAGAGAAGAGTATAGTAGAGAAGAGCCCAATTAGGTTCCACTCGTTTAGGTTAGGATGGGTTAGAGTAGAATAAAGTAGAGCAAAGCATGGAAGAGTAGAGCAGAGAAGACCAGAGAAGAGCAGAGTAGAGTAGAGTAGAGTAAATAAGAGCAGAATAGTGAAAAGAAGAGCATAGCAGGGAGTAGAGTAGAGCTAAGCATAGTAGAGCTAGGTTAGGGTAAGCTATACTAGGTTAGGTTAGGCAAGGCTAGGTTAGAGTAGAGTAGAGTTTAGTATAGTATAGTAGAGAAGAGTCGAGTAGTGTAGAGCTAGGTTAAGCTAGGCTAGGTTAGGATAGGCATGGCCATGCTATAGTAGAGTAGAGTAGAGTAGAATAGAGCTAGGTTAGGTTAGGCTAGACTAAGTTAGGCCAGAGTTTAATAGGGTATAGTAGAGTAAAGCAGAGTATAGTAGAGCAGAGAAGCACAGAGTTGATTAGAGAAAAGTAGCACAGAGTAGAGTAAAGTAGAGGGAAGCAGAGAATAGTTAGGCTAGGTTAAGATAGGCAAAGCTAGAGTAGAGTAGAGTAAAGAAGATTAAAGTAGAGTAGAGTAGAGCTAAGTAGAGCTAAGTAGAGCTGAGTAGAGTAGAGCATTGTAGAGTAGAGTAGAGTAGAACAGCGTAGAGAAAAGTGAAATAGAGTATAACAGAGCAGAGTACAACAGAGCAGAGTAGAGTAGAGTAAAGATAGATTAGGCTAGGCCAGGCTAGGCTAGCATAGAGTTGAGTAGAGTAGAGCATAGTGGAGTAGAATAGAAGAGAGCAGAGTACAGATAGGTTAGGCTTGGTTATGGTAGAGTAGTGTGAAGTAGAGTAGAGTAGAGTAGAGCAAGGTTTGGCTAGGCTAGGTAAGGGCAGGCTAGGCTAGGCTTACCAATGCTAGAGTAGAGTATACTAGAGTAGAGTAGAGTAGAGTATAGGGAGTTAGGTTAGGCTAAGGTTAGCTAGAGCATAGTAAAGTAAAGTAGAGTAAAGCAGAGCATAGTAAAATAGAGCAGAGCAGACCAGTGTTGGGTCAGAGCTTAGTAGAGTTCGGTTAGGGTAAGTAAGAAAAGGCTAGGCAAGGCTAGGTAAGGATCGGCTAGGATATGCTAGGATAGAGTAGAGTACAGAAGAGTAGAGTGGAGCTGTGTTAGGCTCGGATATGCTAAGCTAGGTTAGCGTAAAGTACAGTAGAGTAATGTGGGGTAGTGTAGAGCTCAGTTAGGCTAGGCTAGATTAAAGGAGAGTAGAGAAGAGTAGAGTAGAGTAGTATAGAGTAAAGTAGAGTAGGGCTAGGTTCGGCTAGGCTAGGCTAGGAAAGGCTATTGTGGAGTAGAGTTGAGTCGAGAAGAGCAGAGTAGAGAAGAGTAGAGTAGAGTAGGGCTAACTAGTGTAAAGAAGAGTATATCAGAGCTGAGCTAAGTTAAGCAGAGTAGACTAGAGCTAGGTTAGGCTAAGTTAGGATAAGTTAGAGTATAGTAGAGTAGAGTGGAGTAGAATAGAGTAGAGTATAGTAGAATAGAATAGAGTAGAGTAGAGTAGAGTATAATAGAGTAGAGTAGAGCTGGGTTAGGCTAGGCTAAATTAGAGTAAGTAGAGTATAGTTGAGTAGAGTAGAGGTTGGTTAGGTTAGGCTATGCTAGGCTAGGCTGGGATAGGTTTGGCTAGGCAAGGCTCACCTTTGCTTAAGTGGAGTAGAGTAAAGCAGAGCAGAGTAGAGTAGAGTAGAGCAAAGTAGGGCAGAATAGAGTAGAGAAGAGCGGAGAAGAGTGGAGAAGAGCATAGCAAAGCTAAGTTAGGCTAGGTTAGGCAAGGCTAGGGTAAGCTAGGCTAAAGTCGAGCAGAGTAGAGTAGACCGAGAGCTAGGCTTAGCTAGAGTAGAGTAGTGTAGAGTGGAGTAGAGTAGAGTAGAGTAGAGTAGAGTAGAGTAGAGTAGAGTAGAGCAAAGCAGAGTAGAGCAAAGCAAAGCTGAGCAAAGCATAGCTAAGTTAAGCAAGGTGAGGCTTGAGAAGGGCAGAGTAGAGTAGAGTAGAGCTTGGTTAGCAGAGTAGAGTAGGGTAGAGTAGAGCAGAGCATAGCATAGCAAAGAAGAGTAGAGTAGAGCTAGGTTAGGATAGGTTAGGCTAGGTTGGGCTAGGCTAAAGTAGAGTAGAGTAGAGCTATGTTAGGCTAGGCTATGCAAGATTAGAGCAGAGTTAACTTTAGTAAAGTAGAGTATAGTAGAGGAGAGGAGAATAGAGAAGAGTAGAGTTTAGTAGAGAAGAGCTAGGTTAAATTAGGGTAGGCTTGATAGGATAGGCTAGAGTGGAGTATTATGGAGTAAAGTACAATAGATTTAGATAGGTTAGGCTATACTAGGCTAGAGTATAGTAGAGCAGAGTAGAGTAGAGTAAAGCAAAGAAAAGTAGAGTACAATAGAGCAGAGCGAAGTAGAGTAGGGCAGAGAAGAGTAAACGAGAGCAGAGCAGAACAAGTTTTGGGTTAGGCTAGGCTAGGCTAAAGTTGAGTAGAGTAGAGTAGAGTAGGATAGTGTAGAGTAGAGTAGAGCTACGTTAGGCTATGTTAGGCTAGGCTAAGATAAGTTAGTGTTGAGTATAATAGAGAAGAATATAATAGGGTAAATTAGAGTAGAGTAGAGCTAGGTTAGGCTAGGCTAGAATAGGTAAGGCTAGAGTATAACAACACAGAGTACAGTAAAGTAGAGTATATTAGAGTATAGTAGAGCTAGGTTATGCTAGGTTAGGCTAGACTAGGCTAGGCTTGGCTAGACTAGACTAGAATATAGTAGATTAGAGATTAGTAGAGCAGAGAAGTGTAGAGTAGAGTAGAGTTGAGTAGAGTAGAGCATAGTAGAGTAAAGTAGAGCAAAGCAGAGTAGAGTAGAGTGGTGCAAAGTAGAGTAGAGTATAGTATAGTAGAGCCAAGTTAGGTTAGGCTAGCCTAGCAAGAGTAGAGTAGAGTAGAGTATAGCAAGGTTAGGTACGATAAGACAAGGCTTTGCTAGGCTAGAGTACCTAGGCTTAGCTTGGCTAGGTTAGGCTAAAGTAAAGTAGAGTAGAGTAGAGTAAAGTAGAGTAAAGCAGAACAGAGTATAGTCGAGTAGAGTTGAATAGAGTAGAGCAAAGAAGAGTACAGTAGAGTAGAGTACAATAGAGTAGAGTATAATAGAGTTGAGTAGAGCTAGGTTAGCCTAGGCTAAGCTTGGCTAAGCTAGGCTAGAGTAGAGTAGAGTATAACTTGATTAGTTTTTGCTAGGTTGGGCTAGGCTAGGCTAAAGTAGAGTAGATTAGGACACAATAGAGAAGAGGAGAGTAGAGCAAAGCAAAATAGAGTAGAGTAGAGTAGAGCAGAGCTAACCTGATCTAAGAAGAGCAGAATGGAGTGAAGCAGAGTAGAGTAGAGTAGAGTAAAGCAAGGTAAAGTAGAGTATAGTAGAGTAGAGCTTGGTTATGTTACGTTAGGCTAGTTTAGGCTAGGCTTGAGTAGAATAGAGAAAAGCAGAGAAGAGTAGAGCTAGGTTAGGTTAGGCTAGGCTTATCTAGGTTTGAGTAGAGTAGAGTAGAGTATAGTAGAGTAGAGTAGAGCTAATTAAGGCTAGGCTACGATGTTGTAGGTCAGGCTAGGCTAGAGAAGAGTAGAGTGGAGTAGAGTAGATTAGAGCTAGGTTAGGCTAGGCGAGGCTAGAGTACAGTAGAGAAGATTAGAGCAAAGTAGAGAAGAGTATAGCAGAGTGTAATAGAGTAGAACTAGAATAGGCTAGGCCTGGCTTGGCTAAATTAGTCTAAGCTAGAGTAGAATAGAGTTGAGTTGAGTAGAGTAGGATAGAGTATAGTCGAGTTGATCTAGGCTAGGCTGGGCTAAGTTAGAGTAAAGTGTAGTAGAGTAGATTAGAGTAGAGTAGAGTAGAGTAAAGTGGAGTGGAGACTAGGTTTGGTTAGCCTAAGCTAGGCTAAAGTATAGTAAATTAGAGTGGACTAGAGTAAAGTAGAGAAGAGCTAGGTTCAGCTAAGCTAGGCTAAGCTATGATAAATTAGGCTAAAGTAGAGTAGAGTAGAGAATAGTACAAAGTAGAGCAGAGAAAAGTAGGGTAGAGTAGAGCAAAGTAGAATAGATTAGAGTAGAGTAGATAGAGCAGAGCAGAGCTAAGCTAGGTTAGGCTAGGCTAGGGTAGGCTAGATTAGAGTTGAGTAGACTAGCACGAGTTTAGTCTAAGGAAGGTTAGAGTGGCTACTCTAGGTTAGGCTCGGTTACTTAGAGTTCAGAGGAGTAGAGTAGAATAGAGCAAAGTAGAGAAGGATAGAGTAGAGCAGAGTCTAGTAGAGCAAGGCAAAGTAGAGGAGAATAGAAAATAGTAGAGTATTGTAGAGCAAAGTAATGCATAGTACACCTAGCTTAGGGTAAGCTATGCTAAGTGAGGCTAGGTTAGACAATGTTAGAGTAAAGTAGAGTAGAGTAGAGTAGAGTAAGGTAAAGTAGAGTAGAGTAGAGTAGAGTAGATCATTACAGAGTAGAGAAGAGCAATGCAGAGCTCAACTGAGCTTAGCTGATCATAGTAGAGCAGAGCAAAGAAGTGCATGACAGAGCAAAACAATGTAGAGTTGAGTAGAGAAGAGCAGAGTAGAGTAGAGTATAGTACTGTAGAGTAAAGTAGAGTAGAGTAGAGCTAGGTTAGGCTAGGCTAGGTTGGGTTAGGCTAGAGTAAAGTAGGGTATAGTAAAGTAAAGTTAGGTTAGGTTAAGTTAGGTTAGGCTTGGCTTGAGTAGGGTAGTGTAAAGTATATTAGAATAGAGTATAGTATAACAAAGTAGATCAGAGCCTAGTAGAGTAGAGCTAGGTTTGGCTAGGCTAGATTGGGTTAGGCTAGGCTAGGCTTGCCTAGGCTAGAGTTGAGTAGAGTAGAGAAAAGTAGATTAGAGCTAGGTTTGGCTCAGCTAAGTAAGGCTTAATTAGAGTATAGTAGAGTAGACTATAATAGAGTATTGTAGAGTAGAGTAGAGCACAGCTAGCTTAGCCTAAGATAGGCTATGGTGAGCTAGGGTAGGCTAGGTTAGGCTATGTTAGGCTAGGCTAGGGTAGGCTACGTTAGGCTAGGCTTATAGTAGAGTAGAGAAGAATAAAGAAGAGTAGAGTAGTGTAGTGTAAGGTAGAGTAGAGCAGAGTATTGTAGAGCAAAGTATAGAAGACCAAAGAAGAGTAGAGCAGAGTAGATTAGAGTAGAGTAAAGTAGAGTAGAGTTAAGTTAGGCTAAGCAAGCATAGGCTAAGCTAGGTTAAAGTAGAGTAGATTAGACTAGAGTAAAATAGAGAATAATATAATAGAGTAGAGTAGAGCTATGTTAGTTAGGCTAGGTTACTCTAGGACAAAGTAGTGTAGAGTAGAGTTGAGTAGAGATAGGTTAAGCTTGGCAAAGGTAAAGTAGAGTAGAGTAGAGTAGTGTAGAGTAAACTAGAGCAGAGTAAAGTAGAGTAGAGTAGATTAGAATAGAGCAGGGAATAGAAGAGTAGAGTAGAGTAGAGTAGAGTAGAGCAGAGTACAATAGAGTAGAGTAAAGCTAGGTTAGGTAAGGTTAAACATGAGTATAATAGAGCACAGTAGAGTGGAGTAGAGTAGAGTAGAGTATAGTAAAGAATAGTAGAGGAGAGCATAATAGAGTAGAGCAAAATAGAGCAAAGTAGAGTAAAGAAGAGCAGTTTAGAGCAAGGTTAGGCTAGGCTAGGCTAAGGGAGGCTTAGTTAGGTTGGAGTAGAGTAGAGTAGAGTAGATTAGATCTAAGTTAAGCTAAGTTGGATAAGGCTAGAGTAGACTAGAGTTGAATAGAGTAGAACAGAATAGAGTAGAGAAGAGTGAAGAATAGCAAAGTAGAGGAAAGAAGAGGAGTGAAGAGCTGAGTAGAGTAGAGTAGAGAAGAGTAGAGCAGAGCAAAGCACAGTAGAGCAGAGTACAGTAGAGCTTCGTTATGCTAAGCATGGCTAGGCTATTATTGGCAAGAGTAGAGTAGATTAGATTAGAGTAGACTGGAGTGGAGTAGAGCTGTGCAAGGTTAATTAGACTTGGCTAGCTAGGCTAATTTAGGCTAGCTAAAGTATTAAAGTAGAGTAGTGTAGAGCTATGTTAGGTAAGGATAGGCTAGGTTAGGCTAGGCTAGGATATGCTAGAGTATAGCATAGTAAAGTGAAGACGAGCAAGGTAAAGCATAACAGAAGAGAGAAGAGAAAAGTGTAATAGAAATAAGTAGAGTAGAGCAAAGTGGAGCAGAGCTAGGTTAGGCTAGGCTAGAGTAGAGTAGAGAAGAGTACAGTGAGGCACAGTTGAGCACGATTAGGCTAGGCTAAGCTCAGGTAGGCTAGGCTACAGTTGAGTAGAGTGGAGTAGAGTAGAGTAAAGTAGTGTAGAGTAGAGTATAGCTACTTTATGCTAGTCTAAGCTATGTTAAAATAGGCTTTACTAGAGTAGAGTAGAGTGTAGTAGAGTAGAGAGGAGTAGAGCAGAGTAGAGTAGAGTAGATTATAGCATAACAGAGTAGAGTAGAGCTATGTTAAGGTAGGCTAGGCTAGGCTAGAGTAGAGTAGAGTGGAGCTAAGTTAGGCTAGGCTTGGTTAGAATGGAGTAGGGTAGGGTAGAGCAATGTAGCACAGAGCAAAGCAGAGGAAAAAAGAGTTGGGCAGTGCAAAGCAGAGTAATGTATAGTAGAGTGGAGTAGAGCAGAGCAAAGCATAGTAGAGCAAAAGAGAGTAGAGCAGAGAAAAGAAAAGTAGAGTTGAGTATAATGGAGCAGAGAAGAGTGGATAATAGTAGAGTAGAGCTATGTTAAGCTAGGGTAGAGTAGAGTAGTGTAGGGTAGAGTATAGTAGTATAAACCTAAGTTAGGCTAGGCTTAGCGAGGCTACGCTCATGTAGGCTGGGCTAGGTTATGCAAGCCTAGAGTTGAGTAGAGTAGAGAAGAGCTACTTTAGGCTTGGTTAGGCTAGGGTAAACTAGGCTAGAGTATAGTAGAATAGAGTAGAGTAGAATAGAGTAGAGTAGAATAGAGCAGAGAAGAGTAGGGTAGAGTAGAGTAGAGAAGAGTAGAGTAGAGCAGAGCAGGTAGAGTAGAGCTAGGTTAGGATAAGCTAAGGTAGAGTATAGTAGAGCTAGTATAGGCTTGGCTAGGTTAGGTCAGGTTAGAGTAGGGCAGAGTAAAGTAGAGTGGAGTAGAGTTGAATATCATAGAGTAGAGTAAAGTAGAGTAGAGTTTTGTTGAGTAGAGTAGAGGTGAGGAGAGGAGAGGGGAGGGGAGGAGAGTAGAGTAAAGGAGAGTAGAGGAAAGCAAATCTGAGTAGAGGAGAGGGTCGCATAATAGAGTAGAATGGAATAGAGTAAAGTGGAGTAGAGTAGAGTAGAATAATATAGGATAAGAAGAGTAGAGTAGAATAGAGTGGAGTAGAGTAGACTAGAGCTTGGTTAGGCCAAGTTGGGTTAGGCTAAAGTAGAGTAGAGTAGAGTAGAGTAGAGTAGAGCTAGGTTAGGCTAGGCAAAGTTAAGCTAAACTAGGCTAGGTTAGGGTAGAGTAGTAGAGTAGAGTAGAGTAGAGCTAACATAGGTTAGGTTAGCTTAGGCTAAGCTAGAGTAGAGAGAGTAGAGTAGAGTAGCATATAATAGAGTAGAGTTGAGTATAGAAGAGAAAAATAGAGTAAGATAGAGTAGAGGAGAGCAGAGCAGAGCAAAGTAAAGGAAAGAGGAGTAGAGTAGAGCGTTGAATATATAACAGAGTAGAGTAGAGCTAGGTTTTCTATTTTAGGCTAGGCTAGTCTAGAGTAGAGCAGAGTAAAGAAGAGTAGAGTAAAGCTCGGTTATGCTGGGTTTGGCTAGGCCAGGCTAGGCTAGGCTAGTGTAGAGTAGGGTATAATAGAGTAAAGTAGAGTAGAGCTTGATTAGGTTTGGCTTGAGTATAGCAGAGTAGAGTAAAGTAGTGTAGAGTAGTGTAGTGTAGAGTAGAGTAGAGTGGAGTAAAGTTGAGTAGAGTAGAGTAGGGTAGAGTAGAGGAGAAGAGAGGAGAGGAGAGGAGAAGAGAGGAGAGGAGAGGTGAGTAGAGGAGAGGAGAGCAGAGTAGAGCCGAGTAGAGCATTACAGAGAAGAGTAGAGAAGACCAGAGAAGAGCAGAGCAGAGCAAAATAAAGTAGAGCAGAGAAGAGTAGCATAGAGCAGATCAAAGTAGAGCAGACAAGACTAGAGTAGACAACAACATAGTAGCATAGGGGTGAGTGGAGCAGAGTAGAGAAAAGTAGAGCAAAGTAGAGTAGAGTAGAGCAGAGCAGAGCATAGTAAGGAAAAGTTTTTAAGCTAGGCTGGGCTATGTTAAGCTAGGCTAGAGTAGAGTAGAGTAGAGTAGAGTAGAGTAGAGTAGAATAGAGAAGAGCATAGCTAAGTTAGGCTTGGCTTGATAAGAGTACAATAGAGTAGAATAGAGTAGAGCAGAGCAGAGCAGAGCAGAGTAGAGAAGGGCAGAGCAGAGCAAAATAGAGTAGAGTAGAGCATAATAGAAGAAATAAAGTAGAGTAAAGCAAACAATAGCAGAGTAGAGTAGAGCTAGGTTAAGCTAGGCTAGGCTAGAGTAGAGTAGATCAGAGTAAAATAGACTAATATAGAGCAGAGCTAGGTTAGGTAAGGCTAGGCTAGGCTAAGTTAGAGTAGAGTAGAGAACAGTAGAGTAATGTAAAGTAAAAGAGAGTTGAGCTAAGTTAGGCTTGGCTAGGTAAGGTTAGGCAAGGGAATGCTTGGCTAGACTAGAGAAAAGTAAAGTAGTGTAGAGTAGAGCAAAGTAGAGTGGAGCTTGGTTAGGTTAGGCTAAACTAGGCTAAAGTAAATAAGAGTAGAGTACAGTAGAGTAAAGTATAACAGAGCAAAGAAAATAAGAGTAGAGTAGGGCAGAGAAAGTTCAGACTAGGCTCAATTAGGCGAGAGTATAGTAGAGGAGAGTAGAGTAAAGCAGAGTAGAGTAGAGTACAGCTAGGTTTGGTTAGGCTTAACTAGGTTAGGGTACAGTAGAGTAGAGCAGAGTAAAGTTGAGTGGAGTAGAACTAGGTTATGTTGGGCTAAGCTAAGCTTAGCCTTGCTAGGCAAGGCTAGGCTAGAGTTGAGAAGAGTAGAGTAGAGTAGACTAAAGTCGAGTAGAGTAAAGCTAGGTTAGGCTAGGTAAGGCTTTGCTAGAGTGGAGTGGAGTATAGTAGAGCAGAGTAGAGTAGACCAGAGTAGAGCAGAGTAGAGTAGAGTAGAGTAGAGCAGAGTAGAGTAGATCAGAGCAAAACAGAGAATAATAAAGGAAAGCTAGGTTAAGTTAGGCTATAGTATAGTAGAGTAGAGTAGAGTGGAGTAGAGTATAGAACAGAGCAAGGTTAAGCTAGGCTAGCTTAGGCTAGGGTAGGCTAGGTTAGGTTAGAGTAGGGTAGGCTAGGCTAGGCTAGGCTGGGCTAGAGTATAATAGTGCAGAGTAGAGTAGAGTAGAGTAGAGCTTAGCAGAGTATAGCAGAGTAGAGTAAAGCTGAGCAGTAATGAGCAAAGCTGAGTAGAGTTAAGCTAAGCTAAGCTAGGCAAAGCTAGGATAGGAAGGCTAAGCTAGGCAAAGTAAGGCTAGAGAAGAGTAGAGTTGAGTAGAGCTAGGCTAAGTGAGGCTAGGCTAGGTTATGTTAGAGTAGATTGGAGTAGAGTTGAGTAGAGTAGAGTTGACTAGACTAGAGTAGAGTGGAGCTAGGTTAGGCAAGGCTATGTTATGTTGGGCTAGGCTAAGGTAGGCAAGGTAAGGCTAGGCTAGAGTAAAGTGGAGTAAAGTACAATAGAGTAGAGTAGAGGTTGGTTAGGCTAGCTTATGCTAGTCTAGGCTAGGCTAGAATAGAGTAGAGTGTAGTAGAGTAAAGTAGAGTAGAAAACAATAGAGTAGAGTAGAGCATAATAGAGAAGAATAGAGCCTGAAGGAGTAGAGCTGAGAAGATTAAAGTTGAGAAGAGTATAGCTAGGATAGGCAAAGTTAGTCTAGGTTAGTGTAGAGTAGAGAAGAATAGAGTAGAGTAGAGCTTGTTTAAGCTAGGCTAAGCTAGGCCAGGCTTGGATCAGTTAGGCTTTGCTCGAGTAAAGTAGAGTATAGCAGTACAGAGTTGAGTAGAACTCGATTAGGTTAGGCTAAGATAGTCTTGGCTAATGTACAGTAACAAAGTAGATTAGAGTAAAGCATAACTAGGTTAGGCTAGGCAAGGTTAGGCATGGCTCGACTAGGCTGTGAGAGAATGGAATAGAGTTGAGTAGAGTAGAGTAGAGTAGAGTATAGTAGGACTAAGTTAGGTTAGGCGAGGCTAGGCTAGGATATAGTAGAGTAGAGCAAAGTAGAGCTAAGCAAAATAAAGTAGAGAAGAGAAGAGTAAAGTAGAGTAGAGCAGAGTAGAGCAGAATAGAGAAGGGCAAAGTAGAGTAGAGAAAAGCAGTGCATAGAAGAGTAGAGTAGAGCAGAGGTTAATAGGCTATGCTAGGTTAGAGTAGAGTAGAGTAGAGTTTGGTTAGGCTAGATTAGGCTAAACAAGGCTAAAGTAGAGTAGAGGAAAGTAGAGCAGAGAAGAGAAGAGCAGAGTAGAGTAGAGCAGTGCAAGGTAGAGCAGAGCAGAGCAATGCAAAGTAGAGTAGAGAAGAGTAGAGTAGAGTAGAGCACAAAAAATTAGAGAAGAGTACAACAGAGTAGAATAATGCAGAGTATAGTAGACTAGAGCAGAGTACAGCAGTGTAGAGCAGAGTAAAGAAGAGTTGAGTAGAATAGAGTATAGCAGAGTACAATAGAGCTTAGATAGGCTAGGCTAGACTTGGGTAGGCTAGGTTTGGATAGAGTAGAGTGAGTAGAGCTAAGTTAGGCTAGGCTTGGTTAGAGTAGAGTAGAATATAGTAGAGTAGAGTAAAATAGAGTAGAGTGGAGTAGAGGAGAGTAGAGTAGAGTCGAGCTAGGTTAGGTTAGGCTATAGTACAGTAAAGTAGAGTATAGTAAAGTAGAGTAGAGTAGAGTAGAGAGGAGTAGAGTAGAGTAGAGCAAAGCAAAGTAGAATAAAGCAGAACAGAGTAGAGAAGTGAAAAGAAAAGAAGAGCAGAGTAGAACAGAAGAGTAGAGTAGTATAATACAAAGTAGAATAGAGCAAAGTTGTGCAGAGCTGAGCAGAGTAGAGCTAGGTTATTTTATGAAATGCTATGCTAGGCTAAGCTAGCTAGAGTAGAGTAGAGATCAGTTAAGTGAGGTAAGGCTAGGGTAGGCTAGCAAGGCTAGGCTGGCCTAAGCAAGATTAAAGTAGAGTAGACTACAATAGAGCTAGATTAGGTAATGCTAGGCTTCGATAAGCTAGAGTAGAGTAGACTAGAGTAGAGTAGAGTAGAATAAGGAAGAGTAGAGTAGAGTAGAGTAGAGTAGAGTAGAGTAGATAGAGCAGACCAAAGTAGAGTATAGTAGACTAGAATAGTGAACAACAGAGCAAAAAAAATTGTAGTAGGGTATAACAGAGCCAAGCAGAGTAGAGCAGAGTTGAGCAAAGCTTGGTTAGGCTATGCTAGGCTTTGTTAGGCTCGGCTAGGCTAAAGTAGAGTTGATAAGAGTGGAGTAGAGAGGAGTAGAGAAGAGCAAAGTAGAGTAGGATAGAGTAGAGTATAGTAGAGCAGAGCAGAGTAGAGTAGGGTAGAGTAATGTAGAGCAAAGCAGAGAAAAGTAGAGTAGATTAGAGCAGAGTAGAGTATAGTAGAGAAGAGAAAATCAGAGTAGAGCAAAAAAGAGTAGAGTAGAGCAAAGTTAGGTTAAGCTTGGCTTGTTTAGGCTCAACTAGGCTAGAGTAGAGTAGAGGAGATTATTGTAGAGTAAAGTAGAGTACAGTAGAGTAGAGCAGAGTAAAGTAGAGTAGAGTAAAGAAGAGCAGGGTAGAGAAGAGCATAGCTAGATTAGGTTTGGCAAGGCTAGGCTAAGCAAGACGAGACTATAGTAGAATAGAGCTAGGTTAGGATAGGCTATCCTAGGCTAAGATAGAGTAGAGTAGTGTAGAGTATAGTAGAGTAGAGAAGAGTAGAGTAGTGTAGAGTAGAGTAGAGTAGAGCTAGGTTAGTTTAGGCTAGGCCAAGTTAAGTTAGACTAGGATAGGTTAGGCTTGCTTAGAGTAGACTAGAGTAGAGTAGAGCTGAGTAAAATAGAATAGAGTAGGGTGAGGTTAGGCCTAGCTAGCTATAGTATAATAGAGTAGAGTGGAGTAAAGCAAAGCAGAGTAGAGTAGAGTAAAGTAGAGAATAGCAGAGAATAGCAGAATAGAGTAGAGAAAAGTAGAGTAGAGCAGAGCTTAGTTAGGGAAGCCAATCTAAGTTAGGCTATGCTAAGATAAAGTAGAGTTTAATAGAGCATGATTAGCTTAGGCAAGCTTAGAGTAGAGTAGAGTAGAGTAGAGTAAGGTTAGGCTCGACTAAGCAAGGGTAGGATAGTTTAGGGTAGGCAAGGCTAGCCTAGGGAAGAGTGGAGTAGAGCTCAAATTGGCTAAGCTAGGCTAGAGTAGAGTAGAGTAGAGTATAGTAGAGCAGAGTAGTGTAATGGAATAGAGTAGAGTACAGTAATGCTAGGTTAGGCAAGGTTGGGCCAGGCTAGGTAAGAGTAAAGTTGAGTAGTGTAGAGTAGAGTAAAGTAAAGAAGAGTAGAGTAGAGGAGAGCAGAATAGAGTAGAGAAAAATAAAGCAGAGAAGAGCAGAGCAGCACAGAGCATAGTAGAGTAGAGCAGAGTTAAGTTATGTTCAGCTAAGCTAGGCTAGGCAAGAGTAGAGTAATGTTAGGCTAGGGTAGAGTAGAGTAGGGCAGAGCACAGAAGAGTAGAGCTAGGCTATGCTAAACTAGAGTATAGTAGAGCTAGGTAGGCTAGGCTATGTTAGAGTAGATTAGAGTAGAGCATATTAGAGTAGAGCTAGAGTAGAATAGAGTATAGAACTAGGTTAGGCAAGATTAGGCTAGGCTCAATTTGTCTAGGTTAAGCAAGGCTATGCTAAGCTAGGCTAGAGTATAATAAAGTAGAGTGGAGTAGAGTAGAGTAGAGCTATGTTAGGCTTGGCTAGGCAAAACCAGAGTACAATAGAGTAGATTAGAGTAGAGAAGAGTAGAGCAGATTAGATAGAGCAATGTAAAGGAGGCAGAGTAGAGGAGAGTAGAGCATAGTTGAGTGGAGTAGAGTAGAGCAATAAAAAGAAGAGCAAAGCACACTAGAGTAGAGAAGAGCTAGCTTTGGCTAGGCTAGGCTAAGCTAAGCTAGAGTAGAGTTTGTTATGGTAGAGCTAGCTTAAGCTAGACTATGCTAGACTAGGTTAGAGTAGAGTAGAATAGAGTAAAGTATAGCAGAGTAGAGCTAAGTTATTTTAGGCTAGGATAAGCTAAGCTAGAGTTTAGTAGAGTTGAGTAGAGTTGAGTAGAGTAGAGTAGAGTAGAGTAGAGTAGAGTAGAGCTCAATTAGGCTAAGAAAGGCTAGGCTAGAGCATTATGGAGTAGATTTGAGCATAGCAAAGAAGAGTAAAGCAAAGTAGAATAGAGTAGAGTAGAGTAGAGAAGATCAAAGTAGAGTAGAGTAGATCAGAGTTGAATAGAGCAGAGTAGAGTAGAGTAGAGTAGAGCTTTGTTTGGCTAAGCTAGTTAGGTTAGGCTAAGTTAGAGTTAAGTAGAATAGTGTTGAGTAAAGTATAGTAGAGTAGAGCTAGGTTAGCTAGGCTTGGCTATGCTAAGCAAGGCTTTGGTAGGCTAGGCTATAGTAGGGTAGAGTAGAGTAGAGTAGAGCTAGTTTAGGCGAGTCGAGGCTTGGTTAGGCTAAATTTGGCCAGTGTGGAGTAGAGTAGACTAAAGTAAAGTAGAGCAAAGTAGAGCAAAGAAGAGAAGAGTAGGGCAGAGTAGAGTACAGCAGAGCAGACCAAAGTTGGGCTAGGTTAGTCTAGCTTAGATTAGAGTAGAGCAAGATTAGGGTCGACTAAGCTAGGCTAGGTTAGAGTATAGTAAATTAGAGTGTAGTGGAGTAAAGTATAGTAGAGTAGTGTTGAGTAGAGGAGAGTAGACTAGAGTATAGTAGAGGAGAGGAGAGGAGAGTGGAGGAGAGGAGAGCATATCAGAGTAGAGAAGAGGAGATAAGTGTAGAGTAGAGTAGACTATAGTGGAGTAGAGCTAAGCTAGGTTAGGTTAAGCTAGGCTAGGCTAAGCTAGGTTGGGCCAGAGTAGAGTAGTAGAGTAGAGAAGAGCTAGGTTAGGCTAGGTCAGGTTAAACTTGGCTAAGCTCGGCTTGAGTATAGTAAACTATAGTATAGTAGAGTTGAGTAGAATATAGTATAGTATAATAGAGAACAGTAGAGCAAAGTAGAGTAAGGTAGAGCAGAGTAGAGCAAAGCAGAACAGAGTACAGCTAGGTTAGGCTAGCCTAAGTTAGGCTAGAGTAGAGTAGAGTAGATGAGAGTTGAGTAGATTAAAGTATAGTAGAGATGAGCTAGGTAAGGTTAGGCTCGACAAGGCTTGAGTAGTAGAGCAGATAGAGTAGAGTAAAGTAAGGTTAGGCTAGGCAAGGTGAAGCTAGGTTAGATTCGAATGGAGTAGAGTAGAGGAGGGTAGAGTAAACTAAAGCAGAGATGAGCAGAGTAGAGTAGAGCAAAGAAAAGCTGAGCAGAAACAAGCATCACAGAGTGTAACAGAGTAGAATAAAGCCAAGGAGAGCAAATTAGAGAAAAGAAAAGTAGAGCAGAGTATAATAGGACATAACTAAGTTAGGTTGGTAGGGTTAGGCAAGATAGAGTAGAGTAGAGTAGAGTAGGGTAGACTAGAATATAGCTATGTTAGGTGAGGCTAAGCTAAGCTAGAGTAGAGTAGAGCAGAGTTGGGTAGAAAGGGGCAAAGTAGAGCAGAGTAAGATAGAGTAGAGCAGAGCATAGTAAAGCATAGTAGAGTAGAGTAAAGTAGTGTAGAGCTAGGTTAGGCTTAATAAGGCTAGGTTAGTCTAGGCTAGGGTAGGCAAGATTAAAGTAGAGTAATGTAGAGAAGAGTAGAGTAGAGTAGAGTAGTGTTAGGTTAGCATAGGAGAAGCTAAGCTAGGCTAGACTATGGTTGGCTAAGCTAGAGAAGAGTAAAATAGAGTAGAGGAAAGCTGAGCTAGTTTAGGCTTGGCTAGGCTAGGCTAAGCTAGAGTACAGAGTAGAAAATAGTAGAGCAGAGTAGAGTAGAGTAGAGAATAATAGAACAGAGCGTAACATAACAGAGTAGGGCAAAGTAGAGTATAGTTAGGTTAGGCATGGTTAGGCTAGGCTAAGGCAAGGCTAGGCTATGGTAGAGTAGATTATAATAGAGTAAAGCTTGGTTAAGCTAGGCAATGCTATGTTAGAGTAGAGTAGACTCAGGTAAAGTAGACTAGAGTAGTGTAGAGTAGAGTAGAATAGAGTACAATAGAGTGGAGCTACATTATGCTAGGCCAGGCTATGTTAGACTTGGCTAAGGTAGGCTATGCTAGGCTAGGCTAGACTATAGTAGAGTGGAGTTAAGTAAAGTAGAGCTAAGTTAGGCTAGGTTAGGCCAGTCTAGAGTATAGTAGAGTATAGTATAGTAGAGTAGTGTAGAGTAGAGTATAGTAGAGTATAGAAGAGCAGAGTATAATAGAGTTAAGGAGAAGTCAGAAGAGCAGGGGAGAGCAGAGCAGAGTAGAGGAGTAGAACTAAGCAATACAGTGTAGAGATGAGCAGTGTAGAGTAGAGTAGAATGGAGAAGAGCTAAGTTAAGCTTGGGTAGGCTATGCGATGCTTGGCTAGGCTAGAGTAGAGTAGAGTAGAGTCAAACAGAGCAAAGTAGTGTAGAGTAGACCAGAGCAGAGTAAAGTAGAGTAGACCAGAGTAGAGTAGAGAAGAGCATAAGAGAGTAGAGGAGAGCAAAGCAAAGTAGAGAAAAGTAGAGTAGAGTAGAGTAGAATAGAGTAGTGTAGAGCAAAGCTAGGTTAAGCTAAGTTAGGAAAGAGTAGAGTAGAGTAGAGTAGGGTAGAGTAGGGTAGAGCAGAGTATAGTTAAGTAGAGCAGAACGAGGTTAGGCTAGCAAAGCAAGAGTACAGTAGAGCAGAGTAGAGTAGAGTAGAGTTGAGTAGAGCAGAGTAGGGTAGAGTAGAGTAGAGCAGAGCAGAGCATAGCATAGCAAAATAGAATAGTGCATAACAGAGCAGACTAGAGTAGATCTAGGTTATGCTTTACTAGGCTAGGTGAGGCTATAATAGAGTAGAGTAGAGTAGAGTAAAGTAGAGCAAGGTTAGGATAGGCTAGGCTAGGTTAAATTAGAGTAGAGTAGAGTAAAGAAAAGTAAAGTAGATTAGAGTAGAGTAGGGTAGAGAAAAGTAGAGTTAGAGTAGAATATAGTAGAGTAGATTAGATTATAGCTAGGTTAGGATAGGCAAGGTTAGGCTAAGCTAGGCTATGCTAGAGTAAGGTAGAGTAGAGCAGAGTATAGAAGACTGGAGCAGAGTAGAGTAGAGCAATGTAGTGCATAACATTAAAGGGCAGAGCAGAGTAATGCTAAGTTAGTCTTGGCTAGGCTAGTTTAGGCAAGGTTAAAAAAGGCTAGCCTAGGCTTGTTTAGAGTAGAGTAAAGTAGATTAGAGTAGAGTAGAGCTAGGTTAGGCTTGGCTAAGGTAGGCTAGGCTAGCCTAAGCAATATTAGGTTAGGCCATGCTAGGATATAGTAAAGTAGAGTATAGTAGAGTAAAGTTAGGCTAGGCTAGAGTACAAAGCAGAGCAGAGTAGAGTAGAGCAAAGTAGAGCAAAGCAAAGTGGACCAGAGTAGAGAAGAGTAGAGCAGAGCCAAGCATAGCAAAGCAGAGTAGAGAAAAATAAAACTAGGTTAGGCTAAGCTAGGCTACGCTAGGCTAGGCTAGGTAAGGTTATTCTAGAGTATAGTACAGTAGAGTGGAGCTTGGTTAGGTAGGGTTAGGCCCAGTTAAAATAGAGTAACATAGAGTAGAGTAGAATATTTTAGAGTAAAGCTTGGTTAGGCTAGGCTTATCTAGGGTGAGCTAGGCTAGGCTAGGATAGGCTAGTGTATAGTAGAGTAAAGCTAGATTAGGCTAGGCTGGAGTAAAGTAAAATAAAGTAGAGGAGAGTAAAGTAGAGCAAAGTAGAGTAGAGTAGAGGAGAGGAGAGCAGAGTAAAGGAAGAATAAAGTAGAGAAAAGTATAGTAGAGCAGAAAAGAGTATAAGAGCAGAGCAGAGAAATGTAGAGTAGAGTAGAGTAGAGCAAAGCAGTATAGAGTAGAGTAAAATAGTGCTAGGTTAGCCTATCCTAGGCTAATCTAGGCTTGGCTAGGCTAGAGTAGAGTTGAGTAGAGTAGAGTAGAGCTAATACAGGCTAGGCTAGGCTAGGATTGGCTAAGCTAGGCTAGAGTAGAGAAGAGTAGGGTAGAGTAGAGTACAGTAGATGAGATTAAGGTATAGTAAAGCAAGGTTACACTATGTGAGGCTAGGCTAGGCAAGAATTTAGTAGAGAGGAGTAGAGTAGAGTATAGTAGAGCAAGCTTAGGCTAGGCTAGGTAAGGCTTAGCTAAACTAGCCAAGGCTAGGCTATGTTAAAGTAGAGTGGAGTCGAGTAGAGTAGAGTAGAGTAGAGTAGAGTAGTGTAGAGTAAAATAGAATAAAGTAGAGTAAAGTAGAGCTAGCTTAGGAAAGAATAGGCTAGGCTAAGTTAGTAGGGTAGGCTAAGGTAGGCTAAGCTAAGCTATGGTGGAGTAGAGTAAAGTAGGGTAGAGCTAGGTTAGGTTAAACTAGGATAGTGTACAACATAGTAGAGTAGAGTTGGGAAGAGAAGAGCAATATAGAGTCGAGTGGGGTAGAGTAGAGTAGAGAAAAATAGAGAAGAGCAAAGGAGAATAGAGTAGAGCAGAGTAGAGCTAGGTTAGGCTAGGCTATGTTTTGTTAGAGTAGAGTAAAATACAGCTAGGTTAGTTAAGGTCTGCTAGGCTTGGTTAGAGTTGAGTAGAGTAGAGTAGAGGAGAGTAGAATAGACTTGAGTCTAATGGTGTAGAGTAGAGCATAATAGAGTGGAGTAGAGCTAGGTTAGGTTATGCTAGGCTAAGCTATAGTAGAGTATAGTAGAGTAGAGTAAAGCTCAGTTAGGCTAGGCTAGGCCTCAATAGAGTAGAGTAGAGTAAAGTAGAACAAAGTAGAGCAAAGCAGAGAAGAGTAGAGTAGGTAGAGAAGAGCAAAGTAGAGTAGACTAGAGTAGAGCAGAGTAGAGTAGAGTATAACAGAGTAGAATAGAGTAAAGTAAAGTAAAGAAGAGTAAAGCTTTGTTAGCCTAAGCGAGGCTAGGCTAAGCTCATCTAGACTAGGTTAGAGAAGAGAAGAGTAGAGTAGAGTGAGTAGACTAGGGTAGAGTAGTGTAGAGTAGAGTATAGTAGGGTAGAGCTAGGTCATGCTAGGAATGACTAGGCTAAGTTAGGCTAAGCTAGAGTAGAGTAGAGTACAGTAGAGTAGACCAAGGTTAGGTTAGGCTAGGCTAAACTAGCATAGAGTAGAGTAGAGTAAACAAGGTTAGGGAAGACTAGAGCAGAGTAAAACAGAGTAGAGCAAAATAGATCATAACAGAATAGAACAAAGTAGAATGGAGCATAGCAGAGTAGAGTATTGCTGAACAAAGTAGAGCACGACAAAGTTAGGCTAAGGTAGGCTTGGCTAGGCTAAAGTAGTGTATAGTAGAGTAGAGTAGAGTAGAGAAGAATACAGCAATATTAGGTTAGGCTAGGCTAGGCTAGGTTAGAGAAGATTAATGTAGAGTAGAGTATAATAGAATAAATTAGAGTAGGGCTAGGTTAGGCGAGGCTAGGCTAGGTTAGCCTTGGCTTGGTTAGAGTAGAGTATAGTAGACTAGAGTACAGTAAAGTAGACTGGAGAAGAGTAGATTAGAGTAGAGTAGAGCGAGGTTAGACAATGTTAGGCACGAGTATAGTGGAGTAGAGTAGAGCAGAGTAGAGTAGAGAAAAGCAAAGAAAAGTATTACGGAGTAGAGTAGACAAGAGTAGAGTATAGAGAGCTAGGTTAGGAAAGTCTAGGCTAAGCTAGGTTAGGATGTTGTAGAGTAGAGAAGAGCTAGATTAGTTAGGTTAGGCTAGGTTAGAGAAGAGAATAGTAGAGAAGAGTAGAGTGGAGTAGAGTAGAGCAGAGTAGGGTAGAGTAGAGTAGAGCTAGGTTAGGTTAGGTTAGGCTAGGCTATGTTAGGATAGAGTAGAGTAAAGTAAAGTAGAGTAGAGTAAAGTAAAGAAGATCAGAGTATAGCAAAGTAGAGCAGAATAGAGCAGAGTAGAGTATAGTAGAGCATAGTAGAGCAGAGCAGAGTAGAGCAAAGAAGAGTAGACCAGAGCAAGGTTAGTCAATCTTATGATAAGCTAGGCTAGGCTAGAGTTGAGTAAAGTAAAAAAGAGAAGGATAGAGCAAGGTTTGGCTAGGTTAGGCTAGGCTCGACTAGAGTAGAGTAGAGTAGAGAAAAGTAGAGTATAGAAGAGCTAAGTTAGGTTAGCCTGGGCAAGGCTAGGCTAAGGTAGGTTAGGCTTGGTTAGGCTAGGCTAGAGTAGAGTAAAGTAAAATAGAGTAGAGCAAAATAGAGTAGAGGAGAGTAAGGTAGAGCAGAGCAGAGTAGAGTAGAGGAGAGGAGAGCAGAGGAGAGTAAACTAGAGAAAAGTAGACTAAAGCAGAAAAGAGTATAAGAGTAGAGCAAAGAAATGTAGAGTAGAGTAGAGTAGAGCAGAGCAGTATAGAGTAGACTAAAGTAAAATAGAGCTAGGTTAGGCTATCCTAGGCTAATCTAGGCTTGGCTAGGCTAGAGTAGAGTTGAGTAGAGTAGAGAAAAGCTAGGTCAGGCTAGGCTAGGCTATGGTTGTCTAAGCTAGGCTAAAGTAGAGAAGAGTAGGAAAGAGTAGAGTATAGTAGAGTAGATTAAAGTATAGTAGAGCAAGGTTAAGCATTATGAGGCTATGCTAGGCAAGAATTGAGTAGAGAGGGGAAGAGCAAAGTATAGTAGAGCAAGCTTAGGCTAGGCTAGGTAAGGCTTGGCTGAACTAGGCAAGGCTATGCTATGTTAGAGTGGAGTGGAGTCGAGTCGAGTAGAGTAGAGTAGTGTAGAGAAAAGTAGAGTATAGTAGAGTATAGTAGAGTAAAGTAGAGTAGAACTAGGTTAGGCTAGGCCAGGCAAGGCTAGGTTAGGGTCGATTAGGCTAGGTTAGGCTAAAGTATAGAGTAGAGTAGAGTAGAGTAGAGCTTGGTTAGGCTCAATTAAACAAAGTTAGGCCCAAGTAGAGTAGTATAGAGTAGAGCAGAGCAACACAGAGCAAAGCAGAGAAGAGTAGAGTAGAGTAGAGCTAGGTTATTCAAGGCTAGGTTAGGCTAGGCTCAGCTATAGTAGTGTAGAGAAGAGCTAGGTTTGGCTAGGCTAGCTTAGGCTAAGTTATAGAAGAGTAAAAGAGATTAGAGTGGTGTGGACCAAACTAGAGTAGAGTGTAGTAGAGTAGAGAAGAGTAGAGTATGAGCTAAGTGAGGTAAGGCTAAGCTAGGCTAGCCTAGGCTATAATAGAGTAAACTATAGTAGAGCTGGGTTAGGCTAGGCTAGGCTTGAGTAAAGAGCAGAGAATAATAGGGTAGAGCAGGATAGAGTAGAGTAAAGTTGGGTAGAGTAGAGAAGAGTGAAGCAGAACATAGTATAATAGAACAGAGTAAAGTGGAGAAGAGCTTGGTTAGGCTAGGCTACATAGGTTAGGCTTGGCTAGGCTAGGATAGGCTAGAGTAAAGTAGATTAAAGTCGAGCTTGGATAGGTTATGCTATGCTATATTAGAGTAGAGTAGAGTCTAGTAAAGTAGATTAGAGTAGAGTATAGTGGAGTAGAGTAGAGTATAATATAGCTAGGTTATGTTAGGCTACAATAGGCTAGGGTAGGCTAGAATAGAGGGTAGTAGAGTTGAGTAGAGTAGAGTAGAGCTAGGTTAGGCTACTCAAGGATAAGCTAGGCAAGGCTAGATTAGATTAGAGTAAGTTAGAGCTAGGATAGGCTAGGCTTTCCTAGAATAGAGTAGAGTAGAGTAGAGCAAAGTAAAGTAGAGTAGCAAAGAGTAGAGTAGAGTAGAGTAGAGTAGAGCAGAGAAGAGTAAAGTAGAGTAGAGTAGACTAGAGTAGAGTAGAGTAGAAGAGAGGAGAGGGAGGAGAGTAGAGTAGAGCAGAGTGAAACAGTAGAGTAGAGCAATACAGAGTAGTGCAGAGCAGAGTAGTGTAGAGCATAATAGAGTATAACAGAGGAGAGCTATGTTAGGTGGGTGTAGGCAAGGCTAATTTAGGCTAAGCTAGAGTAGAGTAGAGTAGAGTATAATAGAGTAGAGTAGAGTGGAGCTAACTTAGGCTAAGTTAGGATAGGCTAAGCTAGGCTAGATTAGAGTAGAGTAGTTTAAAGTAGAGTTGAGTAGTGCTAGATTAGGCTAAGCTAGGCTATGCTTGTGTTTGGTACGGTAGAGTAAAGTAGAGTAGAATATGATGGAGTGTAGTAGAGTAGAGTAGAATAGAGAAGAGTACAGTAGAGTTGAGTAGAGTAGACTAGGGAAGAGTATAGTAGAGTAAAGAGGAGTAGAGTAGAGAAGATAAGAGGAGAGGTGAGGGGAGGAGAGGAGAGGAGAGTCGAAGAGAGCATAATAGAACAGAGTGGATTAGAGTAGAGCAGAGAAGAGAAGAGTGGAGTAGTGAAGGATAGAGTAGAGTAGAGTAGTGTAGACCAGAGCAGAGTAGAGAAGAGCAAAGCAGAGCAGAAAAAAGAAGAATAGAGCAGAGCAAGGTTAGGCTGGGCTAGAGTAGATTATAATATAATAGAGTAGAGTAGAGTAGAGTATAGCTTGGTTAGGCTAGGCTATTCTAGAGTAATGTATAGCAGAGTAGAGTAGGGTAGAGTAGAGAAGAGTATAATAGAGTAGACCATAACAAAACATAACAAGTAGAGAAAAGTAGACCAGAGCAGAGCTAGTTTTGGCTAAGCTAGAGTAGAGTCGAATAGAGTAGAGGGTAGCTATGTTAGGATAGGCCAGACAAGGCTAACTTATAGTAGAGTATAGTAGAGTAAAGTAGAGTAGAGTTAGGTTAAGCTAGGTTAGGGTATGGTTGGCTAAGGTAAGCTTGGCTAGGCTATCTTAGAGTAGATTAGAGTAGATTAGAGCAGAGTAGAGCTGAGTAAAGTAGAGTAGTGTAGAATAGAGTAGAGTAGAGCTCGATTTGGTTGGGCTAAGCTAAGTTAGGTTAGGCCAGACTAGGTTAGGTTAGGCTAGGCTAGAGTATAGTAGACTTAAGTAAAGTAGAGTTGTGTAGAGTATAGTAGAGCTAGGTTAGGCTATGTTAGGTTTGGCAAAGCTAGGCTAGGCTAGAGTGGTGTAGAGTAGAGTAGAGTAGAGCAAAGAAGAGCAGAGTAGAGCTTAGTTATGCTAGGCCAGGTTAGGATAGGCTAAGTTGTGCTACGCTAGGCTAGGGTAGGTTAGAGTAAAGTCAAGCTGAGCTTTGTGGAGCAGAGCATAGTAGAGTACTTTAGAGTAGAGTAGAGGTGGGTTAGGATAGGCTTAGCTAGGGTAGGCTTGGCTAGGATATGGCAGGCTAGGTAAGGCTAGCCTAGAGTAGAGCAAAGTAGAGTAGAGTATAGCTAGGTTAGACAAGGCTAAGCTAGGCTAGGCTAGGGTACAGAGTAGATTAGCATAGAGTAGAGCAGAGTAGAGTGGAGCTGAGTAGGGAAGAGAAAAGAAGAGTAGAGTAGAGAAGAGCTATATTAGGTTAGGGTAGGCTTGGTAGGATAAGCTAGAGTGGATTATTATGGAATAGAGTAGAGTTGAGCTAAGTTATGCTAGGCTAGGCTAGAGTATAGTGGAGCAAAGTAAAGCAGAGTAGAGCAAAGAAGAGAAGTGTAGAGTAGAGCAGAGTAGAGTAAAGGAGAGTAAAGTAGAAGTAGTGTTGGGTTAGGCTAGGCTAGGCTAAACTTGGCTTGGTTAAAGTAGAGTAGAGTGGAGTAGAGTAGGATAGTGTAGAGTAGAGTAGAGCTAGGTTAGGCTAAGCTAGGCTAGGCTAAGATAAGTTAATGTAGAGTATAATAGAGAAGAATATAATAGAGTAAATTAGAGTAGAGTAGAGTAAAGTAGACTAGAGCTAGGTTAGGCAAGGTTAGGGTAGGATAGGTTAGAATAGGCAAGGCTAAAGTTTAAGAGCATAGGGTATAGTAGAGTAGAGTATAGTAGAGTTGAGTAGAGCTAGGTTAGGCTAGGCTAGACAAGGTTAGGCTAGGCTTGACAAGGTTAGGCTTGGTTAGACTAGGCTAGAATAGAGTAGAATAGAGAAGAGTAGAACATAAAATATTAGAGTAGAGTAGAGTTGAGTAGAGTAGGGCATAGTAGAGTAAAGTAGAGCAAAGCAGAGTATAGTAGAGTGAAGCAAAGTAGAGTAGAGTACAGCAGAGTAGAGCCAAGTTAGGTTAGGCTAACCTAGCCTAGAGAAGAGTAGAGTAGAGTATAGCAAGGTTAGGCAAGAACTAGGCACAGTAGAGTCAGGTAAGCTAGGCTAAGTTAGAGTAGACTAGAGTAGAGCATATTAGAGTAGAGCTAGAGTAGAATAGAGTATAGAACTAGGTTAGGCAAGATTAGGCTAGGCTCAATTTGTCTAGGTTAGGCAAGGCTATGCTAAGCTAGGCTAGAGTATAATAGAGTAGAGTGGAGTAGAGTATAGTAGAGCTAAGTTAGGCTTGGCTAGGCAAAACAAGAGTACAATAGAGTAGAGTAGAGTATAGAAGAGTAGAGCAGATTAGAGTAGAGTAATACCGAGTAGTGCAGAGCAGAGGAGAGCAGAGCAGAGTTGAGTGGAGTAGAGAAGAGCTAGGTTTGGATAGGCTAGGCTAAGCTTAGCTAGAGTAGAGTTTATTATGGTAGAGTTAGGTTAAGCTAGACTATGCTAGACTAGGTTAGAGTAGAGTAGAGTAAATTATAGTAGAGTAGAGCTAAGTTAGGTTAGGCTAAGATAAGCTAGGCTAGAGTTTAGTAGAGTTGAGTAGAGTTGAGTAGAGTAGAGTAGAGTAGAGTAGAGCTCAGTTAGGCTAAGAAAGGCTAGGCTAGAGCATTATGGAGTAGAGTTGAGCATAACAAAGAAGAGCAAAGCAAAGTAGAATAGAGTAGAGCAGAGTAGAGAAGATCAAAGTAGAGCAGAGTAGATCAGAGCTGAATAGAGTAGAGCAGAGCAGAGTAGAGTAGAGCTTGATTAGGCTAAGCTAGTAAGGTTAGGCTAGGTTAGAGTTAAGTAGAATAGAGTGTAGTAAAGTAAAGTAGAGTAGAGTTGAGTAAAGTTGATCTAGGTTATTTTTAGCGAGGCTAAGCTAGGCTAGGAAAGAGTAAAGTAGAGTAGAGTTATGTTAGGCTAGGCTAGAGTAGAGTAGGGCAGAGTAGAGAAGAGTAGAGCTAGGCTAGGCTAGACTAGAGTACAGTAGAGCTAGGTAGGCTAGGCTATGTTATAGTAGAGTAGAGTAGAGCATATTAGAGTAGAGCTAGAGTAGAATAGAGTATAGAACTAGGTTATGCTAGATTAGCCTAGGCTGTATTTGTCTAGGTTAGGCAAGGCTAGGCTAAGCAAGGCTAGAGTATAATGGAGTAGAGTGGAATAGAGTAGAGTAGAGCTAATTTAGGCTTGGCTAGGCAAAGCTAGAGTACAATAGAGTAGAGTAGAGTAGAGAAGAGTAGAGTAGAGGATAGTAGAGTAATACAGAGCAGAGGAGGGTAGAGTAGAGTTGAGTGGAGTAGAGTAGAGCAATAAAAAGAAGAGCAGAGTATAATAAAGTAGAGAAGAGCTAAGTTTTGCTAGGCTAAGCTAAGCTAAGCTAGAGTAAAGTATATTATGGTAGAGCTATGTTAAGCTAGACTATGTTAGACTAAGTTAGAGTAGAGTAGAGTAAAGTTTAGTAGAGTAGAGCTAAGTTAGGTCAGGTTAGGGTAAGCTAGCCTAGGCTAGGCTAGAGTTGAGTAGAGTAGAATAGAGTAGGGTAGAGTAGAGCTCATTTAGGCTAAGCCAGGCTAGGCTAGAGCATTACAGAGTAGAGTTAAGCATAGCAAAGAAGAGCAAAGCAAAGTAGAATAGAGTGGAGCTGAGCCAAAAAGAGCAAAGTAGAGCAGAGCAGATCTGAGCAAAATAGAGCAGAGTAGAGCAGAGTAGAGTAGAGCTTGGTTAGGCCACTCTAGCTAGGTTAGGCTAGGTTAGAGTTAAGTAGAATAAAGTAGAGTAGTATGGAATAGAATAGAGTAGATTATAGTAGAGTAGACTAGAGTAGAGTAGAGTAGAGCTAGGTTAATCTAGGCTAGGAAGGGCAAGGCTAAGGTAGGCGAGGCTAAGCTAGAGTAGAGTAGAGTAGAGTAAAGTAGAGGTCGATTAGGTTATGCTTGGCACAGCTAGGCACTGCTAGTGTAGAGTAGAGTAGAGCAGAGCAGGGTAGAGAAGACTAGAGAAAAACAAAGAAGAATAAGGTAGAGCAGAGTGAAATAGAGCAAAGCATAGATGAGTGAAGTAGAGTAGAGAAGATTAGAGCTAGGTTATGCTAACCTAGCTCTAGGTTAAACTAGATTAGAGTATAGTATAGTTGAGTAGGTTAGAGTAGAGTACAGAGAGAAGAGCAAAGTAGATAGAGTAAAGCAGAGTAGAATAGAGTAAAGCAGAGTAGACTAGAGTAGAGTAGAGCAGTGTAAAGTAGAGTAGCACTAGGTTAGGGTTAGTTAGGCTAGGTTTGGTTAGGCTAGGATAGGTTGGAGTTGAATAAAGTTGAGTAGAGAAGAGTAGATTAGAGTAGAGTAGAGAAGAGTAGGGTATAGTATAGTATAATAGAGTAAAGTAGAGTAGAGTAGAGCAAGGTTTATCAAGGGTAGGTAGGGCTAAGATATGCTAGGGTTAGCTAAGCTAGGCTAGAGTTTAGTATAGTTGAATAGTGTAGAGTAGAGAAGAGTAGAGCTAGGTTACATTAGGCTTAGCAAGGCTAAAGTAGTAGAGTAGAGGAGAGTAGGATTAAGTTGAGAAGAGCATAGTAGAGCAGAGTAGAGCAGAGTATAGCGAGTAGAGTAGAGCAAATTGGAGCAAAGTAGAGCAGAGCAGAGTAGAGTAGAGTATAACAGTGCAGAGCAGAGCAGAGAGAGTAGAGCTGAGCTAAGTTAGGCTACGCATGGCTAGGCTAGGCTAGGCTTGAGTAGAGTAGAGTGGAGCAGTGTTGGGTGGAGTGGAGCAGAGCAGAGCATAGTAATAAAATATAGAGTTGAGCATAGTAGATTATAGTAGAGCAAGGTTAGGATAAGCATGGCTAGGCTAGGCTAGACTAGAGTATAGTAAGGTAGAGTTAGGTTAGGCTATGCTAGGCTCTACTTGGTTAGAGCAGAGTAGAGTAGAGTAGAGTAAAGTATAGTAGAGTAATGTAGAGAAGAGAAGAGTGTAGTAGAGCTAGGTTAGTCTAAGCTAAGTTAAAGTATAGTAGAGTAGAGTAGAATAGAATAGAGTAGAGCATAGTAAAGTGGTGTAGAGTAGAGTAGAGTAGAGTAGAGCTAGGTTTGGCAAGGCTAGGCTAGGCTAGAGTAGAGTAAAGCAAAGTAGAGTAGAGCTACTTTTGACTAGGCAAGGCTAGGCTAAGTTAGAGTAGAGTAGAGTTGAGTAGATTAGAATAATGTAAAGTAGAATTAAGTAGAGTAGAGCTAGGTTAAGCTGGGTTATGCTAGGCTAGGCTTTGCTAAGGTTGGCTAGGCTAGGCTAGAGTAGAGTAGCATAGAATGGAGTGGAGGATTTGAGTAGAGTAGAGCTAGAATAGGCAAGCCTCAGCTAGGTTATGCTAAACAAGGCTAGATTAGAGTATAGTAGAGTAGAGAAGAGTAGAGCAGAGCAAAGCAGAGTAGAGAACAGTAGAGTAGAGTAGAGAGAGTAGAGCAGAGTAGAGAAGAGTAGAGCATAGTAGGGCTAGGTTAGGCTATGCTAGGCTTGGTTAGAGTAGAGTAGAGTAGAGTAGACTAGAGTAAAGTATAGTAGAGTAGAGTAGAGGAGTAGAGTAGAGCTAGGTTAGGCTAGGCTAAGCTAGAGTGTGAAAGAGTAGAGTAGATTAGAATAGAGTAGGGCAGAGTAGAGTAGAGTCGTATAGAGCAGAGCAGAGTAGAGTAGAGCTAAGTTTAGCCAGGCTAGGCTAGAAAAAGTGGAGAAGAGCAGAGTAGAGTAGGGTTATGTTCGACTAGGCTTGGCTAGGCTAAGCTAAAGTAGAGTAGAGTAGAGTAGAGTCGATTTGAGTAGAGTAAAGTAAAGTTAAGTAGAGTAGAGCTAGGTTAGGCAAGGCTTTGGTAAGGTTGGCTAGGCTTGGCTAGGCTTGGCTAGAGTAGAGTAGAATACAGTAGAGTGGAGTATTTTAAAGTAGAGTAGAGTAGAGCTAGAATAGGCTTGGCTAGGCTAAGTTATGCTAAACATGGCTAGAGTAAAGCATAGTAGAGTAGAGAAGAGTAGAGTAGAGTAGAGTAGAGAAAAGTAAAGCAGAGCATAACAGAGTAGAGTAAAGTAGAGCAGAGTAGAGCAGAGCAAGGCTAGGTTAGGGTATAATAGAGTAGTGTAGAGTAGAGTAGAGTATAGCTAGGTTGTGCTACGCTAAGCTAAGCTAGGATTTTGTCGAGTAGAATACAGTACAGTAGAGTAGCGTGGAGTAGAGTAGAGTAGAGTAGTGTAGAGTTGAGCAGAGCTAGGTTGGGCTAGGCTAGGCTAAGCTAGGATTTAGTCAAGTAGAATAGAGTACAGTAAAGTAGAGTAAAGTTGAGTGAAGTAGTGTAGAGTAGAGTATAGTAGAGGAGAGTAGAGTAGATCAAGGTTAGGCTAGGCTCGGTTAGGCTATGCTAGAATAGGTTAGGCAAGGCTAGAGTAGAGTAGAGTAGATTAGAGTAGAGTAAAGTAGATTAGAGTAGAGTAGAGTAGATTAGAGTTGAGTAGAGTAGAGTAGAGCTAGGTTAGGCTTCCTTGGCTAGGCTAGAGTATAATAGAGTAGAGTAGAGCAGAGCAAAGAAGGGTAGAGCAGAGTAGAGTTAGGATAGGCTAGGCTAAGCTAGGCTATGCTTAGCTAGGCTAGAGTAGAAAAGAGTATAGTAGAATAGAGTAGAGTAGAGTCTAATAGTGTAGAATGGAATAGAGTAGAGTAGAGTAAAGTAAAGTTAGGTTAGGGTAGGTGAGGCTAGGCTAGGTTAGAGTAAAGTAGTGTAGTGTAGGTTAGAGTAGATTAATGTAATGTAGAGTAAAGGAGAATAGAATAGAGTAGAGGAAAAGATAGCAGAGAAGAGTCGAGTAAAGCAGAGTAGAGTAGAGCAGAGAAGAGCAACATAGAGCAAAGTAGAGTAGAGTAGAGCAGGGTAGAGAAGAGCTAGGTTTGGCTCGACTAGGCTAGGCTAGAGCAGAGTGGAGTAGAGTTAGGTTAGGTTAGCATAGGCTAGGATAAGTAAGACAACAGTAGAGTAGAGTAGACTAGACTAGAGTTGAACGTAGCAAAGTAGAGCAGAGTATAGTTTAGTTAGGCTAGGCTAGACTAGAGTAGAGTAGAGCTAAGTAGGTTAGGCTAGGCTAGGCAAGGATAAAGTAGAATTGAGTAGACTAGAGTAGAGTAGAGCAGATTAGAGTAAAGCTAGAGTAGAGTAGAGTAGAGTAGAATGAGGTTAGGCTAGGCAAAGGTAGGATAGGTTAGGCTAGGCTAGGTTAGGCTAGCCTAGAGAATAGTAAAATAGAGTTGAGAAGAGTAGAGAAGAGCTAGGTTAGGTTAGGTTGGAGTACAATAGTGTAGAGTAGAGTAGAGAAGAATAGAGTAAAGTAGAGCAAAGCATAGCAGAGTTGAGCAGAGTGTAGCGAAGCAATAATAAGTAGAGCCGAGCACAGTAGTGTAGAGTAAAGCAAGGTTAGGCTAGGCTAGGCAACGTTAAGCTAGGCTAGGTAAGGCTAAGCTAGGCTAGGTAAGGCTATGCTAAACAAAAGTAGAGTAGAGTAGGGTAGAGCAAGGTTAGGCTAAGTTAGTGTAGAGTGGAGTAGAGTAAGGTAGAGTAGAGTAGAGTAGAGTGGAGCAAGGTTAGGGAATGCTAGGCTACAAGAGGGTAAGCTAGGCTAAGCTATGCTAGAGTTGAGTAGATTAGAGTAGAGTAGAGCTCAGTTAGGCTAGTCTAGGCTAAGCTAGCCTATGCTAGAGTAGAGTAGAGTAGAGTTGAGTAGAGCAAAGAAGAGCAAAGCAAAATAGAGAAGAGCAAAGTAGAGCAGAGTAGAGCAAAGTAGAATAGAGTAGAGTAGAGTAAAGTAGAGCAGTTTAGAGTAGAGTAGAATAGAGCTAGATTATGCTATGCTAGGTTAGGCTAGGTAAGGGTCGACTTGGTTAGAGTTTAGTAGGGTAGAGTAGAGTATAGTAACATGGAGAGGAGAGAAATGAAGAAGGGAGGAGAGGAGAGTAAAAGAGAGGAGAGGAGAGCTGGTTAGAGCAGAGCATAGTAGAGTTGAGCAAAGTAGAGCAGAGAAGAATAGAGCAGAGTAGCATAGATTAGAGAAGAGATTAGTGGAGCAGAGATGAGCAAAGCTAGTTTAGGTTAGGCTAGGCTAGAGTAGAGAAGAGTAGAGTAGAGTAGAGTAGAGCCAAGCTTGGTTAAGTTAAGTTATAGTAGGCAATGCTAGGTTAGGCTATAGTAGAGTAATAAAAAAAAGCATAGTAGAGTAGAGCTAGGTTAGGCTTGGCAAGTCTAGGCTAGAGTAGAGTAGAGCAGGATAGAGTAGAGTAGAGCAGAGCCAAGCTTGGTTAAGTTAGGTTATGCTAGGTAAGGCTAGGCTAGGCTATAGTAAAGTAATAGAAAAAAGCATAGTAGAGTAGAGCTAGGTTAGGTTAGGTTAGGCTTGGCAAGTCTAGGCTAGAGTAGAGTAGAACAGAGTAGAGTAGAGTAGAGCAGAGTAGAGAAGAGTCGAGCAGAGCAGAGTAGAGCAAAGCAGAGCAGAGTAGAGCAAAGCAGAGTATAGTAGAGTTGAGTAGAGTAGAGCAGAGTAGTGTAGAATAGAGCAGAGTTAAGTAGAGTAGAGAAGAGCAGAGTAGAGTAGAGTAGAGTAAGGGATTGTAAAGTAGAGAAGAAAAAAGTAGAGTAGAGTAAGGTAGAGTAGAGTAGAATGGAGTAGAGAAGGGTAGAGTAGAGTATAATAGAGCTAAGTTAGGCTGGGCTAAGCTAGCTAGGCTAGGCTAAGCTTGGATAGGATAGGCTAAGCTAGGGTAGAGTAAAGTAGAGTAGACTAGTGTAGAGTAAAGCAGAGCTAGCTTAGGCTAAGCAAGGTTAAGCTAGAGTAAAATGGAGCTTGGTTATGTTAGACTAGGCTTGGTTAGAGTAGAGTAGAATAAAGTAGAGTAAAGTAGAATAGAGTAGTGTAGAGTATAGTAGAGTAGAGCTAGGTTAGGCTAGGCTAAGCTAGACTAGAGTATAATAGAATAGAGTAGATTAGAGTAGTGTAAAGAGGTGTGGAGTAAAGTAGATAAGAGCAGAGTAGAGTAGAGGATAGGAGAGTAGAGCAGAGCAGAGAAGAGTTTGACTAAGTAGAGTAGAGAAAAGATTAGTAAAGTAGAGCAAAGCAAAGTAGAGTAGAGCATTGAAAAGTTGAGTAGAGCAGAGAAGAGTAGAGCAAAGTAGAGCAAAACAAAGTAGAGTAGAGTAGAGTCGAGCAGGGCACAGTAGAATAGAGCAATGCATAGGAAAGCAAAGTAGAGCAGAGCAGTGCAAAGCAGAAGAGTAGAGCAGAGCAATACAGAGCAGAGCTGTGTAGAGCAAACGAATGTTGGGTAGAGAAGAGTAGAGCAAAGTATAGTAGAGTAGAGCAAAGTAAAGCATAGTAGAGCTAAGTTAGGCTAAGCTATTTTAGGCTAGGCTTCGTTAGAGTAGAGAAGAATAGAGTATAGTAGAATAGATTGGAGTAGAGTAGGGTAGAGTAGAGTAGATTATAGTATGGTATAGTAGAATAGAATAGAGTAGAGTAAAGTAGAACTAACTTAGACTAGGCTAGGTTAGGCTTGACTAGAGTAGAGTGGAGTAGAGTAGAGTAGAGTAGGGCTAGGTTAGGTTAGGTAAGGCTTGGCTCGAGTTGAGTAGAGTAGTATAATAGAGTAGAGTAGAGCTAAGCAGAGCAAAACAAAGTAGAGTAGAGCAAAGCAGAGAAGAGCATAGTAGAATATAGAAGAGAAGAGTAGAGCAGAAAAGAGCTAGGTTAGGCTAGGCAAGGCTAGAGTATAGTAGAGTAAGTTAGAATATAATAGAGTAAAATAAAGTAGAGTATAAAAGAGTAGAGTAGAGTAGAGTAGAGAAAAAAAAAGTAGAGTAGAGTACAGTTAGATTATGCTAGGCTAGGCTAGGTTAGGTTAGACTATAGTAGAGTATAGTAAAGTAGAGTTGAGTAGAATAGAGTAGAGTAGAGTAGAGCTAGGTTAGGCTAGGCTAGTCTTAGGTCAGTTTGGCTTGGCTATGCTAGGCTAGAGTAGAGTTTAGTATATTAGAGTAGTGTAGAGTTGAGCTAGGTTAGGCAAGGCTATGCTAGAGTATAGTAGAGCAAAGTAGAGTAGAGTAGAGTAGAGAGTAGAATAGAGTAGAGTTTTATAGAGATAGGTTAAACTAGGCTTGGCTAGTGCAGAGTAGGGTAGAGTAGAGTAGAGTAGCATAGACTAGAGTAAAGTATAGTAGAATAGAGCTCAATTAGGCTAGGCTAGGCAACACCAGAGTAGAGTAGAGCAGACTAGAGTATAGCAAAGTAGAGTGGAGTAGAGAAGAGCTGAGTAGAGATGAGTAGAGCATAGTAGAGCAAAGTAGAGTTGAGCAGAGCAGAGCAGACCAGAGTAAAGTTAGGTTAGGCTAAGCTAGACTGGGTTAGGCTAGGTTATAGTAGAGTAGAGTAAAGTATAGTAGAGTAGAGTAGAGCAAGGTTAGGTTAGGCTAGGCTAGACTTGGCTAGGTTAGGCTAGGTTAAAGTAGAGTAGAGTAGAGTGGAGTAGAGGAGAGCTTCGTTAGGTTAGGCTAGGCTAGGCTAATCAAAGCTATGCTTTGTTAAAGTTAGTTAGAGTAGAGTAGAGTAGAGCAAAGAAGAGTAGAGAAAAGTAGAGCAAAGAAGAGTAGAATAGAGCAGAGTAGAATACAGTAGAGCAGAGCAGAGCTAAGTTAGGCTGGGCTAGGGTAGGCTAGGGTTGAGTAGAATAGAGTAAAGTAGAGCTAGATTAGGTTAGGCTATGCCAGGCAAGAGTATAGTAGTGTAGAGTAGAGAAGAGTAGAGTAAAGCTGAGAAGAGCATAGTAGAGTACAGTAGAGTAGGATACAGTAGAGTAGAGCATAGCATAGTAGAGCAGAGCTATGTTAGGTTTTCCAAGGTTAGAGTGGAGTAGAGTAAAGTAGAGTACAATATCATAGAGTAGAGTAGAGCTTTGTTAGGCTATACTGAGTTAGGTTAGGCTAAACTAGGCTAAAGTAGAGTAGAGCAGAGTACAGTAGAGTAGAGCGAAACACAGTAGAGTAAAGCAAAATAGAGTAGAGTAGAGTAGAGCATAGTGGAGTAGTGTAGAGCATAGCATAATAGAGTAGAGCATAGCTAGGTTAGTCTAGGCTAAGTTATAGTTGTATAGAGTAGAGCTAACTTTAGCTAAGCTAGGCTTGGTTAGGGTAGCATAGAGTAGAGTGGAGTAGACTAGAGGAGAGGAGAGTAGAGGAGAGTAGAGTAGAGGAGAGTAGAATTATGTTATTTTAGGTTAGGCTAGGTGAGGCTATGTTAGGTTTGCGTAGGCTAGGCTACGGTAGAGTAGAGTCAAGTAGAGTAGAGCAGAGTAAGGTTATGCTAGGCTAGGCTAAGCTAAGCTATGTTAAAATAGAGTAGAGTAGAGTAGGGTAAAGTAGACAAGAGTATAGTAGAGTAGAGTTTAGTTGGGATAGAGTAGAGCAGAACAGAGTAGAGTAAAATAGAGTAGAGTAGACTAGAGGTAGGTTAGGAAGGGTTAGCCTAGGGTAGGCTAAGTTAGGGTAGAGTAGAGTAGAGTAGAGTAGAGAAAAGTTAGGTTAGGCTAGGCTAGAGTTTAGTATAGTAGAGTAGAGTAGAGCAAAGTAGAGCATAGCAATAAAGCAGATTACAGCTAAGCAGAGTTGAGCTAGGTTAGCTTAGGCTAGGCTAAGCTGAACTAAGCTTGGCTAGAGTAGAGTAGAGTCGAGTAGAGTAGAGTAGGGAAGAGTAGAGTGGAGTAGAGCTAGGTTGGGCTAGGCTAAGTATGACTAGAGTATAATAGAGTAGAGTATATTAGAGCATAATAGAGTGCAATAAATAGGAGTAGTGTCAGGTTAGGCTTGGCTAGGGTAGCCTATGCTAGATTAGGCTAGGCAAAAGCATAGCAATATAGAGTAGAGTAGACTAGAGTAAAGCTAGGTTAGGCTGGGCTAGGCTAAACAAGGCTAAAATAGAGTAGAGTACAGGAGCAGAAAGAGTAGAGTAGAGTAGAGTGAAGTAGAGTAGAGTAGAGTAAAGTAGAGTAGAGCTAAATTAAGCTTGGGTTGGCTAGGCTAGAGTAGTATTGAGCAGAGTAGAGTATGTTTAGGCTAGGCTAGGCTAAGTTAAAGTGGTTAGGCTAGGCTAAGCTAGGGTAGAGTTTAGTAGAGTAGAGCAAAGTAGAGTAGAGTAGAGCAGGGAAGTGTAGAGCAGAGTATAACAGAAAAGAGTAGAGCAAAGTAGAAAAGAGTAAAGTAGCATAGAGTAGAATAGAGTAGAGCTTGGTTAGCCAAACTTAGGCAAGGCAAGGCTATGCTAGGTTAGTCTTATTGGAGTAGAGTATAGTAGTGTAGAGTAGAGTATAGAAGAGCAGAGTAAAGAAGAGTAGAGTAAAGTAAACCAGAGTAGAACAAAGTAAAGCAAACAAGAGTGGAGTACAGCAGAGCAGTGCAGAACAGAGTAGAAGAGCAAAACTGAGATATATAGAGTAGAACAAAGATGAGTAGAGTAGTGAAGAGCAGAGCTTAGCAAAGCAGAGTGGAAAAGAATAGAGCTAGGTTATGCTAGGGTAGGCTAGGTAGGGCTAGTCTAGGCTAGAGTAGAGTAGAGTATAGTAGAGTAAAGTAGAGCTAAGTTAGGCAAGGATAAACTTGACTAGAGTAGAGTGGACCAGAGTTGGGTAAAGTAGAGCTAGGTTAGGCTAGACTTGGTTAGAGTACAATAGAGTAGAGTATAGTAGAGCAAAGCAGAGTAGAGCAGAGCAGAGTAGAGTAGGGCATAGCATAGTAGAGTAGAGTAGAGCAAAGTAAAATAGAGAAGAGAAGAGTAGAGCTTGGTTAGACTAGGCTAGGCTATGTTAGCTTAAGCTAGGCTAGGCTAGGCTAAGCTTGAGTAGAGTACAGTAGAGTAGAGTAGATATTAGTAAGGTTAGGTTAGGCTAATTAGGCTAAGCTAGGCTGGGCTTGAGTAAGAGAGCATAGTAGAGTAGAATAGTGTTAGAGTAGGCTAGGTAAGGTTAGGCTAGGATAGAATAGAGTGGAGTAGAGTAAAGTATGATAGAGCAGAGTAGAGTAGTGCATAGTAGAGTTTAGCATAGTGGAGCAAAGTAGAGCAGAGCTGAGTAGAGACAGAGCAGAGTAGAGTAGAACAAAGCCAAGAAGAGCATAATTAAGAAGAGAAAAGAAAAGCAGAGTAGAGTAGACCATAGTTAGGTAAGGTTGGTAAGGCTAGCTTAGATAGAGTAGAGTAGAGTTGAGTAGAGTAGAGTAGATTAGTGTAGAGTAGAGTAGAGTAAAGTAAAGCTAGGTTAAGCTAGGCTAGGCTAGGTTAGAGTAGAGTAGAGTAGAGTAGAGTGGGCTAGAGTAGAGTAGACTAGACAAGGCTGAAGTAGAGTAGAGTAAAGTAGAGATGAGTAAAGTAGTGTAGGGTAGAGTAGAGTACAGTTTTGCTAGGTTTGGTTGGGCAAAGCTAGGCTTGGCTAGGCTAGGCTAGGTAAGAGTAGAGTAGAGTAGAGTAGAGTGGTGTAGACTAAAGCAACATAAAGCTAGGTTAGGCTAGGCTCTGCTTAGCAAGGCGAAGCTAGGCTAGAGTAGAGTAGAGTAGAGGTTAGCAGAGCAGAGCAGGATAGAAACAAGCAAAACAGAGCAGAGTAAGGCAGAGCAAAGTAGGGCACAGTCAAGCAAAGCAGAGTAGGATAGGGTAGAGTAGAGTAGAGCAGCATAGAGCTAGGTTAGGTTGGGCTAGAGTTGAGTGAAGCAAAGTAGAGCTAGGTTAGGCTAGGCTTGGCTATGCGAAGCTAGGCTTTGGTAGGCTATGCTATAATAGAGTAGATTAGAGTAGAGTAGAGTTAGTTTAGGCTAGGCGAGGCTTGGTTAGGCTAAATTAGGCCAGTGTAGAGTAGAGTAGAGTAATGTAAAATAGAGCATAGTAGAGTAGAGAAGAGAAGAGTAGAGTAGAGTAGATTAGAGCATAGCAGGCCAAAGTTAGGCTAGGTTAGGTTATGTTAGAGTAGAGTAGAGCTAGGTTAGTGTCAACTAAGCTAGGCTAGGTTAGAGTAGAGTAGAGTAGAGTGGAGAAGAGTAGAGTATAGTAGAGTGCAATGGAGTAAGGTAAAGTATAGTAGAGTAGTGTTGAGTAGAGTAGAGTAGAGTAGAGTACAGTAGAGGAGAGGAGAGGAGAGAGGAGAGCAGAGGAGAGCAGATCCGAGTAGAGAAGGGGAGAGAAGTGTAGAGCAGAGTAGAGTATAATAAAGTAGAGCTAAGCTAAGTCAGGTTAGGCTAAGCTAGGTTGGGCTAGAGAGGAGTAGTAGAGTAGAGTAGGGTAGAGCTAGGTTAGGCTAGGTCTGGTTAGACTTGGCAAAGCTTGGCTAGAGTATAGTAGAGTAGAGTATTTTAGAGTAGAGTATAGTATAGTATAGTGTAATAGAGAAGAGTAGAGCAAAGCAGAGTAAAGTAGAGTAGAGCAGAGCAGAGTTGAGTAGAGTAGAGTTGGGTTAGGCTAGGCTAGTTAGGCTTGAGTAGAGTAGAATAGATTAGAGTAGAGTAAAGTGGGGTAGAGATGAGCTAGGTCAGGTTAGGCTCGGTTAGGCTCGACAAGGCAAGGCTAGGCAAGGCTTGAGTAGCAGAGCAAAGTAGAGTAGAGTAGAGTTAGGTTTGGCTAGGCAAGGTGAAGCTAGATTAGAGTAGAGTATAATAGTGCAGAGCTAAGTAGAGCAGAGTAAAGTAAAGCAGAGATGAGCAGAGTAGAGTAGAGCAAAGAAAAGCTGAGCAGAGACAAGCATCACAGAGTAGAGCTGAGTAGAATAAAGCCAAGGAGAGCAAAGCAGAGAAAAGAAAAGAAAAGTAGAGTATAGTAGAACATAGCTAGGTTAGGTTGGTAAGGCAAGGCTAGATAGAGTAGAGTAGAGTAGAGTAGAGTAGAGTAGGGTAGAGTAGAATATAGATAGGTTAGGTGAGGCTAGGCTATGCTAGGTTGGAGTAGAGTAGAGTAGAGCTGGGTAGAAATGGCAAAGTAGAGCAGAGCAAAGCATAGTAAAGCATAGAAGAGTAGAGTAGAGTAGAGCAATGTAGAGCAAGGTTAGGCTTAATAACGCTTGTTAGTCTAGGCTAGGCTAGGCAAGATTAGAATAGAGTATTGTAGTGAAGAGTAGAGTAGAGTAGAGTTAGGTTAGCCTATGTGAAGCTAGGCTAGGCTAGGCTATGGTTCGCTAAGCTAAAGAAGAGTAAAGTATAGTAAAATAGAGTAGAGTAAAGCTGAGCTAGGTTAGGCTTGGCTAAGCTAGGCTAAGCTAGAGTATAGAATAGAGAATAGTAGAGCAGAGTAGAGTATAGTAGAGCAGAGTAGAGTATAGTAGAGAATAGTAGAGCAGAGCATAGCATAACAAAGTAGAGCATAGTAGAGTACATAGGTTAGGCTTGGTCAGGCTAGGCTAAGCAAGGCAAGGCTAGCTTATAGTAGAGTAGATTATAGTAGAGTAGAGCATTTTTAAGCTAGGCAAGGCTATGTAAGAGTAGAGTAGACTAGGGTAAAGTAGACCAGAGTGTGTATAATATAGTAGAATAGAGTATAACAAGGTACAACTAAGTTATGCTAAGCCAGGCTATGTTAGACTTTGCCAAGGTAGGTTATGTTAGGCTAGGCTAGACTATAATAGAGTGGAGTTTAGTAAAGTTGAGCTAAGTTAGGCTAAGCTAGGCTAGGTTAGGCCAGGCTAGAGTAGAGTAAAGTATAGTATAGTAGAGTAGAGCAGACTAGAGTAGTGTGTAGTAGAGTAGAGAAGAGTAGAGTATAGTAAAGTTAAGGAGAGGTCAGGGGAGAAGAGGAGCACAGGGTAGAGTAGAGGAGTAGAACTAAGCAATATTATGTAGAGTAGAGCAATCCTGAGTAGAGTAGAATAGAGAAGAGCTAGGTTAAGCTAGGGTAGGCAAGGTGATGCTTGGCAGGCTAGAGTAGAGTAGAGTAGAGTAGAGAGAGTAGAGTCAAGCAGAGCATAATAAAGCAGAGCAGAGTAGAGTAGACTAGAGTAGAGCATAGTAGAGTAGACCAGAGTAGAGTAAAGAAGGGCATAAGAGAGTAGAGGAGAGCAAAGCAGAGTAGAGAAAAGTAAAGTAGAGTCGAGTAAAGCAATGTAGTCTAGAGCAGAGATAGGTTAGGCTAAGTTGGGCAAGAGTACAGTAGAGTAGAGTAGGGTAGAGTAGGGTAGAGTAGAGTAGAGTTAAGTAGAGTAGAGTGAGGTTAAGCTAGCAAAGCTAGAGTATAGTAGAGTAGAGTAGAGTAGAGTAGAGTTAAGTAGAGCAGAGTAGGGTAGAGTAGAGTAGAGCAGAGCAGAGCATAATGTAGCATAATAGAATAGTGCAGAATAGAGAAGACCAGAGCAGAGCTAGGTTATGCTAGGCTAGGCTATGTGAGGCTATAATAGAATAGAGTAGAGTAGAGTGAAGTAAAGTAGAGCAAAGTAAAGCAAGGTTAGGATAAGTTAGGCTAGGTTAAGTTAGACTAGAGTATAGTAGAGTAAAGAAGAGTAGAGCAAGGTTAGGCATGGCTGGGCTAGGCTACCATAGGCTACGGTAGTCTAGGCAAGGCAAGAGTAGATTAGAAAAGAGTAAGGCATATTAGAGTAGAGTAGGGTAGAGAAAAGTAGAGTTAGTGCAGAATACATTAGAGTAGATTAGAGTAGAGTAGAGCTAGGTTAGGTTAGGCAAGGTTAGGCTAAGCTAGGCTAGGTTAGAGTAGAGTAGAGTAGAGCAGAGCATAGAAGAGTAGAGCAGAGCAAAGTAGAGTAATGTAGTGCATAACATTATAAGGCAGAGCAGAGTAGTGTAGGGAAAAACAGAGCAGGGTAAAGCTAAGTTAGGCTAGGCTAGGCTAGGTTAGGCGAGGTTAGAAAAGGCTAGGGTAGGCTTGTTTAGAGCAGAGTAGAGTAGATTAAAGTAGAGTAGAAATATGTTAGGCTTGGCTAAGGTAGGCTAGGCTAGCATAAGCAATGCTAGGTTAGGCCATGCTAGGCTATAGTAGAGTAAAGTAGAGTAGAGTAGAGTAAAGTTAGGCTAGGCTAGAGTATAGAGCATAGCAAAGTAGAGCAAAGCAAAGTTGACCAGAGTAGAGAAGAGCAGAGCATAGCGAAGCGTAGCAAAGCAAAGAAGAAAAAATAGAGCTAGGTTAGGCTAAGCTAGGTTATGCTATGCTAGGCTAGGTAAGGTTATTCTAGAGTATAATGCAGTAGAGTGGAGCTTGGTTAGGCAAGGCAAGGCCCAGTTAGAGTAGAGTAAGATAGAGTAGAGTAGAGTAGAATATTGTAGAGTAAAGCTTGGTTAGGCTAGGCTTAACTAAGGTGAGCTAGGCTAGGCTAGAGTATAGTAGAGTAGAGTAGAATAAAGCTAGGTTAGGCTAGGCTAGAGTAGAGTAAAGTAAAATAGAGTAGAGCAAAATAAAGTAGAGGAGAGTAAAGTAGAGCAGAGTAGAGTAGAGTAGAGGAGAGGAGAGCAGAGTAGAGGAGAGTAAAGTAGAGAAAAGTAGAGTAGAGCAAAAAAGAGTATAAGAGCAGAGTAGAGAAATGTATAGTAGGGTAGAGTAGAGCGACGTAGTATAGAGTAGATTAAAATAGAGCTAGGTTAGCCTATCCTAGGCTAATCTAGGCTTGGCTAGGCTAGAGTAGAGTTGAGTAGAGTAGAGTAGAGCTAGGTCAGGCTAGGCTAGGCTAGGGTTGGCTAAGCTAGGCTAGAGTTGAGAAGAGTAGGGTAGAGTAGAGTAAGTAAAAGAGATTAAGGTATAGTAGAGCAAGGTTAAGCTATGTGGGGCTAAGCTTGGCAAGAATCGAGTAGAGAGGAGTAGAGTAGAGTATAGTAGAGCAAGCTTAGGCTAGGATAGGCAAGGCTTGGCTAAACTAGGCAAGGCTAGGCTATGTTAGAGTAGAGTGGAGTCGAGTAGAGTCGAGCAGAGTATTGTAGAGTATAGTAGAGTAGAGTAGAGTAGAGCTAGCTTAGGCAAGAATAGGCTTAGCTAAGCTAGTAGGGTAGGTTAGCATTAGCTAGAGTGGAGTAGATTAGAGTAGAGTAGAGCTAGGTTAGGTTAGGCTAGGGTAGTGTACAATAGAGTAGAGTAGAGTAGAGAAGAGAAGAGCAATGTAGAGTCGAGTGGAGTAGAGTAGAGTAGAGCAAAATAAAGAAGAGCAAAGGAGAATAGAGTAGAGCAGAGTAGAGCTAGGTTGGGCAAGGCTATGTAAGGTAAGGCTATGTATGGTTAGAGTAGGTAGAGTAGAGTAGAATAAAGCTAGGTTAGGTTAAGGTAGGCTAGGCTAGGTTACAGTAAAGTAGAGTAGAGTATAGAACAGTAGAATAGAATTGAGTCTAATGGTGTATAGAAGAGCATAATAGAGTGGAGTAGAGCTAGGTTAGGTTATGCTAGGCAAGGCTATAGTAGAGTATAGTAGAGTAAAGCTCAGATAGGCTAAGCTAGGACTCAATAGAGTAGAGTTGAGTAGAGTAGAGTAAAGTAGAAAAAAGTAGAGCAAAGTAGAGAGGAGTAGAGCAAAACAGAGTAGAATGGAGCAGAGCAGAGTAGAGTAGAGCTGAACAAAGTAGAACACTGTAAAGCATGGTTAAGGTAGGTTTGGCTAGGCTAGAGCAATGTATAGTAGAGTAGAGTAGAGTAGAGTAGAGAAGACTAGAGTAGAGAAGACTAGAGCAAGGTTAGGTTAGGCTAGGCTAGGCTATGCTAGGTTAAAGAAGAGTAAAGTAGAGTAGAGTATAGTAGAGTATGGTAGAATAAAGTAGAGGAGAGCTAGGTTCAGCTGTGCTAGGCTAGGCTTGGCTAGAGTAGAGTAGATTAGGGTATAGTAAAGTAGAGTGGAGAAGGGTAGAGTAGAGAAGAGTAGATTAGGGTAGAGTAAAGTAAGGTTTGGCTATGTTAGACACGAGTACAGTGGAGTAGAGTAGAGAAGAGTAGAGCAGAGCAGAGTAGAGCAGAGAAAACCAAAGAAAAGTAGAGCAGAGTATAGTATAGCTAGGTTAGGAAAGTTTAGGCTAAGCTAGCTTAGGATATAGTAGGTTAGAGAAGAGTTAGATTAGGCTTGGCTAGGTTAGGCTAGGTTTGAGAAGAGAAGAGTAGAGAAGAGTAGAGTGGACTAGAGTAGAGTAAAGTAGGGTAGAGTAGAGTAGAGTAGAGCTAGTTTAGGTTAGGTTAGGCTAAGCTATGTTAGGCTAGAGTAGAGTAGATTAGAGTAAAGTAGAGAAGATAAGAGTAGAGCAAAGTAGAGCAGAACAAAGCAGAGTAGAGTATAGTAGAGTATAGTTGAACAGAGCAGAGCAGAGCAAAGTAGAGCAGAGTAGAGCTAGGTTAGTCTATGTTATGATAGGTTGGGCTAGGCTAGAGTTGTGTAGAGTAGAGTAAAGTAAAGAAGAGAATAATAGAGCAAGGTTTGGCTAGATTAGGCTAGGCCCGACTAGATAGAGTAGAGTAGAGTAGAGAAAAGTAGAGTATAGTAGAGTATAGTAGAGTAAGATAGAGTAGAGCTAGGTTAGGCTAGGCCAGGCAAGGCTAGGCTATGGTAGGTTAGGCAAGGTTAGGCTAGGATAGAGTAGAGTAAAGTAAAATAAAATAGAGCAAAATGGAGTAGAGGAGAGTAAAATAGAGTAGAGTAGAGCAGAGTAGAGGAGAAGAGAGCAGAAGAGAGTAAAGTAGAGAAAAGTAGAGTAAAGCAGAAAAGAGTATAAGAGCAGAGTAGAGAAATGTAGAGTAGAGTAGAGTAGAGCAGAACAGTATAGAGTTGACTAAAATAGAGCTAGGTAAGGCTATCCTAGGCTAATCTAGGCTTGGCTAGGCTGGAGTAGAGAAGAGTAGAGCTAAGTCAGGCTAGGCTAGGCTAAGTTTGGGTAAGCTAGGCTAGAGTAGAAAAGAGTAGGTTAGAGTAGAGTACAATAGAGTAGGTTAAAGCATAATAAAGCAAGGTTAAGCTATGTTAGGCTAGGCTAGGCAAAAATCGAGTAGAGTATAGTAAAACAAGCTTATGCTAGGCTAGGTTAGAGTAGAGCTTGCTCAGGTTATGTTAAACTAGGTTAGGCCAAGTATAGTAGTATAGAATAGAGGGGAGCAGAGTAGAGCAAAGTAGAGAAGAGTAGAGTAGAGAAGAGCTAGGTTAGGCTACACTCAGTTATAGTAGTGTAGAGAGGAGCGAAGCTTTGCTTGGCTAGCTTAGGCTAAGTTAGAGAAGAGTAAAACAGATTAGAATGGAGTGGAGAACACTAGAGTAGAGTCTAGTAGAGCAAAGTAGAGTAGATATGAGCTAAGTGAAGTAAGGCTAAGCTAGGCTAGGCTAGGCTATAGTAGAGTAAAGTAGAGTATAGTAGAGCTATGTTAGGCTAGGCTAGGTTAGAGTAAATAGTAGAGAATAATAGAGCAGAGCATGATAGAGTAGAGCAGAAATGGGTAGAGCAGAGAAGAGTGGAGCAGAACACAGTATAATAGAGCAGAGTAAAGTAGAGCAAAGCTTTGTTAGGCAAGGCTACGTAGGTTAGGCTTGGCCAGGCTAGGCTAAGCTAGAGTAAAGTAGAGTAGAGTAGAGCTTGGTTAAGCTATGCTATGCTATATTAGAGTAGAGTAGAGTCTAGCAAAGTGGATTAGAGTAGAGTAAAGAGAGTAGAGTAGAGTAGAGTATAATAGAGCAAGGTTAAGCTAGGTTAGGGTAGGCTAGAATAGAGTAGAGTAGAGCTAGGTTAGGCTAGGCTAGGCAAGGCTAGAGTAGATTAGAGTAAGGTAGAGCTAGGATAGGCTAGGCTAGGCTAGAATGGAGTAGAGTAGAACAAAGTAGAGTAGAGTAGAGAAGAGTAGAGTATAGTAGAGTAGAGTAGAGTAGAGTAAAGTAGAATAGATTAGAGCAGACTAGAGTATAGTAGAGTAGAAGAGAGAGAGAGAGGAGATCAGAGTAGAGCAGAGTGAAAGAGTATAGTAGAGCAATACAGAGCAGTGTAAAGCAGAGTAGTGTAGAGCATAGCAGAGTATAATAGAGGAGAGCTAGGTTAGGTGGGTGTAGGCAAGGCTTATTTAGGCTAAGTTAGAGTAGAGTAGAGTAGAGTAGAGTGGAGCTAGCTTAGGCAAAGCTAAGATATGCTAAGCTAGACTAGGCTAAGCTAGGCTAGATTAAAGTAAAGTAGTATAAAGTAGAGTTGAGTAGTGCTAGATTACGCTAGGCTAGGCTATGCTTGTGTATGGTAGAGTAGAGTAGAGTAAAGTAGAATAGAATGGAGTATAATAGAGTAGAGTAGAATTGAGAAGAGTATAGTAGAGTTGAGTAGAGTAGAGTATAGTAGAGTAGAGGAGTACAGTAGAGAAGATAAGAGGAGAGGTGAGGGGAAGAGAGGAGAGGAGAGTCGAGGAGAGCATAATAGAGCTGAGTGGATTAGAGTAGAGTAGAGTAAAGAAGAGTGGAGTAGTGAAGGATAGAGTAGAGCAGAGTAGTGTAGACTAGAGCAAAGTAGAGAAGAGCAAAGCAGAGTAGAAAAAAGAAGAATAGAGAAGACCAAGGTTAGGTTGGCTAGGCTAGGTTGGGCTACAGTAGATTATAGTAGAGCAGAGCAAAGTAAGGTAGAGTAGAGCTAGGTTAAGCTAAGCTATTCTAGAGTAATGCATAGTAGAGTAGAGTAGAGTAGAATAGAGAAGAGTATAGTAAAGCAGAGCATAACAAAATAGAATAAAGCAAAGAAAAGTAAACAAGAGCAGAGCTAGTTTAGGCAAAGCTAGAGTAGAGTAGAATAAAATAGAGTAGATTAGAGTAGAGTAGAGGAGAGCTAGGTTAGGATAGGCTTGGCAGGGCTAAGTTAGAGTTGGTAGTAGAGTAGAGCTTGGTTAAGCTAGGTTAGGGTAGGCTTGGCTAAGGTAGGCTAGGCCAGGCTATCTTAGAGTAAATTAGAGTATATTAGAGTAGAGTAGAGTTGAGTAGAGTAAAGTAGAGTATTTTAGAGTAGAGTAGAGTAGAGCTCGATTTGGTTGGCTAAGCTAGGTTAGGTTAGGCTAGACTAGGTTAGGCTAGGCTAGGCTAGATTAGAGAAGAGTTAAGTAGATTAGAGTAGATTAATATAGAGTAGAGTAGAGCTAGGTTAGGCTATGTTAGGTTAGGCAAAGTTAGGCTAGGCGAGAGTAAAGTAGAGTAGAGTAGAGTAGAGCAAAGAAGAGCAGATCATAATAGAGCAGAGGAGAGCAGAGTAGAGCTTTGTTATGCTAGGCCAGGTTAGGTTAGGCTAAGTTATGTTATGCTAGGCTAGGGTAGGTTAGAGTAGAGTCAAGTAGAGCTTTGTGGAGTAGAGCATAGTTGAGTACATTAGAGTAGAGTAGAGCTAGGTTAAGGTAGGCTCAGCTAGGCTAGGGTTGGCTAAGATATGGTAGGCTAGGCAGGGCTAGCCTAGAGCAGAACAGAGTAGAGTATAGTAGAGTATAGCTAGGTTTGGCAAGGCTAAGCTATGCTAGGCTATGGTATAGAGTAGAGTAGAGTAGAGCAAAGCAGAGTAGAGTGGAGCAAAGTAGGGAAGAGCAAAGAAGAGTAGAGCATAGTAGAGTGAAGCAGAGTAGAGCAGAACTAGGTTATGCTAAGCTAAGTTAGCCCACACTAGGCTAGGCTAAGCTAGGCAAGGCTAGGTAAGATTAATTAGAGTAAGGTAGAGTAGAGTAGAGCTTGGTTAGGCTAAGCTATGTTAGGTTAGACTAGAGTAAAGTAAAGTAAACTAGAGTAGAGCATAGTAGAGTATAGTATAGTAGAGTTAAGTTAGGTTAGTCTAGGTTAAGCTATGCTAGGCTAGAGTAGAGTAGAGTAGAGTAGTGTAGAGTAAAGTAGAGCTAGGTTAGGCTAGGCTAGAGTAAAGTAAGGTAGAATGGAGTAGAGTAGAGTAGAGTAAAGTAGAGTAGAGTAGAGTGGAGTGGATTATGATAGAGTATAGCATAGTAAAGTAGAGTAGAGGAGAGGAGAGGAAAGTAGAGAAGAGTATAGCAGAGCAAAGCAAAACATAGTAGAGCAAAGCAAAGTAAAAGAGCAGAGTAGAGTAATGTAAAGCATGACAGAGTAGAGTAGAGTAGAGTAGAGTAGAGCAGAGCAGAGCAGAGTATAGCATAGCAGAGTAAGGTAGAGTAGAGCTAGCTTAGGCTTTGCTAGGCAAGGTAAGACTAGATTAAAGTAGAGTAGAGTAGAGGAGAGCTAGGTTAGGCAAGGCTCGTGTAGGCTAGGCAAGGCTAGTGTAGAGCAGAGTAAAGTAGAAAAAAGTAGAGCTAGGTTAGGCTAAGCTAAGCTAGACTAGGCTAGGCGAGAACAAAGTAGAGTAGAGTAGGGTAGAGTAGAGAAAAATTGGGTTAGGCATGGATAGAGTATAGTAGAGAAGAATAGAGTAGAGTATAGCAAAGTAGAGAAGAGTAGAGTAGAGCAGAGTAGAGTATAGTATAAAGGAGTGGAGCAGAGAAGAGCTAGGTTAGGCTAGGCTAGGTTAAGCAAGCTAGAGTAGATTGATCAAGGTTGGGTTTTGATAGTCTAGGCTTGGTTAGTATAGAGAAGAGTAAAGTAGAGTAGAGAAGAGTAGAGTACATTAAGGTATAGTTTTTCTAGGATAGGCTGTGCTAGGCTAGGCTAGGTTAGGCTAATTTTGGCTAGCTAGGCCAGGCTAAGCTAGAGCAAAGTTAGGCTAGGCCAGGCTAGTCTAAGCTAGAGTATAATAGAGTAGAGTAGAGCAAAGTGTAGTATAGCTAGGTTAGGTTATGATAAACTAGGCTTTGCTAGATAAGAGTAGAGTAGAGCATGGTAGAGTAGAGTAGAGTAGATTAGAACAGAGTAGAGTAGAGGAGAGTAGAGCAGAGGAGAGCAGAGTAGAATAGAGCAAAGTTGAGCAAAGCAAGGTAAAACAGAGTGGATAAGAGCAAAGCAAAGTAGAGCAGAGCATTGTAGAGCAAAGCATAGTATAGTAGAGTAGAGCTAGGTTAGGGTAAGCAAGGCTAGGTTAGGTTAGTGTGGAGTATAGTAGAGTAGAGTAGAGTAGAGCTAGGTTAGGCTAGGCAAAGCAAGGCAAGAATAAGCTAGGCTAGAGTAGAATAGAGTTGAGTAGAGTAGAGTAGAACAGAGGTAGGTTTGGCTAGGCTAGAGTGTAATAGAGCATGTTAGAGTAGAGTAGAATAGAGCAAAGCGTAGCAGAGTAGAGTAGAGCTAGGTTAGGTTATGCTAGGCTAGGCTTGAGTAGAGTTGATTTTAATAGAGTAGAGTAGAGCTAGGTTGTTCAAGATTAGGCTAGGCTAAGTTAGAGTGGAGTAGAGAAGAGTAGAATAGGTTTGTTTAGAGTAGATTAGAGTAGAGTAAAGTAGAGTCGAGCTAGGTTAGGCTAGGTTAGGCTGGGGTAGGTTAGGCTAGGCTAGGGTAAGCTAGGCTAGGCTAGTGATGAGTAGAGTAAAGTAGAGTAGGGTAGAGTAGAGTAGAATAAAGTAGAGCTAGGTTAGGCTAGGCACAGCTAAGCTAGGCTAAACTAAGTTAAAGTATAGTAGAGTATAGTAGAGTAGAGTATAGTAGAGTAGAGTATAGTAGAGCAGAGTAGAGTAAAACAGAGCAGAGTAGAGCAAAGTAGAGTAAAGCAGGGCAAAGTAGAATAGAGCAAAGTAGAGTAGAGTATAGGTAAGTTAGGTTAGGCTATGCAAGGCTAGGTTAGAGTAGAGTAGAATAGAGTAGAGTAGAGTAGTGTAGAGCAGAATAAAGTAGAGCATTATAGATTAGAGTAGGGCTAAGTTGAGCTCAACAAAGAAGGGCAGAGCAGAGTAGAGTATAGTAAAGCTAGGTAAGATTAGATTAAGCTATGTTAGAGTAGAGTAAAGTAGAGTAGAGAAGAAAAAAGTAAAGCATAATAGTGTAGAGCAGAGTAGAGCAGTTTAGAGCAAAAAAGAGAAGAGCTGAGCAAGTGTAGACTAGAGTAGAGTAGAGCAAGGTTAGGCTAGGCTAGGCTAAGCTAACTTAGAGTAGAGTAGAGTAGAGTAGAGTGGAGCAGAGTAGGGTATAGTAGGGTAGAGTAAGTAAAGTAGAGTAGAGTACAATATAATAGAGTAGAGTAGAGTAGAGAAGAGGTAGGTTGGGGAAAGCTTGGCTAAGGTAGGCTAGGCTAAGCTAGGCTAGGCTAAAGTAGAGTAGAGTAGAGTATAGTAGAGTAAAGAAGAGTAGAGTAGAGCTTGGTTAGGCTAGGCTAGGCTAGAGTAGAGTAGCATAGAGAAGAACAAAGCAGAGCAGAGTAGAGCAGAGTAAAGAAGAGCAGAGCAAAGTAGAGAAGAGTAGAATAGAGTAGAGTAGAGTATAATAAAGCAGAGCAGAGTAGAGCAGAGTAGAATATAGTAGTGCTAGGTTTGGCTGAGTAAGGCTAGGCAAGGCATTACGAGGCTAGGTTAAAGTTGAGTAGAGTAGAGTAGAGTAGAGTAGAGTAGAGTAAAGTAGAATAAAGTAGAGTTGAGTAGAGTAAAGTATAATAGAGTAGAGTTTAGCTAGGTTAGGCGAGGCTAGGTTAGGTTAGGCTAGAAGAGTAGAGTAGAGAAGATTGGAGTATAGTTGAGTAAAGTTGAGTAGAGTATAGTAGTGTAGAGTAGAGTAAACTAGACCTATGTTAGGCTAGGCTTGGCTTGGCTATTCTCAACTAGGCTATAGTAGAGAAGAGTACAGTAGAGTAAAGTAGAGTAGAGCAGGGTAGAGTAGAGAAGAGTAAAGTAGAGTAAAGTAGAGAAGAGTAGAGTAGAATAGATTAGAGTAGAGCAAAGTATAATAGAGTAGAGTAGAGTTAAGTTAACCTAGGTTAAGCTAGGCAAGGCTATAGTAGGGTAGAGTAGAGGTAGGTTAGTCTAGGCTAGGCTAAGAAAGGTTTGAGTAAAGAAGAGCACAGTAGAGAAGAGTAAAGTAGAGTAGAACTAGGTGTGGCTAGGCTAGGCTAGGTGACGTTAGCCTAGGTTTGGCTAGGCTAGGCCAAGCTAGGCTAGAGTAAAATAGAGTAAACTAGAGCAAGGTTGGGCTATGCTTGGATAAGCTAGAGTACAATAAAGTAGAGTAGAGTAGAGAAGAACAGAGTAGAGTAGAGTAGAGGAGAGTAGAGAAGAGTGGAGCAGTGAAGAGTAGAGCATAGCAAAGCAGTGTAGACAAGAGCATAGTAGACAAGAGCATAGTAGAGTAAAGGAGAGTAGAGCAGAGTAGAAGAAAGTAGAGTAGAGCTTAGTAGAGCTAAGAAGGGTTAGGCTATGTTAGGTAAGGGTAGGCCAAGCTAGTGTATAGCAGAGTAGAGTGTAGTAGAGTAGTGTAGAGTAGAGCAGAGTAGAGAAGAGTAAAGCAGAGCAGAGCAAAGTACGGCAGAGTAGAGTAGAGCTAGGTTAGGCTAAGCTAAACTACGCTGGGTTGGAGTAAGGCAGAGAAGAGAAAAAAAGAGAAGAGTTGAAAAGAGTAGAACAGAGTCAAGCATAAGAGAGTAGAGCTAAAGTCAGCTAAGCTGAGCTAACCAGAGAATAGTAGAGAAGAGTATAATAGTGTTAGGTTAAGGTAAGCTAGGCTAGGTTAGGTTAGAGCACAGCTGAGTATGATAGAGTAGAGCAGTGTAGAGCAGAGTAGAATAGAGTAGAACATGATAGAGTAGAGCAGAGCAAACCAGAGTAGAATAACAGAGAGCTAGGCTTGGCTTGGCTAAGCTAAACTAGAGTAGAGTATGATAGAGTAGGGCTAGGATCTACTAGGCTAGGTTAGAGTAGAGAAGATTAGAGTAGAGTAGAGTAGAGTAGAGTGGAGTACAATTGAGTATAATAGTGTAGAGCAATGCAGAGTGGAGTAGAGAAGTGTATAGTATATTAGAGTAGAGTAGAGCTAGGTTATGCTAGGCTAGGTTAGGCTAGGCTAGAGTTGAGTAGAGTAGAGAAGAATGAAGTAGAGTTGAGTAGAGCTTGGTTAGGCTAACGTAGAGTAGAGTAGAGTAGAGTAGAGCACAACAAAGCAAAGCAAAGCTGAGCAGAGCAGAGCAAAGTAGAGAAGAGCAGAGTAGAGCAGAGTAAAATGGAGTAGAGTAGAGTAGAGTAGAGAAGGGTAGAGAAAATTAGAGCAGAATAGAGTAGAGTAGAGCTAGGTTAGGTTGGGCTAGGCTAAGTTAGGTTAAGCTAGGCTAGCTTAGAGTAGAGTAGAGTTGAGTAGAGTAGAGTAGCATAGAGTAGAATAGAATAGAGTAAAATAGAGTAGAGTAGAGTATAGTAGGGTAGAGTAGAGTAGAGTAGAGTAGAGCAAGGTTTGGTTAGGCTAGGCTAAGCTTTGCTACACTAAGTTAAGCAGGGTTGGAGAAGAGTAGAGAGGAATAATGTAAAGTAGAGTAGAGTAGAGTAGAGCTAGGTTAGGCTAGGCTTGGTTAAAGTACAGTAGAGCAAACTAGAGCAGAATAGAGTAAAGCAAGGTTGAGCTAGGTTAGGCTAAGCTAAGTTAGATTAGGGCAAAGTAGAGTAGAGAAGAGAAGAGCTAGGTTGGGCTAGGTTAGGCTAGGCTAGGCTAGGCTAGGCTAGAGTAGAGTAGAGTAGAGTATAGTTATCTTAGGCAAGGCTAAGCTACATAGAGCAAAGCAGAGTAGTAGAGAGCAAAGCAGAGTAGAGTAGAGAAAAATAAAGTAGAGCAAAGCAGAGCACAGCTAGGTTATGTTAGGCAAGCTAGGCTAGGCTAGAGTAGAGTAGACATAGGTTTGGCTAGGTTAGGCTAGGTAGGGTTTGAGTTGAGTTGAGTAGAGTAGAGTAGAGTAGAGTAGAGCTAGATTAGGCTTGGCTAGGCTAGAGTATAATATAGTAAAGTAGAGTAAAGTAGAGCAAAGCAGAGTAGAGTAGAGCAGAGAATAGTAGAGCAGAGTAGGGAAAAGCAAAAGCAGAGCAGAGCAGAGTAGAGCAAAGGAGAATAGAGCAGAGCAGAGCTAAGTTAGGCTAGGCCAGGCTAGGCTAGGCTAAGGTAGAGTACAGTAGAGTATAGTAAGGTTAGGCTTGGCTAGGCTAGGGAATGCTAGAGTAAATTATAGTAAAGCTAGGTTTGGTTAGGCTAGGCAAGGTTAGGCTAGGTTACGGTTGAGTAAAGTAGAGTAGAGTAGAGCTCAATTAGGCTTGGCAAAGCTAGGCTAAGCAAGAGTAAAGTAGGGTTGAGTAGAGTATAGAGTATGGCAAAGCAGAGTAGAGAAAAGTAAAGCAGAGTAGAGTAAAGCAAAGTAGAGCAGAGAAGAGCAGTGTCGAGGAGAGCAGAGAAGAGTATAGAATAGAAGAGAAGAGCAGAGCAGTGCAAAGCAGAGCAGATCCCAGGTGAGGCTAGGCTAGGCTAGGGAAGAGTAGAGTAGAGTAGAGTAGGTTAAAGTAGAGTATAGCAAGGTGAGGCTAGGCTATTCAAAGTTATGGTAGGCTAAGCTAGGCTAGGCTAGGTTAAGTAAGAGTAGAATAGAGTAGAGTAGATTAGAGTAACATAGAGCTATGTTAGGCTTAGCTAGGTAAGAGTAGAGTATAGTATTATATAGTAGAGTATAGTAAAGTAGAGTAAGGCCAAGCTAGGTTAGGTGAGGTCAAGTTTGGATAGGTTAAGCTAGGTTAGGCTTGACTAGGCTAGGCTAGGTCTGGCTGGGCTTGGCTAGGCTTGGCTAGGCTAAGCTAGAGTCGAGTAGAATAGACGGGAGTAAAGTAGAGTTGAGTAGAGTACATTATATAATAGCTGAGTAGGGCTAAGATAGCTTAGGCTAGGCTAGGGTAAGATAAGATAGGCTAGAGTAGAGTAAGGTTGAGTTGTATAGAGCTAATTTAGGTTACTTTGCTAAAGTAGAGTAAAATAGAGTAGAGTAGAATAAGGCTAGGCTAGGCATGGCTAGGCTAGGTTAGGCTAGTGTAGTGTAGAGTAGAGTAAGGTAGAGTAGAGTATAGTATGGCTGGGCTATGTTTCATTATGTTAGACTGAGATAGGTTAGGCAAGGCTAAGTTAGGTTAGGGTAGAGTAGAGTAGCGTAGAGTGGCATAAAGCTAAGATAGGCTTAGCTAGGCTAGAGTGGAACAAAATAGAGTAGAGTAGAGTATAAGAAGGTTAGGCTAGGCTAAGCGAGATTAGGTTAGGCTAGGCTAGGCTAGAGTAAAGTAGAGTAGAGTAGAGTTGGGTAGAGTATAATAAGGCTGGGCTAGGCTAGGCTAAGTTGGCTAGGCTAGGATAGGTTAAGCTAAAGTGAATTTGAGGAAAGTAGAGGAGCATATAGCTAAGTTATGCATAACTAAAATATAGTAGAATAAAACATTATAGAGCGTAATAATGCATAGTAAAGTAGAACAGAGAAGAGCATAGCATAGAAGAGCAAAGTAGAGCAGAATAGAGCAGAGTAGAATAAAGCAGGGCAAAGTAGAGCATAGTAGAGTATAATAGAGTAGAAAACAGAAGAGTAGGGTAGAGCTAAATAGAGTACTACAGATCAGAGCAAAGTAAAGCAGAGTAGAGTAGAACAGAGTATAGCAGAGCAAGGCTGAGTAGAGCTTAGGTGAGGTTAAGCTAGGCTAGGCTTGATTAGGCTAGATTAGAGTACAGTAGAGTAAAGTAGAATAGAGTATAGTAAGGTTAGGCTAGACTAGGTTAGGCTAGGCTAGGCAAGGCTAGGTTAGGCGAGGTTAGGATAAAGTAGAATAGAGTAGAGTAGAGTAGCATAGAGCTAAGTTAGGCTTCTTAAGACAAGAGTAGAATATAACAGAGTATAGTAGAGTCGAGCCTAGGTGAGGTTAAGCTAGGCTAGGCTAGTCACGAGTAGAGTAGAGTAGAGCTAGGTAAAGTAGAGTATAGTATTGCTAGGTTAGGCTAGGCTACGTAAGGCTATATTTGGCTAGAGTAGAGTAAAGTAGCATAGAGCTAGGTTAGGCTTAGTTAAGCTAGAGTAGAGTAGGGTAAGGCTATGCTAGGCTAGATGAGGTTTGCTTAGAATATGTTAGGCTAGGCTCTACTTGGCTAGGTTAAGCTAGGCTAGGCTAGACAAGGCTAGGCTAGGCATGGCTAGGTTAGTCTTTGTTAGGGGTTAGGCTAGGCTAAGGTAGAGTAGAGTAAAGTAGAGTGGAGTATAGTAGAGTAGTGTAGACTATAGTATAGTAAGGTTGGGTAAGGCAAGGTTTGGTTAGGTTAAGCTAGGCGAGGGTAGGCTTGGTTAGGCTAGAGTAGAGTAGTTAGTACAAAGCTTGGTTAGTCTTAGCTAGGTTAGAGTAGAATAAAATATAGTAGAGTAGAGTAGAGTTTGCCTAGACTAGGCTAGGTGAGGTTAGGCAAGGATAGGTTTGGCTAGGCTAAGCTAGGCTAGGTTAGAGTAAGGTAGGGTAGAGTAGAGTAGAGTAGAGTAGGGTAGAGTTGAGTATAGTAGTGTAGAGAAGAGTATAATAGAGTAGAGTAGAGTAGAGTAGAGTAGAGTAGAGTAAAGTAGGATAGAGCTATGTCAGGCTTAGCTTGGTTAGAGTAAAATAAAATAGAGTAGATTAAAGTAGAGTAGAGTAGAGTAAGGCTAGGCTAGGCTAGGCTAAAGTAGAGTAGACTAGAGTAGGGTAGAGTAGAGTATAATAAGCCTAGCCAAGGCTAGGCTAGGTTAGGCTAGGCTAGGCTAGGTAAAGTTAGAGTAGAATAGAGTATAGTAGAGTAGCATAGAGCTAGGTTAGGATTAGCTAAGCTATACTTGGATAAAATAGAGTAGAGTTGAGCAAGACCAGGCTAGACTAGGCAAGGTTAGCATAGGCTAGGTTGGACTAGGCTAAGTAGTGTAGAGTAGAGTATAGTAAGACTGAGCTTGGCTAGACTAGGTTGGCCTAGTTTGCTTAGGATAGGCTATGTTAGGCTAAAGTAGAGTAGAGTAGCATAGAGCTAAGTTAGACCTAGCAAAACTAGAGTAGAAGAAAATGGACTGCGATAGAGTAGAGCAGAGTAGAGTAGAGTATAATAGAGTTGAGTAAGGCTAGGCTCAGCTAGGAGACATTAGGTTATGATAGCTTAGGCTAGACTAGGCTAAGTTTGGTTTAGCTTGGCTAGAGTAGAATAAAATAAAGTATAGTAGAGTAGAGTAAGACATGGCTAGGCTAGGTGAGATTAGATTAGGTTAGGATAAACTAGGTTAGCTATGCTAGGTTTGAGTAGGGTATGGCAAAGTAGAGTAGAGTAGAGAAGAGCAAAATATACTTGAGCTAGTAGAGTAGAGTAGAGCAGAGTAAAATAGAGCTACATTAGGCTTGGCAAAGTTAGAGTAGAGTAAAGCTAGGTTAGGCTAGGCTTGGCTAGGTTAGAGTAGAGTAGAGTAGAGTAGAATATAGTAGAGTTGAGTAGAGTGGAGTTGAATATAGCAGAGTAGAGTAGATCAGACCAGATCAGAGTAGAGCATAGCTAAGCTAGGTTAGGCTAGGCAATGCTAGAGTAGAGTAGAGTAGAGCTACATAGGGTAGGCTATGCTAGGCTTTGTTAGATTAGAGTAGAGTAGAGTGGAATAAAGCAAAGTAGAGTAGAGTACAACAAGGTTAGGCTAAGTTTGGTTAGGTTAGGCCAGCCCTGGTTAAGATAGGCCAGAGTAGAACATAATAGAGTAGAGTTGAGTAGAGTAGAGCTAGGTTAGGTTCTACTAGGTTAAGTTTAGGGCAAATAGAGTAGAGTAGAGTAGAGAAGAGCAGAGCAAAGCAGAGTAGCGCAAAGAAGAGTATAGCAGAGCAGACCAAAATAGTAGAGTAGCATAGAGTAGATGGAGCAGAGTAGAGCAAAGTAATAAAAAATGAGCAGAGCACGGTAGAGTAGAGTATAACTAGGTTAGGCTTAAGTAGGCTAGAGTAGAGTAGAGTAGAGTAGAGTAGATCTAGGTTAAGTTAGGTTTGAGTAAAGTAGAGCAAAGTAGAGTAGAATAGAGTAGAGCTAGGTTTAGGCTAGGCTAAGCTAGTCTAGGCCAGAGTGTAGTAGAGTAGAGTAGAGTAGAGTATAATATAAGAGATTAGTGTAGGGTAGAGTAGAGCTAGGTTATGCTAGGCTATGCTTGGCTAGAGTAGAGTAGAGTAAAGCTAAGTTAGGTTAGGCTTTACCAGGCTAAGCTAGGCTGGAGTTCAATAGAATAGAGTGGAGCAAAGCTGAGTAGAGCAGAGTAGAGTAAAGTAAAGCTAAGTTAGGTTAAACTAGGCTAGACTGAAGTAGAGTAGACTACAGTAGAGTAGAGTATAATAGAGTAGAGTAGAGCACAATAGAGTAGAGAAGAGTTTAACAAAGTAGAGTAGAGTAAAGTGGAGTAGAGTAAAGTAGAGTAGAGTAGATTAGAGTATAGCAGAGTAGAGTAAATTAGAGAAGAGTAGAGCTATGTTAGGCTAGGTTAGGCTACACTAGGCTAGGCTAGGCTAGAGTAGAGTAGAGTAGGGAAGAATAGAGCTAGGTTAGGCTTGGCTAGGGTAGGTTAGAATAGAGTAAAGTAGACTTGAGTTGAGTAGAGTAATGTAGGACAAAGCTATGTTAAGCTTAGGTTGGCTAGAGTAAAACAAAATAGAGTTGAGTAAAGTAGAGTAATGTAAAGTAAGACTAAGCTAGGCATGGCTAGGCTAGGTTAGGGTAGGCTAGAGTAGAGTAGACTATAATAGGGTGTAGTAGAGTATAGTAAGGCTTGGCTAACCTAGGTTAGGTTAGGCTAAGCTAGGCTAGGCTAGGCTAGGTTATCATAGGCTAGAGTAGAATAGAGTAAAGTAGAGTAGCATAGAGCTATGTTAAAATTAGCAAGGCTAGAGATGATTAAAATAGATTAGAGTATAGCAGAGTAGAGTATAGCAGAGCAAGGCTAGGTTAGGTGAGGCTAGGCTAGGCTAGAGTATAGTAGAGAAGGGTAGAGTATAGTAAGACTTGGCTAGGCTAGGCTAGGTTAGGTTAGGCTATGTTTGGATAGGCTATGTTAGGCTAGTTTAGAGTAGAGTAACATAATGCTAAGTTAGGTTTAGCTAAGCTAGTATAGAAAAAATAGAGTATAGTTGATATAGTAGAGTAGGGTAGAGTATAATAGAGTAGAGAAGGCTAGGCAAAGCTAGGCAAGGTTAGGTTAGGATAGGTTAGGCAACTAGGCACGATGAGGCTAAATTAGGCTAGGGTGGGTAGAGGAGAGTAGAGTAGGGTAGAGTATATTAGCATAAGGCTAAGTTAAGCTTAAGTTTGCTATAGTACAATAAAATAGAGTAGAGTAAAGTAGAGTAAGGTTTGGCTCGACTAAGGAGGTTAGATTAAATTAGGCTAAACTAGGCTAGGCTAGGCTAAGTTCGAGTAGGGCATTGTTTAGTATAGTAGAGTAGAGCAGGGCTAGGTTAGGTTAGGCTATGCAAGGATAAGGTACAATAGAGTAGAGTAGTGAAGAGCATAGAAGAATAGAGAAGACCAGAGTAGAGTAGAGCAATGCAAAGTAGAGTAGAGCAGTACAGAGTATAGCATAGCAGAGTTAGGATGGGCTAAGCTATGCTAGACTAGGGAAAGCTAGGTTAGGCTAGGCTAAGCTTGGCTAGAGTCGAGTAGAATATAGTAGAGCTTGGTTAGGCAAGGCTAGGCTAGGAAAGTTTACAGTAAAGTAGAGTAGAGTAACGCTAGGTTATGTTAGGCTAGGAAAGGATAAGCTAAGCAAGGCTAGGCTCAAGTAGTATAGAGTAGAGTATAGTAGTGTAGAGTTTAGCTTCATTAGGCTAGGGAAGGCGAAGCTAGGATAAGCTTTAGTGGAGTATAGTAAAGTAGAGCAAAGTAGAGTAGAATAGAGCAGAGAATAATATGGAAAAAAGAGTAGAATTGAGAAGAGCAGAGCAGAGCGTAGAAGAGCTGAGAAGAGTAGAGCAGAGTAGAGTAGGGCTTTGTTAGGCTAAGCTAGGCTAGGTTAGCCTACATTCAAGCAGAGTAGAGTAGAGTAGAGTAAAGAAGAGTAGAATAGAGAAGAGTAGAATAAAGTAAATTAGAGTATAGTAGGGTAGAGTAGAGTAGAGCAAGGTTGAGCTAGGCTTGGCTAGTCTAGACGAAGCAAGGTTAGGTTAGGCTCGAGTAGAGTAGAGTTGAGTAGAGCAAGGTTAAGGTAGGCTATGCTAAGCTAGGCTTGGCAAAGTAGAGTAAAGTGGAGCTGAGTAGAGTAGAGTAGAGAAAAAGAAAGTTGAGCAAAGCTTGGTTAGCCTAAGCTAGGCTGGAGTAGAGTAGAGTAAAGTAGAGTATAGCAAAGTAGAGTAAAACAAAGAACTATAAATAAAAGTAGAGCAGAGAAGAGGAGAGTAGAGTAGAGTAGAGATAAGAAGAGTAGTGTATAGCTAGGTTAGGTTGGGCTAGGTTTGGCTAGGCGAAGCTAGGTTAAAGTCAAGTCAAGTAGAGAAGAGTAGAGTGGAGTAGAGCTAAGTTTGCTTAGGCTAGACTATGCTTGGGTAGAGTAAAGTGGAGAAGGATAGAGCAGAGCAGAGCAGAGTTGAGAGGAATAGAGATAGTAGAGTAGAGTGAAGGAGAGTAGAGTAGAGTATAGTAGAGTAGCACAGAGTAAGGTTAGGTTAGGCAAGGTTAAAATAGAGTAGAGTAGACTATAATATAGTAGAGTTGAGCTTTGTTGGGCTAGGTTAGACTAGGCAAGGATAAACAAGGCTAGAGTAGAGTTGCATAAAGATGAGTAGAGTAGAGAAGAGCAGAGCAGAGCAAATCAAAGTAGAGCTGAGCAGAGAAGAGTAGAGTAGAGTAGAGTTGAGTATAGTAGGACAGAGTAGAGAAGAGATGAGTAGAGCAGTGCAAGCAGAGTAGAGCAGAACAGAGCAGAGTAGAGAAGTGTCGAGTGGAGCAGAGAAGAGTAGAGCATAGCAAAGTAGAGGAGAGTAGAGTAGAGCAGAGTAGTGTAGAGCAGAGTAGAGAAGAGCTATGTTTGGTTAGGCTAGGATAGAGTAGAGTAGAATAGAGCTAAGTTAGGCTACGCTAAGCTTTGTTTTCTTAGAGTAGAGTAAAGTAGAGTAGAGTAGATTAGAGTAGAGTAGAGTGGAGTAAAGGAGAACAGGGTAGAGTAGAGCTAGGTTAGGTTATGTCAGGCTAGGTAAGGCTAGGCTAGGTTAAGCTAGGCTAAGCTTGGCTAGTCTACATTAGAGTAGTGTAGAGTAAAGTAGAGTGGAGTAAGGGGGAGTAGGGCAAGGTTAGGCTAGGCTAGGCTACAGTATAACAGAGTAGAGTAGAGAAGAGCAGAGCAGAGAATGGTAAAGTAGAGTCGAGCAAAGGAGAGTAGAATAGGACAGTGTAGAGTTAGGTTAGGCTAGGCTAGAGTAGATTAAAGCAAAGTAGAGCTAGGTTAGGGTAGCTAGGCTAAGCTATGTTAGAGTATAGTAGAGTAGAGTATAGTAGTGTAGAGCTCATTTAAGTCAGGCTAGGCTAGAGTAAAGAAGAGTATAGAAGAGTAGAGTAGAGTAGAGTAGTGTAAGGCTCTGTTAAGCAAGGCTAAGAAAGGCTAGAGTGGAGTTGAGTAGAGCTAAGTAGTGCATAAAAGAGCAAAGTAGAGAAAAGTAGAGCAGAACAGAGTAGAGAATAGTATATTAGAGCAGTGCAGAGCAGAGTTGAGCTGAGTAGAGTAGAGTAGAGCTAGGTTAGGTTATGCTAGGCTAGCTTAGAGTAAAGTAGAGTAGAGTAAAGTAGAGTAGCATAGAGTGGAGTAGAGTAGAGTATAGCAGAGTATAGTAGAGTTGAGTAGAGATTGGTTAGGCTTAGATAGGCAAGGCTAGGTTAGGCGAGGCTAGAGTAGAGTGAGTAGAGTAGAGTGGAGTAGGGTCGAGCTAGGTTAGGTTTGGCTAGGCTAGGCTAGGATAAGTTAGGTTAGGCTACATTAGGCAGGGCTAGGCTTTGTTAAATAAGAGTAGAGTAGAGCAAAGTAGAGAAGAGTAGTGTAGAACAAAGTTGAGTGTAAGGTAGCATGGAGAAGCATAGAGCATAGTAGATTAGAGTAATGCAAAGCTAGGTCAAGCTAGGTTTAGTTAGGCTAAGCTAAGCTAGGATAGGTAAGGCTAGAGGAGAGTAGAGTAGAGTAGAGCATAGTAGAGTAGAGCATAGCACAATAGAATAGAGTGGACTAGAGTAGAGCTGAGCAGAGTAGAGCATAGAAGAGTAGAGCTAGGGTAGGCTAATTAAGGCTAGAGCAAATTATAGCAGACTAGAGTAGAGCTTGGTTAGGCTAGGCTAGGTTAAGCAAGACTAAACTAGTCTATAGTATAGTAAAGAAAAGTAGAGAAGAGTAGAGTGGAGTAGAGTAGAGTAGAGAGTAGTAGAGTAGAGTAGAGTAGAATAGAGTAGAGCTAGGTTAGGCTAGGGTAGTGTGGAGGAGAGTTGGGTTAAGTTAGGCTTGGCTAGGTTAGAGTAGAGTTGACTAGAGTATAGTAGAGTAATGTAAGATAGAGTAGACGAGAGTAGAGTAGAGTGGGGTAGAGTAGAGTAGAGTGGAGTAGAGCTAGATTAGGTAAGGCTAGGTTAGGCGAGGCTAGGATAGGTTAGAGATGAGTCGAGTATTAGAGTATACCATGATTAGGCTAGGCTATGCTTTGCTAGGCTAGAGTATAATAAAGTAGAGTAGAGTAAAATAAAGTAGAGTAGAGTAGAGTAGAAAAAAGTAGAGTAGAGTAGTGTAAAGATGTGGAATGTAAAGCAGAGGATAGCAAAGCAAAGAAGAGCAGAGCAGAGTTGAGCAATGTAGTGCAATGCATAGTAGAGCAGAGTAATACAGAGTAGAGCAAAGCAGAGTTGAGTAGAGTAGAGCATAGATAGGTTATTCTATGTTGGGCTATGCTAGTCTATACTAGTCTAAAGTAAAGTAGAGTAGAGTAGAGCTCAGTTAGGCTTGGCAAGAGTAGAGTATAATAGAGTTGAGTAGAGTAGAGGTTGATTAGGTAAGGCTAAGCTATGTTGTGCTAGAGTAGAGTAGAGTAGAGTAGAGTAGAGCAGAGTAGAGTAGAGTAGAGTAGAGTAGAGTGGAGTAGGGTAAAGTAGAGTAGAGTAGAGTAAAGTAAATTAGAGAAGAGTAAAGTATAGAAGATGAGAAGAGAGGAGAGGATAGAAGAGTAGAGGTGATAAGAGGAGAGGAGAGTAGAGTAGAGTAGAGTTGAGTAGAGCTAGCTTAAGCTAGGCTAAAGAAGAGTAGTGTAGAGTAGTGTAGAGTAGAGTAGAGTAAAGAAGAGAACTATAGAGCATAGTTGAGCAGAACAGAGTAGAGTAGAGAAGTGTATAGCTAGGTTAGGCTAAGCTAAGCTAGGTTAAACTAGGTCAGATTAGAGTAGAGTAGAGCTAGGTTAAGCTAGGCTAAGCTAGTAATAGTAGGCAAGGTTAGGTTAGCCTCGAGCAGAGTAGAGTAGAGTAGAGTAGAGTTGAGTTGAGGAAGGCTTGGTAAGGCGAGACTATACTAGGCCAGGCTTTGCTAAAGTTGAGTAAAGTAGAGTAAGGAATAGAAGAGCAAAGTAGAGTAGGGTAGAGCAGAGCTAAGTCAGGTTAGGCTAGAGTCGAGTAGAGTTGGGTAGAGTAGAGTAGAGCTAGGTTAAGTTAGGCTAGGCTAGGTTGGGCTAGGCTAGAGCAGAGTAGAGTAGAATGGAGAAGAGTAGAGCAGAACAGACTAAAGTAGAGTAGAGCAGACCAGGGTAGAGTAGAGTAGAGCAGAGTAGAGTAGACTATAACAAAGTAGATTAGAACAGAGTAGAGTAGAGTAGAATAAAGTAAAGCAAAGCATAGCAGAGTTGAGAAGAGTAGAAAAGAGTATCATTTAGTAGAGCAAATCAGAGTAGAGTAGAATAAAAAAGTGCTAAGCGAGGCTAGGCTAGGTTAGAGCATTGTAGAGTAGATTAAGATAGAGCTTGGTTAGGTTAGGCTAGATTAGGCTGGGTTAAACTATGCTAGAGTAGAGTAGATTAGAGTGAAGTAGAGTAGAGCTGACTAGAGTTGAGTAGAGCAGAGTATAATAGAAAAGGGTAGAGTAGAGCAAAGTAGAGTAAAGTAGAGCAAAGTAGAGTAGAGTAGAGCAGAGTAGAGCAGAGTAGAGCAGTGCTACGTTAGGCTAAGCTTGGATAGAGGAGAGTAGAGTAGAGTAGAACTAAGTTAGGCTAAGCTAACTAGGCTAGGTTAAAGTTGAGTAGAGTAGAGTAATAGAGAGTATAGTAAAGTAGAGCTAGGTTTGGCTAGGTTAAGCTAGGATAGGATATTCTAGGTTAGGTTAGGCTAGGCTAGGGTTAACAAGAGTAGAGTAGAGTTGAGTAGAATATAATAGAGTAGAGTAGAGCAGAGTAGAGTAAAGTTGAGAAGAGTAGAGAAGAGCAAAGTATAGTAGAGCTAAGCTAGGCTAAGTAAGGCTAGGAAAACTTAGAGTAGAGTATAGTAGAGTAAAGTATAGAAGAATAGAGTAGAGTAGAATAGAGCAACGTTAAGTTGTGCTAAGCTAGGCTATCTTCAGCGAGGCTAGCCTAGAGTAGAGTAGAGTAGATTACAGTAGAGTAGGGCACAGTAAAGTAGAGTAGAGTATAGCTGGGTTAGGCTAGGATAGCTTAGGATTTGTTATAGAATAATAGAATAGAGCAGAGTAGAGTAGAGCATAGTAGAGCAAATAAGAGTAGAGTAGAGTAGAGTAGAGCAGAGTAGAGTAGAGTTGAGCAAGGTAGGTTTAGGCTAGGCTAGGTTAGAGAATAGTAGAGTAAAGTAGAGTTAGGTTAGGCTAACCTAGGCTTGGTTAGGATAGAGTAGGGTAGAGTAGAGAAGATTAGAGTTGAGTAGAGAAGAGTAGAGTAAATTAGAATAGAGTAAGGTTATGATAAGCTAGGGTAGGCTCGGCTCAGCTCAGCTAGGCTAGAGTAGAGTAAAGTAGAGCAGAGAAGAGTAGAGTACAGTAGAAGAGAGTAGAGGAGAGCAGAGTAGAGAAGAGTAGAGCAGTGTAAAGCAGAGTAGAGCAGAGCAGAGCAGAGTAGAGGAGAGGAGAGGAGAGTAGAGCACATCATAGCATAGAAAGAGAGAGTAGTGTAGAGTGAAGAAAAATAAACTAGAGCAGAGAAGAGAAAAGCATAGTAGAATGAAAAATGAAGAGTAAAGTAAAGTAGAGTAGAGCTAGGTTAGATTAAGCTAAGCTTGAGTTGAGTAGAGTAGAGTAGAGTAGAGTGGAGGAAGGTTGAGCTAGGTTAGGTTAGGCTAGGATAAGTAGAGTTTGGTAGAGTTGAACTAGGTTAAGCTAGGCTTGGCTAGGCTAGGATAGGCTAGACAAGGCAAGGCTAGAGTAGAGTAGAGTATAGTAGAGTAGAGAAGAGCAGAGTTGAGCTAAGTTAGGCTTGGCTAAGCTAAAGTATAGTAGTGTAGAGTAGAGTAAAGAAGAGTAGAGGATAGTAGGGTAGAGTAGAGCAGAGTGGTGTAGAGTAGAGTAGATCTTAGAAGAGATGAGTAGAGGAGAGCAAAGAAGAGCAGACTAAAGCAAAGTTAGATAAGGTTAGGCTATGCTAGGCTAGAGTAAAGTAGAGTAGAGCTAGGTTAAGTTAGGCTAGGCTAGGTTAGGTTATAATAGATTAAACCAGAGTTTAGTAAAGTAGAGTACAATAGAGTAGAGCTACTTTAGGCTTTGCTAGGCTAGGCTAAGTTTGTCTATGCTAGGCTAAGCTTGAGTAGAGGAGAGTTGAGTAGAGTAGAGTAGAGTAGAGTAGAATAGCGTAGAGTAGAACTAGGTTAGGCTAGAATAGGCTAGGATAAGCTAGAGTAGAGTAGATTAGAGTAGAGTGGAGCTAGATTAGGCTTGGCTAGGCTAGGCTAAGCTAGATTAGAGAAGAGTAGAGTAAAGTAGAGTAGAGGAGAGTAGAGTAGAGTAAATTAGAGTTGAGTAAAGTAGAGTAGAGTAGAGTAGAGTAGAATATAAGAGAAGAGAGGAAAGGAGAGTAGAGTAGAGCAAAGAAAAGTAGAGTAGAGCAGAGTAGATTAGATGTGTAGAGTAGAGAAATATAGAGCAGAGAAGAGTTGCATAGAGCAGTGCATAGTAGAGTAGAATAGAGTAAAGCAGAGGTAATTTAGGTTATGCTAAGCCAATTTAGGCTAGGCTAGGCAAGTGTAGAGTAGAGTAGAGTAGAGTTTGGTTTGGCAAGGCTAGGCTAAGATAGGGTTGGCTAAGCTAACACAGAGTAGAGTAGTGTAAAGTAGTGTAGAGTAAATTAGAGTAGAGCTGGCTTAGGTTAAGCTAGGTTAGGCTAGGCGAGGGTAGGCTAGGCTTGGCAAGGGTAGGCTAGGTTAGGCAAGGCTAGGCTATAGTAGAATAGAGAAGAGTAGAGGAGACTAGAGTAAAGTAGAGTAGTGCAAGATTAGGATAGGTTAAGATAGAGTATAGTAGAGTAGAGTAAAATAGAGTAGAGTAGAATAGAGAAGAGCATAACAAAGTAGAGCAGAGCAAAGAAGTGTAGAGCAATACAAAGTAGAGCAGAGCATAGTAGAGCAAAGCAGAGCAGATTAAAGCTCAGTTAGACTATGCTAGGCAAAGTAGGCAAGGCTAGAGTAGTGTAGATTAGAGTTATGTTTAGCTTGGCTGGGCTAGGCTTGGTAAGAGCGTAGTAGAGTGGAGTAAAGTAGAGAATTGTAAAATAAAGTAGAGTAGAGTAGAGCTAGGTTAGACTAGGCTAGGCTTGGCAAGGCGAGGTTAGCCTAGGATGAGCTATGCTAGTCTATAGTAGAGTAGAGTAGAGCTAGGTTAGGCTAGGCTAGACTACAGCACATTAGAGTAGAGCAAGGTAGAGTAGAGCAGACTAGAGTAGAACAGAGTAGAGTAGAGCAAAACAAGGTTAGGCTAGACAAGGCTAGGCTAAGCTAGGCTGGAGTAAAGTAGAGTAGAGTAGAGTAAAGCTAAGTTAGGCTAAGCTAGGCTATGTGATTGAAGAGTGGAGTAGAGTATAGTAGAGTAGAATAGAGTCAAATTGAGTAAAGTATAATAGTGTAGAGTAGAGCTAAGTTATGCTTGGCTAGGTAGGATAGGCTATGCTATGGTAGGCTAGGCTAGGCTAGGCTAAAGTAGAGTAGAGTAGAGTAGAGCAAGATTGGGGGAGGCTAAGCTAGGCAAGGATAGAGTTGAATATAGTGCACCAGAGTAGAGTAGAGGAAAGTAGAGTAGAGTAGAATAGAGAAGAGTAGAGTAGAGCAGAGCAAAGTAGAGTAGAGCAAAGTAGAGTAGAGCATAACAAGACAGAGTAGATTAGAGTAGAGCAGAGTAGAGTAGAGCTTGGTTTGGCTAAGTAAGGCTAGGATAGGCTAAGCTTGGTTAAGGTATTATAGAGTAGAGCAAAGTAGAGTATAGTAGAGTAGAGCTAGGTTAGGCTAGGCTAGGATAGGCTAAGCATGGTTAAGCTAGGTTAGAGTAGAGTAGAGTAGAGTAGAGCTAGGTTAGGTTAGGCTAGAGTAGGGTAGAGTAGAATAGAGTAGAGTATAGTAGAGCAGAGCAAAGTAGAGTAGAGTAGACAGGAGTAGAGTAGAAAAGAGTAGAGTAGAGTAGAGTAGAGCAGAGCAAACTAGATAGAGTAGAGCTAGGTTAGTCTAGGTTAGGCTAGGCTAGGCTAGAGTAGAGTAGAGTAGAGTAGAGTAGAGAAGAAGAGAGCTAGGTTAAGTTAGAATAGAGTAGAGTATAATAGAGTTAAGTAGAGTAAAGCTAGGTTAGGCTATGCTAGGCTAGGCTAGGCAAGGCTAGGTTAGGTTAGGCTAGGCTAGAGTAGAGTAGAGCAGAGTAGAGTAGAGTAGAGTAATGAAGAGTAAATTATAGTAGAGTAGAGTAGAGTAATGAAGAGTAAATTATAGTAGAGCAGAGTAGAGTTAAATAGAGCTAGGCTAGGCTAAACTAGGCTAGAGTAGAGTAGACAAGAGCAAGTTTGTGCTAGGCAAGGTTAGAGAAGAGTTGAGTAGAGTTGAGTATAGTGGAGTAGAGTAGAGTAGAGTAGAGAAGTGCAGAGCATAGCATAGCACAGTAGTGTAGAACTAGGCTAGGCAAGGATATGGTTAACTAAGCTAGGCTAGGCTAGAGTAGAGTAGAGGAGTTGAGTAGAGTAGAGCTAGGTTTGGCTAGGCTACAGGACATAGTGGAGAAGAGTACAGGAGAGAAGAGTAGAGTAGAGTAGAGTATAGTAGAGTAGAGAAGTGCAGAGCATAGCATAGCACAACAGAGCAGAGCAGAGTAGAGTAGAGTTAGGTTAAGCTTGGCTAGTTTAGGTTAGGATTTGCCAGGCTAGGCAAGACAAAGCAAGGCTAGAGTAGAGAAGAGTAAAGTAGAGTGGAGTAGAGCTTGGTTAAGATAGGCAAGGTTATATTAGAGTAGAGTAGAGTACAGTAGAGTCGTGTATAGTAGAGTTAAGTTATTCTAGGCTAGGCTAGGTCAAGCTAGAGTAGGCTAGACTAGAGTAGAGTAGAGCAGAGCAGAGTAGAGCAGAGTAGTGTAAAGTAGTATAGCATAGAGTAAAGTTGAGCAGAGTAGAGCTAGGTTATGCTAAGGTAGGCTAGGATAGAGAAGAGTAGAGTAGAGTAGAGTAAGGTAGAGTAGAGTAGAGCTAGGTTAGTTTAGGGTAGGCTAGGGTTAGCCAAGTTAGGCTAGACTAAGCTAGGCTTGAGAAGAGTAGAGTAGAGTAGAGTAAGATAAGGCTTGGCTCGTGTAGAGTAGAGTAGAGTTGAGTAAATTAGAATTGAGTAGAGTAGAGTAATGTAGAGAAGTGTAGAGTAGATTAGAGTAAAGCAGAGTAGAGTAGAGTAGAGTACGGTAGAGTAGAGAAGACGAGATGAGATGAGAGGAAAGGAGAGGAGAAAATAGGAGAGGAAAGCTTGGCAGAGCAGAGTAAAGAATAATATAGAAGAGCCGAACATAGCAAAGTAGTGCAAAACAAAGTAGAGTAGAGTGTAGTTGAGTAGAGTGGACAAGTGCATAGTAGAGAAGAGCAAAAAAGAGTAGAAGAGAGGAAAGTAGAGTTAAAAAAATAGAGCAAAGTAGAGTAGAGTAGAGCAGAGTAGCTCAGAGTAGAGTAGAGATAGGTTAGGCTAGGCTAGGCTAGGCTAAACTAGGCTAAACTAGGTTAAAGTAGAGTAGAGTAGAGAAGAGTAGAGTGGAGTCGAGTATAGTGAAGTAGAGTAGAGTATAGTAGAGTAGACCTATGTTAGGCTTAGTTAGGCTAGAGTAGAGTAGAGCTAGGTTAGGTTAGGCCAAGCTAGAGTATAGTAGAGTAGAGTAGAGTAGACTAAAGAAGAGTAGAGCAGAGTAGAGTAGACTAAAGAAGAGTAGAGCAGAGTAGAGTAGACTAAAGCAGAGCAGAGCAGAGTAGAGTAGAGCATACTAGAGAACAGTAGAGTATAGAGCATAATATAACAGAATAGTGTAGAGCAATGCTAAGTAGACTAAAGTAGAGCGAGGTTAGCCAGCTTAGGTTAGGCAAGACAAGGCTAAAGTAGCATAGAGTGGAATAGAGTAGAGTATAGTAGAGTAGAGTAGAGCTTAGTTAGGATAAGCTAGGCTAGGCTTAGTTAGAGTAGAGTATAGTAAAGTAGAGTAGAGCTAGGCTAAGCTAGATTAGGCTAGGTTATGCTAGGCTATAGTAGAGTAGAGTAGAGCAAGGTTTGGTTGGGCTAAGCTTGGCTACGCTTGGCGAGGCTAGGGTAGGCAAGGCTAAGCTGGAGCAGAGTAGAGTAAAACAATATTGAGTAGAGTAGAGCTTGGTTAGGCTAGGCAAGGTTAGGGAAAGTTAGGCAAAGCTATAGTAGAGTAAAGTAGAGTAGAGTAGAGTAGAGCAGAGAAGATCAGAGCAAAGAAAAGCAGAGTAGAGTAGAGCAAAGTAAAGCAGATCATTATAGAGTATAGTAGAGTAGAGTAGAGCTGAGAAGAATAGTGCTAACTTAGGTTAAGCAAGGTTAGGCTAGGCTAGGCTAGGTTGAGATAGAATAGAGAAGAGCTTAGTAGAGTAGAGCAGAGTAGAGTAGATTAGAGTAGAGCAAGGTTAGGCTAGACTAAGCTATGGCTATGCTAGAGTATAGCAGAGCAGGGTAGAGCTAGGTTAGGCTTGGCTAGGGTAGAGTAGAGTAGAGTAGAGTAAAGCTAGGTTAGGTTAGGCTGGAGCACAGAGTAGAGTAGAGTAGAGCAAAACAGAGTAGAGTAGAGCAAAACAGAGTAGAGTAGAGCAGAACATAGTGGAGCAGAGTTGAGAAGAGCAAAGTGTAGCAGAGCATTGACAAGTAGAGTAGAGCAAGGTTAGGCTAAACTAGGCTGGGCTAGGCTAGGCTAGAGTAGAGTAGACTATAACACAATAAAGTACAGCTAGGCAAGGCAAGGTTGGGGTAGGGTAGGCTAGCCATGCTAGGCATGGCTAGGGTAGTGAAGTGTATGGTATTGTAGAGTAGAGTAGAGTAGAGTTAGCTTAGTTTAGGCTAGGCTAGGCTAGAGTAGAGTGCAGTATAGTAGAGTAGAGTAGGGCAGAGCATATTAGAGTAGAGTAGAGGAGAGCCGAGTAGAGCAGGTAGAATAGAATAAAGTAGAGCAAAGTAGGGTAGAGCTAAGCTAAGTAAAAGAGTAGAGAAGAGCAATACTGAGCAAAGTAGAGTAGATTAGAGTTGAGCAAGGTTAGGTTAGGCTAGGCTTGGCTTGGCTAGAGTACAGTAGAGTAGAGTAGAGTAGACTAGATTAGAGTAGAGTAGAGTAGAGTATTGTAGAGTAGAGTATGTTTAGGCTAGGCTAGGCTAGGTTAGGATAGGCTAAGCTAGAGTAGAGTAGAATGGAGTATGGTAGAGTAAAGGTAGGTTAGGCTAGGCTAGGATACAGTACATTAGAGTAGAGTAGAGCAGAGTAAAGAAGAGCAGAGAAAAGAAGAGTAGTACAGAGCTGAGAAGAGTAGAGTTGAGAAGAGTGGAGCAAGGTTAGGCTAGGCTGACCTAGAATATGTTAGGCTAGAGTAGCGTAGATTAGAGCTAGGTTTCGCTTGGTTAGGCTAGACTTTGTTAGATTAGAGTAGACTAGAGTAAAGTAGAGTAAAGAAGAGTATAATAGAGTATAGTAGAGTAGAGTAGAGTAGAGTAGAGCTAGTTTAGACTAGGTTAGGCTAAGTTAGGGTAGGCAAGGCTAGGCTAGGATGGGTTAGAGTAGTGTATAGTAGAGTGGGGAAGAGCTAGGTTAGGTTACGCTTGGCTAGCTTAGGCCAATGTACAATAAAGTAAAGTAGAGTTGAGTAGAATAGAGTAGAGCAAAGCAGAGTAGAGTGGAGTAGAGCAAAATAGGGTAGAGCTTTACAGGGTAGAGGAGAGAAGAGCTAGATTAGGCTTGCTGGAGTAGGCTAGGCTAAGCATGGTTAGAGTAGAGTATAGTAGAGTAGAACAAGGTTAGCCTTGTCTAGCCTAAGTTAGGTTAGAGTAGAGTATAGAAGAGTAGAGTAGAGTAATATAGAGTACAGTCTAGTAAAGTAGAGTAGAGTACAATATAGTAGAGTAGAGCAAGGTTTGGCTAGGGTAGGCTAAACAAGGTTAGGCTAGAGTAGAGTAGAGTAGGGCTCGATTAGGCTAGGCTTTGCTAGGCTCGAGTAGGGTATATTAAAGTAGAGTAGAGCTTAGTTGAGCAAAGCAGAGAAGAGCAAAGCAAAGAAGAGAAGAGCAAAGCAAAATAGAGCATGGTAGAGTAGCATAGGGCACAGTAGAGTAGAATAGAGAAGAGTAAAGTATAGTAGAGTAGAGTAGAGTAGACCTAAGTTAGGCTAATTTAGGTTAGGCTAAGCTAGGTAGAGTAGAGTAGAGTAGATTAGGGTAGAGTAGAATAGAGTAGAGTATAGCAAAGTATAGTATAGTAGAGTAGATTAGAGTAGAGCTCGATTAGGCTAGGCTAGGCTAGGATATGCTAAGTTAAGCTAGGGTAGAGTGGAGTAGAGTAGAGTAAAGTAGAGTAGAGAAGTGTGGAGTAGAGCTCAATTTGGTTAGCAAAGCTAAGCTAGGCTAGAATAGAGTAAAGTAGAGTAGAGTAGAGCAAAGTAGAGTAGTGTAAAGCAAAGCAGAGTAGTGTAGAGTAGAGTGGAGCAGAGATGAGTGAAGCAGAGTAGAGTAGAGCTAGGTTAGTTTAGGTTAGGTAAGGCTAGGCTAGGTTCGCATTTTAGAGTAGAGTAGAGAATAATAAAGCTAGGTTACGATAGGTTTGGCAATGCTAGGTTAGAGTAGAGTAGAGTATAGTAGAGTATAGTAAAGGAAAGTAGCGTAGAAGAGAGTAGAGTGTAGTAGTAAAGAGTATAACATAGCAAAGCAGAGCGTAGTATAACAATGTACAGGCAGGTTAGGCTATGCTAGGCCAATCTAGGCTAGGCTAGGCGAGATTAGATTAGAGTAAAGCTGAGTAGAGTAGAGCTAGGTTAGCCTATCGTAGGCTTGAGTAGAATAGAGTAGGGTAGAGTAGAGTAGAGTAGGGTAGAGTAGAGTAAAGTAGTGTAGAGTAAAGTAGAGTAGAGCAAGGTCAGGCTAGGTTAGGATAGGCTAGGGTAGGCTAGGCTAGAGTAGAGTAGAGTAGAGCAAGGTTAGGATAGGCTAGGATAGAGTATAGTAGTGTAGAGTATAGTGGAGTAGAATATAGTAAAGAAGAGCAGAGTAGAGTAGAGTAGTGTAGAGCAAAGCAGAGAAGAGAAAAGCAGAATATAGCGAAGCTAGGTTAGGCTAGCTTAAAGTAGCATAGATTATAGCCAGGTTGGCCTTTGCTAGGTTTGGCTTGGTTAGAGTAGAGTTGAGTAGTGGAAAGTAGAGTAGAGAAGAGTAGAAAAGAGTAGAATTCAGAATAATAGAGTAGAGTAGAGATAGGTTTGGTTAGGGTAGGGTAGGGTTGGTTAGGCTAGGTTAAGCTAGGATAGGCTAGGCTATTCTAGAGTGGATTATAGTAGATAGAGTTGAGCTATGTTAGGTTAGGCTAGGCTAGAGTACAATAGAGTAGAGTAGAGTAGACTAGAGCTGAGCAGAGTTAAGCAAAATAGGGCAGAGTATAGCATAATAGGGCAGAGCTGAGCAAAATTAGGTTAGGCTAGCCTAGGCACGGCCAAGCTAGGCTAGGCTAAAGTATAGTAGAGTAGAGCTAGGTTAGGCTAGGCTTTGTTAGGCTAGGTTAGAGTAGAATAGAGTAGAGTAGAGTATAGTAGAGTAGAATCTAGTGGAGTAGAGTAGAGTACAAAAGAGTAGCATTTTGTTAGCTTAGGTTAGGCTAAGCAATGTAAGGCTGGGCTAGGCTAGAGTAGAGCAGTGTAGAGTAAAGCTCAATTAGACTAGGCTAGAGAAGAGTAGAGTAATGTAGAGCACAACTGAGCAAAGTAGAGTAGAGTATAGTAGAGTAGAATAGAGTATGACAGAGAAGAGAAGAGCAGAGAAGAGTAGAGTAGAGTAGAGTAGAGTAGAGCAGAGTAGAGTAGAATAGAGCAAAGTAGACTGGAGCAAAGTAGAGATTGGTTAGGTTAAGCTAGGCTAGGCTAAGCTAAGCTGAGTTAGGTTAGAGTAGAGTAGAGAAGAGTAGAGTGGAGTAGAGTAGAATGGAGTACAGTAGAGTAGAGAGAGTTGAGCAAGGTTAGGCTAGGCTAGGTTAGGCAATAACAGGCTAGGCTAGGTTAGGTCAGGTTAGGCTAGAGTAGAGTAGAGTTGAGTAGAGTAAAGTAGGGCAAGGTTATATTAGGCTAGGCCATGCTATGCAAGGCTAGAGTAGAGTAGAGTATAGTAGTGTAGAGTAGCATAGAGTAGAACAAAGTAGAGTAGATCAGAGCAAAGCAAAGTAGAGTAAAGCAAAGTGAAATGGAGCAGAGTAGAGTAGTGTAGAGTAGAGAAGAGCAGAGCAAAGAAGAGTAGAGTAGAGCTAGGTTAGTTTAGGTTAAGATAGGCTAGTATAGAGTAGTGTAGAGTAGAGAACAATAGAGGTATGTTAAGCCAGGCTAGGCTAGGCTAGCTTTGAGTAAAGTAGAATACAATACAGTAGAGTATAATGGAGTTAAGTAGAATAGAGCAAAGTTAGGCTATGCTTGGCTAGGCTAGGCCAGGCTTGGTTATGTTAGGCTAGGCTATAGTAGAGTATAGTAGAGCATAGTAGAGTTGAGAAATGTAGAGTAGAGTAGAGTTAGTTTAGGTTTGGCTAGGCTAAGCTAGGCTCGAGTATTGTAGAGTAGAGCAGAGCAGAGCAGAGTATAGCAGAGCATAGTACAGCAAAGTAGAGTAGAGTAGAGAAGATTAGTTTAGAGCAAAGTAGAGCTAGGTTAGGCTTAGAAACTATGTTAGAGTGGAGTAGAGAAGAGCTAGTTCAGGCTAGGCTAGGTTAAGCTAGTTTAGAGAAGAGTAGAGTAAAGCAGAGTAGAGTAGAGTAGAGTATAGTAGACAAGAGCAAGATTAGGCTAGGCTAGGCCATGGTTTACTAGCTTTGGCTAGGCTAGAATAGAGTAGTGTAGGGGAGTAAAGTAGAGTAGAGCTAGGTTAGGCGAAGCTATGCTTGGCTAAGCTAGAGTAAATAGTAGAGAATAGTAGAGTAGAGCAGAGTAGAGCAAAGTAAAGTAGAGCTGAGTAGGGAAGAGCAGAGTGGAGTGCAGCATAGTAGAGGAGAGCTAGGTTAAGCTAGGCTAGGCTAGGCTAGGTTTAGTAGAGTAGTGTAGAGTAGAGTAGAGCTTGGTTAGGTTAGGCTAGACTATGTTAGAGCAGAGTATAATAGAGCTAAGTTAAGTAAGGTGAGTCTAGCTTGGGTAGGCTATGCTAAGCTATGTTAGACGAGAGTAGAGTAGAATAGGTATAGTTGAGCTAGGTTTTGGCTACACTAGGCTAGAGTAGAGTAGAGTAGTATAGAGTAGAGTAGAGTAGAGTAGAGTGGAGTTGAGTAGAGTATAGTAGGGTAGAGTAGAGTATAATAGAGTAGAGCAGAGCAAGGTTTGGCTAGACTAGGTTTGAGTACCATAGAGTAATGTAGAGCATAATAGAGTAGAGCAGAGGAGAGCTGAGTAGAGAAGAGTAGAGATGGGTAGTGTATAGTAGAATAGAGTAGACCAAAGAAGAGCTAGGCTAGGTAAGGCTAAGCTTGCTGGAGTAAAGTAGAATTGAGTAGAGTTGAGCAGAGTAGAGTAGAGTATTGCTAGTTTAGGATAGGCTAGGTTAGACGAAGTTAGAGTAGGGTATAGTAGAGATTAGTAGAGTAGAGCTTTGTTTGGCTATGCTAGGCTAGGCTAAGGTAGGCTAGGATAGGCTAGGCTAGGCTATGCTAGGCTAGAGTTGAGGGGAGTAGAATAAAGTAGAGTAGAGTTGTATAGGCTAGGTTTGACAGGGCTAACCTAGGCTAGGCTAGGCCAAGCAAGAGTAAAGTAGGGTAGAGTAGAGTATAATAGAGCTAGGTTAGGCTAAGCTATAGTAAAGTAGGGTAGAGTAGAGTATAGTAGAGCTAGGTTAGGCTAGGCTAGGATAAGCTAAGTTAGGCTAGGCTAGACTAGAGTATGGTAGAGTAAAGCAAAGTAGAGTAGAGTATAATAGAGTAGACTAGATCAGAGCCAAGTAGAGTAGAGCTGAACTGAGAAGAGCAGAGTTAAGTTATGCAAGGCTAGGTTAGGCTAGCTTGGGTTAGGTTAGTTAAGGCCTCGCTAGGTTAGAGTAGAGTAGAGCAGAGTAGAGTACAGTAGAGTAGAGTGGAATAGAGTAGAGAAGAGCAGAGAAAAGTAGAGCAAAGCATGACAGAGTAGAGGAGAGTAAAGAAAGGATTGGCTAAGAAAGACAAGGCTAGGCTAGAGCAGAGTAGAGTAGAGTAGAGTAAAAAAGCATAGTAAAGATGAGCGATGTTAGGCTAGGCTAGGTTAGGATAGGCTAGGCTAGGAAAGGCTAAGTTAGAGTGGAGAAGAGTAGAGTAGTGAAAAGTTAGGTTAGGTTAAGTTTGGTTTTTTTAGAGTAAAGTAGAGTGGAGTAAAGTAGAGTAGAGTAAAGTCAAGTAGAGTAAAGTAAAGTAGAGTAGAGTAGAGTAGAAGAGAGGATAGGAGAGCATAGTAGAGCAGATTAAAGCAAAGTTGAGTAGAGTAGAGCTGAGTAAAAAGTAGAGTACTACAATGCTGAGTAGAGCAAAGTGGAGCAAAGTATTATAGTGCATAGAAGAGAAAAGAAGAGTAGAGTAGAGTAGAGCTTGGTAATGCTATGCTATGCTTGGCTAAGGTAAGCTAGGTAAGAATAGAGTAGAGTAGAGTAAAACTAGGTTAGGCTAAGCTAGAGTAGAGTAGAATTGAGTAGAGTAGAGTAGAGTAGAGTAAAGTAGAGTATAGTAGAGTAGAGTAGAGTAGAGCAAAGCAGAGCATAGCAGGGCATAGCAGAGTAGGGTAGAGCAGAGTAGAGTAGAGTAGATTAAAGCAAAGAAGAATAAAATAGAGCAAAGAAAATTAAAGAAGGGTATAGTAGAGTAGAGCAGAGCAGAGTTGAGTAGAGCTGAGCTGAGCTGAGCAGAGCTAAGAAGAGTAGAGCTAGAATAGGCAAAGCAAGGCTACGCAAGGTTAGAGTAGAGTAGAGTAGAGTATAGTGGCATAAACTGGAGTAGAGTATAGTAGAGTTGAGTATAGTAGAGTATAATATAATAGAGCAGAGTAGGGCTAGGTTAGGTTAGGCTATGTGAGGCTAAAATAGGCTAGGCTAATTTTTTCTATGCTATAGTAGAGTAGAGTATAGAAGTGTAAAGTAGAGTAGAGCTAGGTTTGGTTAGGTAAGGTTAGGATAGGCTAGGCTAGGTTAGAGTGGAGCAGAGTAGATAGAGCTAGGATAGGCAAGACTGAGTTAGGCTAACCTAGGCTATGGTAGGCTAGACTAAATAAGAGTGGAGTATAGTAGATTTGAGTAGAGTATAGTAGAGCTAAGTTAGCCTAGGCTAGGATAGAGTATAATAGAGTAGAGTAGAGTAAAGAAGAGTAATACAAAGTAGAGTAGAGTATTATAGAGTAGAGTTGAGCAAAGTATGGCAAAGCAGGGGAGAGTAGAGCAAGGTTAGGCTAAGCTAGGCTTGGTTAGGCAAGAGTAGAGAAGAGTAGAGTAGAGTAAAGTTAGGTTAGGCTAAGCTAAGTTATAATATAGTAGAGTAGAATATAGTAGATAAATGTATAGTACAATAAGGTAAAGTAAAGGTAGAGGAGAGCTAGGTTAGGCTAGGGTTGGCTAAGCTAAAGTAGGCTAGGCTAGGCTTGAGTAGGGTAGAGTAGAGTAGAGCAAAGTTATTCTAGTAGCAAGTCTAAACTAGGCTAGAGTAGAGTATAGTAGACTAGAGTATAGCAGAGCAGAGTATTACAGAGCAAAATAGAGTAGAGTAGATAAAAAACGAGCAGAGTTGAGCAAGCATAGTAGAGTAGAGTTAGCCCAGGCTAAGCTATGCGAAGCTAGGCTTAGCTAGGCTAGGCCAAGCTAGAGTAGAGTAAAGTAGAGTAGAGCTAGGTTAGGTTAGGTTAGGTAAGGCTAGGTTAGAGTTGACTAGAGTAGAGTAGAGTGGAGTAGAGTAGAGTGCAATATAGTAGAGTAGGGTAGAGTAAAGTAGAGTTGAGTAGAGATATGTTAGGCTAGGGTAGGCACGACTAGGCTAGAATCGTGTAGAGTAGAGTTGAGTAAAGTAAAGTAGACTCAGCTAGCCTATGCTAGGCTAGGGTAAAGTAGAGTAAAGAAGAGCAGAACAAAGTAGAGCAGAGCAGAGAAGAGCAGAGTAGAGAAGAGCAGAGCAAAGTGGGTAGAGTGGAGCAGAGTAGAATAGAGCTAAGCAGAGTAGAGTAGAGTAGACTAGAGCATAGTAGAGCTACTTTTGGATGAGCTAGGCTAGGCTTGGTTAGAGAAGAGTAAAGTAGAGTAGAGTAAGGTAGAGTAGAGTATAGTAGAGTAGAGTAGAATAAAGTAGAGCAGAGTATAATATAGTAGAGTAGAGTAGAGTATAGCAAGGTTAAGCTAGGCTAGGTTAGGTTAGGCTATATTAGAGTAGAGAAGTGTAATGTAGGGTATTGTATAGTAGAGTAGAGTATAGTAGAGTATAGTAGAGTAGAGTATTGTAGAGCTAGGTTAGGGTTGGCTGGGTTAGACTATAGGAGAGTAGAGTAGAGTGGAGTAGAGCAGAGTAGAGTAGATTAGAGCAGAGTAGAGCTAAGTTTCGCTAGGGTAAGCCAGGTTAGAGTAGAGTAGTGTAGAGTAGAGCTATTTTTGACAAGGATAGGCTTGGCTAAGCTAGAGTAAAGTAGATTTGAGTAGATTAGATTAAAGTAGAGTAGAGCTTGGTTAAGCGAGGTTAGGCTCGGCAAGGGTAAGGTAGGATAGGCTAAGCTAGCAAAGCTAGAGTAGAACAGAGAAGAGTAATGCATAGTAGAGTAGAGTAGAGCATAGTTGAGTAAAGCAAAGCAAAGTGGAGAAAAGTAGGTAGTAGAGAGTAGAGTAGATTAATGCAAAGTAGAGCAGAGAAGAACAAAGCTAAGTTAGGCTAGGCTAGGCTAAGCTAGGTTGTGCTAGGCTAAGCTAGGTAAGAGTAGACTAGAGTAGAGTAGAATAGAGTAGAGCAAACTAGAGCTAGGTTAGGCTAAGCTAGACAAGGCTAAGATAGGGTTGGCTAGGCTAGGCTAGGCTAGCATAGGGTAGAGTAGAGTGGAGCTAAGTAGAGAAGAGTAGAGTAGAGGTAGATTAGGCTTAGCTAGGCTTAGCAAGGCTAGAGTATTTTAGAGTAGATTAGAGTAGAGCTAAGTTAGGCTAACCTAGGAAAGGCTATGTTAGGTTAAGATAGGCTAGGCTAAGCTATAGTAGATTAGAGTAGAGTTAAGTAGAGCAGAGTAGAGTAGAGCTAAGTTAGGCATGGCTAGGCTAGAGTATAATAGAGTAGAGTAGAGCAGAGCAGAGTAGACATAACAGAGTAGAGAATAGTAAAGTAGAGTAGAGTAAAGAAAAGTAGAGTAGAGAAGAGTAGAGCAAAGTTAGGCTATGCCATGCTAGACTAGGCTAAGCTAGAGTTGAGTAAAGTAGAGTAGAGTAGAGTATGGCTTTGCTAGGCTAGGCTACGCAAGGTTAGAGTAGAGTAGAGTAGAGTGGAGTAGAGTAGAGTAGAACTAGGTTAAGCTAGGCTATGTTAGAGTAGGGTAGGCTAAGTTATGCTAGGCTAAGAAATGCAAGTGAAGAATAGAGTAATGCAAAGTAGAGTGGAGTAGAGTAAAGTAGAGTAAAGTATAATTTGGTTAGGTTATGCTAGAGTAAAGTAGAGTAGACAAGAGTAGAGTAGAGTAGAGTATAGTAGAGTAGAGCATAATAGAGTAGAATGGAGTAGAGTAGAGTAGTGTAGAGAAGAGCAAAGCATAGTAGAGTAGAGAAGCATAGAGCAAAGTAGAGTAGTGCTTGGTCAGGCTAAGCTAGGCTAGGGTAAGCTAGATTAGAAAAGGCTAGGCTAAAGTAGAGTAGAGTAGAGTTGAGTAGAGAAGAGCTTAGCAGAGTAGACTATTGTAGGGTAGAGAACATTAGAGCAGAGCAGAGTAGAGCAGAGTAGAGCAAGGTTATGCTAGGTTATGTTAAGATAGGCTAAAGTAGACTAGATTAGTGTAGAATAGAGTAGAGTAGAGTAGAGCTAGGTTAGGCTAGGCCAGACAAGAGTATAAAAGAGTAGAGTAGAGTAGAGTAGAGTAGAGCTGAGCAAAATAGAGTTGAGTAGAGCTAGGTTAGGCTAGGCTAGACTAGAGTAGAGTAGAGCTCGGTAGGCAAGGGTTGGTTATGCTAGATAAGAGTAGACTCTAGTGGACTAGCAAAGGTAGAATTAGGTTAAGCTAGGCTAGGGTTGGCTAGGCTAGGTTTGGCTAGCCTAGGGAAAGCTAGCTAAAGTATAGTAGAGTAGAACTAAGTTAGGTTAGGCTAAAGTACAATAGAGTAGAGTAGAGAAGAGTAAAGTAGGGTAGAGCACAACTAAGCAGAGTAGAGAAGAGCAGAGGCGAGCAGAGTAGAGTGGAGTAGAGTAGATTAGGGCAATGAAAAGAAGAGCATAGCATAGTAGAGTTGAGCAGGGCTAGCTTTGGCTAGGCTATGTTAGAGTATAGTAGAGTAAGGTAGAGCTATGTTATGCAAGTTTAGGTTAGAGTGGAGTGTAGTAGAGTAGAGTAGAGCTAGGTTAGGCTAGGTTGGGCATGGCTAAGCTAGGCTAGGCGAGGTTAGGATAGAATTGAGTAGAGTAGAGGAAAGCTCAATAAGGCTAGGCTAAGGTTGGCTAGGTTAGAGTTTAGTAGAGCAAAGAAGAGCAAAGCATAGTAGAGTAGAGTAGAGTAGAGAAGAGCAAAGTAGAGTAGAGAAGAGTAAAACAAAGTAGAGCAAACCAGAGAAAAGCATAGTAGAGTAGAGTAGAGCTAGGTTTGGCTAAGCTAGGTCAGAGTTGAGTTGAGCAGAGTAGATTATAGTAGAGTAGAGTACAGTATAATACAATAGAGTGGAGAAGAGTAAAGCAAGGTTAATCTAAGCAAGGTAGGGCAATGCTAGGCTGGGCTAGGTTAGGCATTGCTAGACTAGAGTCATGTAGAGCTAAATTCAGTTAGGCAAGGCTAGGCTGAAGTGGAGTAGAAAAGAGTAATGTAAAGTAGACAAGAGGAGTACAGAGTAGAGTAGAGTAGAGAAAATTGGGGCAAAGTATAGTAGATGAGGGTAGAGTCGTGTAGAGCATAGTAGAGTAGAGAAGAGCAGAGAAGAGTAGAGTCAGATAGAGCTACGTTAGGCTAGGCTAGGCTAAGTTAGGTTAAAGTGTAATAGAGTATAGTAAAACAGAGTAGAGCATAGTAGAGTAGAGTAAAGTAGAGTAGACTTGAGTAAGGTTAGGTTGGGGCTGGCTTGGCTAGGGTAGGCTGGGCTAGAGTGGAGTAGAGTAGAGCATAGTAGAGTTAAGTAGTGTAGAGCTAGGTGAGACTAACGAAGGCTAGAGTATAGTAGAGTAGAGTAGAGCAAAGTAGAGTAGAGAAGAGTAGAGTTGAGTAGTGTAGAGCAAAGTAGAGAAGAGTAGAGTAGAGTTGACCAGAGTTCAGCTAGTTTAGGCTAAGTTGGGCTAGAGTGAAGTAGAGTAGAGCAAAGTAGAGTTGAATAGAGTAGAGCAAAGTTAGGCTAGGATAAGCTAGGCAAAGTTAGAGAAAAGTAGAGTAATGTATAGAATATTGGAGTACTATAGAATAGAGAAGGGTAAAGAGGAGTAGAGCTAGGTTAGGCTAGGCTAAGCTACACTATGGTAAATTAGGCTAGGCTAGAGTAGAGTAAAGTAGAGTAGGGTAGAGTAGAGTAGAGTAGAGTAGAGTGGAGTATAGTAGAGTGGAGTATAGTAAAGCTAGGTTAGGCTAGGCTAGATTAGAGTAGAGTGGAGTAGAATGGAGTAGAGTAGAGTGGAGCTATGTTCGGTTGAGTTAACTTAGGCAAGGCTAGGCTTGGCTAAGATAAGCTTGTCAAGGGTAGAGTAGAGTTGAGTAGAGTAAAGTAGAGTGGAGCATAGTAAAGTAGAGTAGAGTAGAGTTAGGCCAGGTGAGGCTAGGTTATGCTAGGTAAAAGTATAGAAGAATAGAGTAGAGCAAAGAAAAGAAGAGAAAAATAGAGCAAAGCAGAGTAGAGTAAAGCTAGGTTAGGCTAGGCTAGGCTAGAGTAGAGTACATTAGAGTAGAGTTGGGTTAGTCAAGCCTATGCTAGGTTTGAGTGGAGTAGAGTAGACGAGAGTAGAGTAAAATAGATTCTAGTAGAGTAGAGTAGGGTAGAATATAGTAGAGTAAAGGCAAGGCTACAGTATTATTAAGTAGTGTAGAGAAGAGTAGAGTAGAGTATAGTGGAATAGAGTAAAGTAGTACTTGGCTAGGCTAGGCTAGAGAAAAGTAGAGTAGAGTAGAGTAGATTAGAGCAGAGTAGTGTAGAGTATAGTAGAGTAGAGCTAAGTAGAGTATAATATAGTAAAGTAGAGTAGTGCAGAGTTAGGTTAGGCTAGGCTAGGTTAGACTAGGTTAGGCAAGGTAAGGTTAGGCTAGGCTAGAGTAGAGTAGACTAGAGTAGAGTCGAGTAGTGTAGAGCTAGGTCAAGTTAGGTTATGCTAGGCTAAGCTAGATTAGAGTAGAGTATAATAGAGGTAGAGATGAGCAGAGTAGATTAGAACAGAGTAGTGTAGAGAAGAGCAAAGTAGAGCTAAGTTAGGCTAGGCTAGGCTATAGTGGAGTAGACTAGAGTAGAGTTGAGTAGAGTAGAGTTAGGTTAGTCTAGGCTTGGTTAGAGTAGAGTAGGTTAGAGTAGAGAAGAGTATATTAGAGTAGAGTTTAGTAGAGGTAGGTTAGGCTAGGCTAAGTTTGGCTAGGTTAGGTTATGCTAAGCTAGAGTAGTGTAGAGTAGAGTAGAGTAGAGTAGAGTGGGGCTAGGTAAGGTTAGGCAAAACAAGGTTAAGCTAGAGTAAAGCAGAGTAGAGTAGAGTAGTGCAGAGCATAGTAAAGAAAAGTTGAGCAAAGTAGAGCTCAGTTAGGCTAGGTTGGGATAGACAAGGTTGGACTAGGTAAGGCTAGGCTTTGTTATAGTAGAGTATAATAAAATTTAGTTTAGTATAGTAGAATGGAGTAGAATAAAGGTAAGTTAGGCAAGGCTACGCTAGGTTAGAGCATAGTACAGTAGAGTAGAGCTTGGTTAAGCTAAGCTAGGTTTTTCCTTGCTAGCATAAGCTAAGCTAGGGTAGGCTAGAGTAGAGTAGAGTAGTGCTCGATTCAACTAAGCTAGGATAGGCTAGAGTAGAGCAGAGCATAGTAGAGCAGAGTAAAGTAGAGTAGAGAAGAGTAGAGCATATTAGAAAATAATAGAGTAGAGTAGAGTAGAGTCTGAGTAGGGTCAAGTAGAGAATAGTGGAGTAAATTATAGTAGAGTAAGATTAGGTTAGGCTAGGCTAGGCTAGAGTAGAGGAGAGTAGCAAAGAGTAGAGTAGAACAAAGTGTAGCTTGGTTAGACTAGGCAAGGCTAGGATAGGCTAAAGTTGAGTAGAGTAGAGTAGAGTAGAGTAAAATAGCATAGAGGAGAGCGAAGTAGAGTAAAGTATAGTGGAGCATAGTAGAGTAGAATAAAGTAGTGTAGAGGAGAATAGAGGAGAGCAAAGTAGAGCATAGCAAAGTAGAGTAGAATAATAGAGTATATAAAGCAAAGTAGAGTAGAGTAGAGTAGTATAGAGAGAAGTATAGTAGAATAGAGTAGAGCAAAGCTAGGTTAGGCTTGGCTAGGATAGAGTAGAGTAGAGTAGAGTTGAGTGGAGTAGCATAGAGTAAAGTAGAGTAGAGTAGAGATAGGTTATGCTATGCTAGGATAGTGTATGCTAGGCTAGGCTATGCTAGGCTAGAGTAGAGTAGAGTGTAGTAGAGTATAGTATCTTAGAGCTAGATTAGGCTAGGTTTGGCTTGGCTAAGCTAGAGTAGAGTTGAGTAGAGTAGAGTAAAACAGAGTAGAGTAGTGTAGAGCTAGGTTAGGTTAGACTAAGCTAGGCTTGGCTAAGTTAGAGTAGAGTAGAGCAGAGTAGAGCAGAGCAGATCATTGGGAAGTAGAGCAAAGCATAGCAGAGTAAAGTAGAGTAGATTAGAGCATGGTTGGGCTAGGCGAAGTTAGGCTAAGCAAGGCTAGGCTAAGTTAGGCTAGGTTATGTCGAATAGTGTAGAGTAGAGTAGAGCTAGGTTAGCTTATGCTAGGCTAGGCTAAAGTTGAGCAAAGTAAAGTGGAGTCGAGTAAAGCAGAGCGGAGTAGAGTAGAATGGAGTAGAGTAGAGCAGATTAGAGCAAAGTAGAGTAGAGTAATATAGATTAGAGCAAAGCAGAGTAGAGTAGAGCTTGGTTAGGCTAAGCTAGGTTAGAGTAGAGTGGAGTAGAGTAGAGTAGAGTAGAGTAGAGCTTGGTTAGGCTAGGCTAGGCAAGGTTCGGCCAAACAATTTTTGAGTAGAGCATATTAAAGTATTGTAGAGTAGAGTAGAGCATAGTAGAGCAGAGTAGAGTAAAGTAGAGCAGAGTAGAGCAGAGCTAGGTTTGCTTAACCTAGGCTTGAGTATATTAGAGTAGAGTTAAGTTAGGCTAGTTTAGGTTAGTCAAAGTTAGAGTAGAGTAGAGTTTAGTTAAGCTAGGTTAGGTTATACTAGGCTAGGCTAGGTTAGGTTTGGCTAGGCTAGAGTAGAGTAATAGAGTAAAGTAGAGGTAGTTTAGGCTAGTTTTGGTTAGGTTAGCCTAGATTACAGTGGAATAGAGTAGAGTAGAGTAGTTTAAAGTAGAGAAGAGTAGAATTGAGCAGAGTAGAGTATAAAAAAAAATAACAGAGAAGAGCAAAGCATAACAGAGCAAAGCCTAGTAAAGACGAGTAGAGCATATTGAAGTAGAGTAGAGTAGAGCAAAGTAGAGTAGAGTAGTACAGAGCAAAATAAAGTACACTAGAGGAGAACAGAGTAGAGAATAGAAAAGTAGAGCAAAGAAAAGTAGAGAAGAGTAGAGTAGAGCAGAGTAGAGCAGAGCTCTGTTAGCTTAGGCTAGGCTAGAGTAGAGTAGTGTAGAGTAGAGTAGAGTAGAGTAGAGTAGACTATAGTAGAGCTAGTTAGGCTTGGTTAGACTTGGTTAGGATATAGTACAGTAGAGTAGAGTAGAGTATAGTAAAGTAGAGTAGAGTAGAGAAGAGTAGAGTAGAGTAAAGTTGAGTAGAGTAGAGTAAAGCATGGCTCAGTTGGGCTAAGTTAGTCTTGGCTCAGTAAGGCTATTACAGGTGAGGCTAGGCTAGAGAAGAGTAGACTATAGTAGAGCAGAGCTAGGATAGGCTAGGTAAGGCTACGCTAGGCAAGTCAAGGCTAGAGTAGAGTAGAGTAGAGTAGGGTAGAAATGAATAGAGGAGAGCCGAGTAGAGTATAGGAGAGTTAAGAGGAGTAGAGTAGAGTTAGGGTAGGCTAGGCTAGGCTTGAGTTGAGTAGAGTAGAGTAGAGTAGTGCTAGGTTAGCCTAAGCTAGGCTAGAGTATAGAGTAGAGGAGAGTAGAGAAGAGTAGAGTAGAGTAGAGCAGTGAAGAGTAGAGTAGAGTAGAGCAGAGCATAACAGAGCAGAGTGAGGTAGAGCAATGTTAGCTTAAGCTAAGCTAGGCTAGGCAAGGAAAGGCAAGGCTAAGATGGAGTAGAGTTGAGTGGAGTAGAGTAGAGTAGAGTATAATAAAGCATGGTTAGGCTTGGCTAGAGCAGAGTAGCATAGGGTACAATAGACTAGAGTAGAGTAAGGTAGAGTAGTGCTAGATTAGGCTAGGCTAAGCTAAGCTAGGCTAGGCTAGGCTGGAGTAGTGTAAATTAGAGTAGCAAAAAGCAAAGAAAGACAAAGCAAACTAGAAAAAAGTAGAGCAGAGCAAGGTAGAATAGAGTAGAGTAAGGCATAGTAGAGCAGAGCAAAGTAGAGTAAAGCAGAGTAGAGTAGAGCAGAGTAGAATAGAGCTAGGTTAGTCTTGGCTTAGCTAGACTAGAGTAGAGTACAATAAAGTAGACTAGAATAGAGTAGAATAAAGTAGAGAAGTTTGGAGCAGAACAGAGCAGAACAGAACATAGTAGACTAAAGTAGAGCTAGATCAGCCTAGGCAAGGTTAGGCTATAGTAGAGTAGAGTAGAGCTTGGTTAGGCTAGATAGGGCTAGGTTAAATTAGAGTAGAGTATAATAGAGTAGAGTAGACTAATGTAGGGAAGAGTATAATAGAGCACACCTAGGTTAGACTAGGCTACACAAGGATAGGCCACACTAAGGGAGGTTAGGCTAGACTAGTCTAGAGTAGAGTAGAGGAGAGCTAGGTTAGGCTAGGCTAGGTGAGGCTAGAGTAGGGTAGAGTAGATATAGTAGAGTAGAGTAGAGTAAAGTAGAGGAGAGGAGAGTAGAGCAGAGCAGAGCAGAGTAGAGTAGGCCAGAACTGTAGAGCAGAGTAATGTAGAGTAGAGTAGAGCAAGGTAGTGTAGAGCAGAGCAGAGCAAAGCAGAGTAGAGAATATTAGAGCTAAGATAGGCTAGGATAGGCTAGGATGGAGTAGAGTAGAATAGAATAAAGTTGAGCTGGGTTAGGCGAGCTTACGATAGGGTAAGCTATGCTAGTCTAGGTTAGGCAAGGCTAGTGTAGACTAGAGTAGAGTATTACAGAGTTGGATTAGGCTAGGCTAGAGTAGAGTAGAGTAGAAAAGAGTAAAGAAGAGTAGAGTAGAGTGGAGTGGAGTAGAGTGGAGTAGAGGAGAGTATAAGAGAGGAGAGTAGTGGAGGGGAGAGGAGAAGGAAGGAGAGTAGAGTAAAGCAGAGCATAGAAAAATAGAATAGAGCAAAGTATAGTAGAGCAAAGTAGAGTAGAGCTGAGTAGAGAAGACCATAATAAAGCAGAGAAGAGAGTAGTAGAGGAAAGTAGAGAAAAGTAGAGAATAGTGGAGCAGTGTAGAGTATAGTAGACCATAGTAGAGCAGAGTAGAGTTAAGTTAGGCTAGGCTAGAGTAGAGAAGGTTTGAGAAGAGTATAATAGAGTAGAATAGAGTAGAGTAGAGCTATGTTTGGCTAGGCTAGAGTACAGTAGAGTAGAGTAGAGTAGAGTAGAGAAGAGCAGACAAGAGCAGATCAGAGTAGAGTAGAGTAGAGAAGAGTAGAATTGAGAAGATTAGTATAGTGTATAGTAGAGCTAGGTTAGGCTAGAATAGAGGAGGGTATAGTAGAGTAAAGCTAGGTTAGGTTAGGCTAGGCTTGAGTAGAGTAGTGTAAAGTATAGTAGAATAGAGTAGAGCATAACAGAGGAGATCAGAGCAAAGTAGAGTAGAGCTAGGTTTGGCTAGGCTAGACTGGGTTAGGCTAGGTTAGGCTTGCCTAGGCTAGAGTTGAGTAGAGTGGAGAAAAGTAGAGTAGAGCTAGGTTTAACTCAGTTAAGTAAGGCTTAATTAGAGTAGAGTAGAGTAGAGTAGAGAAGACTATAATAGGGTATAGTAGAGTAGAGTAGAGCACAGCTAACTTAGCCTAAGCTAGGCTATGGTAGGCCAGAGTAGGCTAGGTTAGGCTAGGCTAGAGTAGGCTAGGTTAGGCTAGGCTTATAGTAAGTAGAGTAGAGTAGAGAAGAGCAGAGAATAGAAGAGTAGAGTAGTGAAGTGTATGCTAGGCGAGGTTAAGTTAGACTAGGCTAGTTAGGCTAATTTAGGCTATGCTAAAATAGTAGAGTAGAGTAGTGTAGAGCTAGGTTAGGCAAGGAAAAGCAAGGTTAGGCTAGGCTAGGATAGGATAGAGTAGAGCATAGTAAAGTGAAGATGAGCAAAGTAAAGTAGAGCAAAGTAGACAAGAGAAAAGTAGAGTAGAATTGAGTAGAGTAGAGCAAAGTAGAGTAGAGCTAGGTTATGCTAGGCTAGAAAAGAGTATAATAAGGCATAGTTGAGCTAGGTTAGGCTAGGCTAAGCTCAGGTAGGCTAGGCTATAGTTGAGTAAAGTGGAGTAGAGTAGAGTAAAGTAGTGTAGAGTAGAGTATAACTACTTTATGCTAGTCTAAGCTATGCTAAACTAAGCTTTAATGGAGTAGAGTGGAGTACAATAGAGCAGAGAGGAGTAGAGCATAGCAGAGTAAAGTAGAGGATAACAGAGTAGAGTAGAGCTATGTTAAGGTAGGCTACGATAAGCTAGAGTAGAGTAGAGCTAATTTAGGCTAGGCTAGGTTAGAGTGGAGTAGAGTAGGGTAGAGCAAAGTAGCATAGAGCAAAGGAGAACAAAAAAGAGCAGCACAATGCAAAGCAGAGTAGTGTATAATAGAGCAGAGTAGAGCAGAGCAAAGCATAGTAGAGCAAAGGAGAATAGAGTAGAGAAAAGAAAAGCAGAGTTGAGTACAGTAGAGCAGAGAAGAATGGAGCATAGTAGAGTAGAGCTAGGTTAGGCTAGAGTAGAGTAGAGTAGAGTAGGGTAGAGTAGAGTAGTGTAAAGCTAAGTTAGGCTAGGCTAGGGGGGCTACGCTCATGTAGGCTGGGCTTGGCTAGGCTAGGCTATAGTTGAGTAGAGTAGAGAAGGGCTACTTTAAGCAAGGCTAGGCTAGGGTAAACTAGGCTAAAGTAGAGTAGAGTAGAGTAGGGTAGAGCAGAGAATAGTAGAGCAAAGTAGAGTAGAGAAGATTAGAGTAGAGTAGAGTAGGCAGAGTAGAGCTAGGTTAGGATAAGCTAAGGTATAGTAGAGTAGAGTAGAGTAGAGCTAGTTTAAGCTTGGCTAGTCTAGGTTAGGTTAGAGTAGGGTCGAGTAAAGTAGAGTAGGGTAGAGTTGAATATAATAGAGTAGAGTAAAGTAGAGTAGAGTAGAGTAGAGTAGAGTATTATTGAGTGGAGTAGAGTAGAGGAGAGGAGAAGAGAGGGAAGGGGAGGATAATAGAGTAAAGGAGAGTAGAGGAAAGCAAATTTGAGTAGAGGAGATGGTAGCATAGTAAAGTGGAGTAGAGTAGAGTAGAATAAAGTAGGACAAAAAGAGCAGAGTAGAATAGAGTGGAGTAGTGTAGACTAGAGCTTGGTTAGGCCAAGTTGGGCTAAGCTAAAGTAGAGTAGAGTAGAGTAAAGCTGAGCTAGGTTAGGTAGGCTAGGCTAGGCTAAGTTAAGCTAAACTAGGCTAGGTTAGGGTATAATAATAGAGTAGAGTAGAGTAGATTAGAGCTAACTTAGGTTAGGTTAGGTTAGGCTAGGCTAGGCTAAGCTAGAGTAGAGAGTGTAGAGTAGAGTAGCATATAATAGAATAGAGTTGAGTATAGAAGAGAAAAATAGAGTAAGGTAGAGTAGAGGAGAGGAGAGCAGAGGAAAGCAAAGGAAAGAGGAGTATAGTAGAGTAGTAGAGTAGAGCATTGAATATATAGTAGAGTAGAGTAGAGTAAAGTAGAGTAGAGCTAGGTTTTCTATTTTAGGCTAGGCTAGGCTAGAGTAGGATAAAGAAGAGTAGAGTAGAGCTCGGTTAGGCTGGGCTAAGCTAGGCTAGGCTAGAGTAGAGTAGGATATAATAGAGTGAAGTAGAGTAGAGCTAGATTATGTTTTGCTAGGCTTGGTTAAGCTAGAGTATAGTGGAGTAGAGTAGAGTTGTGTAGAGTAATGTAGAGTAGAGCAGAGTAAAGTGGAGTAAAGTTGAGTAGAGTAGAGTAGAGTACAGTAGAGGAGAGGAAAGGACAGGAGAAGAGAGGAGAAGAGAGGAGTAGAGAGGTGAATAGAGGAGAGGAGAGTAGAGTAGAGTCGAGCAGAGCATTACAGAGCAGAGTAGAGAAGACCAGAGAAGTGTAAAGTAGAGCAGAGTAAAGTAAAGTAGAGCAGAGAGGAGTAGAGAAGAGTAACATAGAGCAGATCAAAGTAGAGCAGACTAGACTAGAGTAGAGAACAACATAGTAGCATAAGGGTGAGTGGAGTAGAGTAAAGAAAAGTAGAGCAAAGTAGAGTGGAGTAGAGCAGAGCAGAGTAGAGTAATTAGTAGGCTAGGCTAGGCTATGTTAAGCTTGGCTAGAGTAGAGTAGAGTAGAGTGGCATAGAATAGAGTAGAGCAGAGCTATGTTAAGCTAGGCTTGACAAGAGTACAATAGAGTAGAGTAGAGCATAGCAAAGTAGAGTAGAGCAGAGTAGAGTAGAGAAGAGTAGAGCCGAGCATAACAGAAGAAGCAGAGTTGAGTAGAGAAAACAATAGTAGAGTAGAGTAGAGCTAGATTAAGCTAGGCTAGGCTAGAGTAGAGTAGAGTAGAGTAAAATAGAGTAATATAGAGTAGAGCTAGGTTAGGTTAGGCTAGGCTAGGCTATGTTAGAGTAGAGTAGAGCAGAGTAGAGTAGAGTAGAGTAAAGTAAAAGAGAGTTGAGCAAAGTTAGGCTTGGCTAGGCTAGGCTAGGCAAGGGAAGGCTTGGCTAGACTAGAGAATAGTAGAGTAGAGTAGGGTGAAGAAAAGTAGAGTGGAGCTTGGTTAGGCTAGGCTAAGCAAGGCTAAAGTATGCTAGAGTAAATAAGAGTAGAGTAGAGTAGAGTACAGTAGAGTAAAGTATAACATAGCAAAGAAAATTAGAGTAGAGCAGAGTAGACTAGAGAAGAATAAAGTAGAGCAAGGTTAGGCTAGGCAAGAGTAGAGTAGAGTAGAATAGAGCTTAGTAGAGTAGAGTAGAGCTAGGTTAGGTTAGGCTTAGCTAGGTTAGGATAGACTAAAGCAGAGTAGAGTAGAGTAGAGCAAAGTAAAATTGTGTAAAGGAGAGCTATGTTAGGTTGGGTTAGGCTAGGCTATGCCTTGCTAGGCAAGGCTAGGCTAGAGTAGAGTAGACTATAGTCGAGTAGAGTAAAGCTAGGTTAGGCTAGACAAGGCTAGACTAGAGTTGAGTATAGTGGAGTATAGTAGAGTAGAGTAGAGTAGAGCAGAATAGAGTAGATCAGAGCAAAGCAGAGCATAGTAGAGCAAAGCTAGGTTAGGCTAGGCTAGAGTAGAGTAGAGTATAGTAGAGTGGAGTAGAGTGTATAATAGAGCTAGGTTAGGCTAGGCTAGGCTAGGGTAGGCTAGGTTAGGTTAGAGTAGAGTTAGGTTAGGTTAGGCTACGCTAGGCTAGAGTACAATGGTGCAGAGTATAATAGATTAGAGTAGAGTTGAGCAGAGTTGGGCAGAGTAGAGTAGAGCTGAGTAGTAATGAGCAAAGCTGAGCAGAGTTAAGCTAGGCTAGTTTAGGAAAAGGTAGGATAGGCTAGGCTAAGCTAAGAAAAGCAAGGTTAGAGAAGAGTAGAGTTGAGTAGGGCTAGGTTAAGTGAAATTAGGCAAAGTTATGTTAGGGTAGAGTGGAGTAGAGTTGAGTAGAGTAGAGTAGAGTAGACAAGAGTATAGTTGAGCTAGGTTAGGCAAGGCTATGTTATGTTGGGCTAGGCTAGGGTAGGCTAGGTAAGGCTAGGCTAGAGTAAAGTGGAGTAAAGTATAATAGAGTGTAGTAGAGGTTGGTTAGACTAGCTTATGCTAGTCTAGGCTAGGCTAGAGTAGAGTAGAGTACAGTAGAGTAGAGTAAAGTAGAGTAGAGTAAAGTAGAGTAGAGAAAAATAGAGTAGAGTAGAGCATAATAGAGAAGAATAGAGCATAAAAGGGTAGAGCTGAGAAGATTAAAGTTGAGAAGAGTAGAGCTTGTGTAGGCTAAGTTAGGCTATGTTAGTGTAGAGTACAGAAGAGTAGAGTGGAGTAGAGCTAGGTTAAGCTAGGCTAAGCTAGGCAAGGCTTGGATCGATTATGCTTTGCTCGAGTAAAGTAGAGTAGAGTAGTACAGAGTTGAGTAGAGCTGGATTAGGTTGGGCTAAGCAAGGCATGGCTAATGCATAGTAAAGTAGAGCAGAGTAGAGTAGAGGATAACATAACTAGGATAGGCTAGACAAGGTTAGGCAAGGCTCGATTAGGCTATGTTAGAATGGAGTAGAGTTGAGTATAGTATAATAGAGTAGAAAACAATAGAGCTAGGTAGGTTAGGCGAGGCTAGGCTAGAATATAGTAGAGTAGAGTAGAGTTAAGTAGAGTTGAGCAAAGTAGAGCTGAGCAGAGCAGAGTAGAGAAGAGAAGAGTAAAGTAGAGCAGAGCAGGGTAAAGCAGAGTAGAGAAGAGCAAAGTAGAGTAGAGTAGAGCAGAGCAGAGAAGAGTAGAGAAGAGCAAAGCTTAATTGGCTAAGCTAGGTTAGAGTAGTGTAGATATGGTAGAGTAGAATTTGGTTATGCTAGATTAGGCTAAACAAGGCTAAAGTAGAGTAGACGAAATTAGAGCAGATAAGAGAAGAGTAGAGTAGAGCAGAGCAAAGTAGAACAGAGTAAAGTAATGCAAAGCAGAGTAGAGAAGAGCAGAGTGGAGTAGAGCACAACAAAGTAGTGAAGAGTACAGTAGAGCAGAACAATGCAAAGTATAGTAGACAAGAGCAGAGTACAGTAGAGTAGAAAAGAGTAATGTAGAGTTAAGAAGAGTAGAGTACAATAGAGTTTGGATAGGCTAGGATATACTTGGCTAGGATAGGCTAGAGTGAGTAGAGCTAAGTTAGGCTAGGCTTGATAAGAGTAGAGTGGAGTAGAGGAGAGTAGAGGTAGGTTAGGTTAGGCTAGAGTACAATATAGTAGAGTATAGTAGAATAGAGAAGAGTAGAGTAGAGAGGAGTATAGTAAAGTAGAGTAGAGCAAAGTAGAGTAGAATAGAGCTAAACAGAGTAGAGAAGTGCAAAGCAAAGAAGAGCAGAGCATAATAAAAGAGTAAAGTAGTATAATATAGAGTAGAGTAGAGCAAAATAGTGTAGAGCTGAGCAGAGTAAAGCCAAGTAGAGCAGAGCCGAGCTAGGTTATTCAATGCTATGCTATGCTAGGCTAGGCTAGCTAGAGTAGAGTAGAGTTGAGTAGAGCTCAATTAAGCTAAGATATGCTAGGGGAGGCTAGCAAGGCTAGGCTAGGCCAAGAAAGAGTAGAGTAAAGTTGAGTAGACTATAGTAGAGCTAGATTAGGTAATGCTAAGCTTGGATGGGCTAGAGTAGAGTAGACTAGAGTTGAGTAGAGTAGAATAAGGTAGAGTAGAGTAGAGTAAAGCATAATAGAGCAAAGTAGAGTAGAGGAGAGGAGAGGAGAGGTGAGGAGAGGAGAGGAGAGGAGAGCAGAGTCGAGCAGAGCATAGTAGAAAAGAGTAGAGTAGGTTAGAGAAGAGCATAATAGTGTGGAGTGGAGCACAGCAAAGTAGAGAAGAGTAAAGAAGAGCATTGTAGAGTGGAATAAAGTAGAGCAAAGTGGAGTAGACTAGAATAGAGTATTAAAGAGCATAATAGAGTAGAGGAGGGCAGAGCAGAGTTGAGAAATTATAGCAAAGAAGAGTATAGTAGAGTAGAGTAGAGTTGAGTAAAGAAAAGCTAGGTTAAGCTAGGCTAAGTTTGGCTAGAGTATAGTAGAGTAGAGTAGAGTAGAGCAGGGTTAGGCTAGCTAAGCTAGAGTATAATAGAGTAAAGTTGAGTAGAGTAGAGTAGAGCGTAGGAGAGTAGAGTAGAGTAGAGCAAAGTAGAGCAGAGTAGAGCATAGTAGAGCAAAGAAGAGCAAAGCAAAGTAAAGTAGAGTAGAGTTAGGTTAAGCTAGGCTAGGCTAGATAAGGCAAGCCTAACCTAAAGTAGTGTAGAGTAGTGTATAGTAAAGTCAAGTAGAGTAGAATAGAGTAGAGTATATTAGTGTAGTGTAGAGTAAGATAGACTAAAGTAGAGTAGAGCAAAGTTAGGTTAGGCTAGGAATGGCTAGGCTAAGGATGGCTAGGCTAGGCTAGGATAAGCCAGAGTAGACTATAGTAGAGTAAAGTAAAGTAAAGTAGAGTTAGGTTAGGCTAGGATGGGTTAGGCTAGGCTAGGATAAAGAAAGCTAGAGTGGACCAGACTAGAGTACAGTAAAGTAGAGTAGAACTAAGTAAAGTAATGCAAAGAAGAGAAGAGTAGAGCAAAATATACAGAGCAGACCAAAGTAGAGTATAACAGAGTAGAATAGAGAACAACAGAGCAAAGAAAATAAGAGTAGGGCAGAGCAGAGTAGAGTAGAGTAGAGAAAAGCTAGGTTAGGCTACGCTAGGCTTGGCTAGGCTCGGTTAAGCTAGAGTAGAGTAGATTAGAGTGGAGTAGGGAAGAGTAGAGAATAGCAAAGTAGAGCAGAGTAGAGTAGAGAAGAGTAGAACAGAGTAGAGTAGAGCAGAGTAGAGTATAGCAGAGCAGAGTAGAGCAGTGTAGGGCAAAACAGAGAAAAATAGAGTAGATTTGAGTAGAGTAGAGTATAGTAGATAAGAGAAAATCATAGTAGAGCAAAGAAGAATAGAGTAGGGCAAAGTTAGGCTAGGCTTGGCTTTGCTAGGCTAACCTAGGCTAGAGTAAAGTGGAGAAGATTATTATAAAGTAGAGTAGAGTACAGTAGGGCAGAACAAAGTAGAGTAGAGTAAAGTAGAGCACAGTAAGGTAATGGAATAGAGTAAAGCATAGTAGAGTAGAGTAATGCTAGGTTAGGCAAGGCTTGGCTAGGCTAGGTTAGAGTAGAGTTGAGTAGTGCAGAGTAAAGTTAAGAAGACTAGAGTAGAGGAGAGTAGAATAGAGTAGAGCAAAATGAAACAGAGTAGAGTAGTGCAGCACAGAGCATGGTAGAGTAGAGCAGAGCTAGGTTATGTTCAGCGAGGCTAAGCTAAGCTAGGAAAGAGTAGAGTAGAGTTATGTTAGGCTAGGCTAGAGTAGAGTAGGGTAGAGCAGAGAAGAGTAGAGCTAGGCTAGGCTAGATTAGAGTATAGTAGAGCTAGGTAGGCTAGGCTAGGTTAGAGTAGAGTAGAGTAGAGTAGAGCATATTAGAGTAGAGCTACAATAAAATAGAGTATATAACTAGGTTAGGCTAGATTAAGCTAGGCTGTATTTGTCTAGGTTAAACATGGCAAGGCTAAGCTAGGCTAGAGTACAATGGAGTAGAGTGGAGTAGAGTAGAGTAGAGCTAAGTTAGGCTTGGTTAAGCAAAGCTAGAGTACAATAGAATAGATTAGAGTAGAGAAGAGTAGGGGAGAGCAAAGTAGAGCAATATTGAGTAGTATAGAGCAGAGGAGAGTAGAGTAGAGTTGAGTGGAGTAGAGTAGAGCAATAAAAAGAAGAGCAGAGCATAGTAGAGTACAGAAGAGCTAAGTTTGGCTAGGCTAAGCTAAGCTAAGCTAGAGTAAAGTATATTATGGTAGAGCTAGGTTAAGCTAGACTATGCTAGACTAAGTTAGAGTAGAGTAGAGTAAAGTTTAGTAGAGTAGAGCTACGTTAGGTTAGGCTAGGGTAAGCTAACCTAGGCTAGGCTATAGTTGAGTAGAGTAGAGTAGAGTAGAGTAGAGTAGAGCAGAGTAGAGTTCATTTAAGCTAAGCCAGGCTAGGCTAGAGCATTACAGAGTAGAGTTAAGCATAATAAAAAAGAGCAAAGCAAAGTAGAATAGAGTAGAGCATAGTAGAAAAGAGCAAAGTAGAGTAGAGTAGATAAGAGTAGAATAGAGCAGAGCAGAGTAGAGTAGAGTAGAGCTTGGTTAGGCTAAGCTAGCTAGGTTAAGCTAGGTTAGAGTTAAGTAGAATAGAGTAGAGTAGAGTGGAATAGAATAGAGTAGATTATATTAGAGTAGAGTAGAGTATATTAGAGATAGGTTAATCTAGGCTAGGAAGGGCAAGGCTAAGGTAAGCGAGGCTAGGCTAGAGTAGAGTAGAGTAGAGCTCGATTAGGTTATTGTTGGCATCGCTAGGCAATGCTAGTGTAGAGTAGAGTAGAGTCGAGCAAAGTGGGGCAGAGAAAACTAGTGGAAAACAAAGAAGAATAAGGCAGAGCAGAGCGAAATAGAGCAAAGCATAGATGAGCAAAGCAGGGTAGAGAAGATTAGAGCTAGGTTATGCTAACCTAGGCAATGTTAGGCTAGGTTAAAGTAGAGTAGAGTATAGTATAGTTGAGTAGGTTAGAGTAGAGAAGAGGTTAGCAAAGTAGAGTAGAGAAGAGCAAAGTAGAGCAGAGTAGGCAGAGCAGAATAGAGTAGAGCAAAGTAGACTAGAGCAGAGTTGAGCAGTGTAGAGTAAAGTAGCACTAGGTTAGGTTTTGCTAGGCTAGGTTTGGCTAGGCTAGGATATGTTAGAGTTGAGTAAAGTTGAGTAGAGAAGATTAGATTAGAGTACAGTAGAAAAGAGTAGAGTATAGTATTGTATAATAGAGTAAAGTAGAGTAGAGTAGAGCAAGGTTTATCAAGGGTAGATAGAGCTAGGATATGCCAGGCTTAGTTAGGTTAGGCTAGAGTTTATTATAGTAGAGTAGTGTAGAGTAGAGGAGAGTAGAGCTAGGTTATGTAAGGCTCAGCAAGGCTAAAGTAGTAGAGTAGAGAAGAGTAGAATAGAGTAGAGAAGAGCATAGTAGAGCAGAGTATAGTAGAATATAGTGAGTAGAGTAGAGCAAAGTGGAGCAAAGTAAAGCAGAGCAGAGTAGAGTAGAGTAGAGCAGTGCAGAGCAGAGTAGAGAGTAGAGCTGAGCTAAGTTAGGCTACGCATAGCTAGGCTAGGCGAGGCTTGAGTAGAGTAGAGTGGAGTGTAGGGTGGAGTGGAGCAGAGCAGAGCACAGTAATAAAATATAGAGCAGAGCATAGTAGATTAGAGTAGAGCAAGTTTAGGCTTGGCTAGGCTAGGCTAGAGTAGAGTGTAATAAGGTAGAGGTAAGTTATGCTATACTGGGCTATGCTTGGTTAGAGCAGAGTAGAGTAGAGTAGAGTAGAGTAAAGTATAGTACAGTAGAGTAGAGAATAAAAGAGTGTGGTAGAGCAAGGTTAGGCTAGGCTAAGCTAAAGTATGTAGAGTAGAGTAGAATAGAATTGAGTAGAGCAAAGTGGTGTAGAGTAGAGCAGAGTAGAATAGAGCTAGGTTTGGCAAGGCTAGGCTAGGCTAGAGTAGAGTAGAGCAAAGTAGAGTAGAGCTACGTTCGACTAGGCAAGGCTAGGCTAAGTTTGAGCAGAGTAGAGTGGAGTAGATTAGAATACAGTAAAGCAGAGTTAAGTAGAGTAAACCTAGGTTAGGTTGGGTTAGGTAAGGCTAGGCTTTGCTAAGGTTGGCTAAGCTAGGCTAGAGTAGAGTAGCATAGAATGGAGTGGAGGATTTGAGTAGAGTAGAGTATAGCTAGAATAGGCAAGCCTAGGCTAGGTTATGCTAAATAAGGCTAGAGTAGAGTACAATAGAGTAGAGAAGAGTAGAGCAGAGTAGAGCAGAGTAGAGAAGTGTAGAGTAGAGTAGAGAGAGTAGAGCAGAGTAGAGAATAATAGAGCATAGTAGGGCTAGGTTAGGCTAGGCTAGGCTTGGTTAGAGTAGAGTAGAGTAGAGTAAAGTATAGTAGAGTAGAGTAGAGAAGAGTAGAGTAGAGCTAGGTTAGGCTAGGCTTAACTAGAGTGTGATAGAGTAAAGTAGAATAGAATAGAGCATAGCAGAGTAGAGTAGTGTCGTTTAGAGCAGAGTAGAGCTAGGTTTAGCCAGGCTAGGTTAGGAAAAAGTAGAGAAGAGCAGAGTAGAGTAGGGTTATGTTCGACTAGGCTTAGCTAGGCTAAGCTAAAGTGGAGTAAAGTAGAGTAGAGTAGAGTAGATTTGAGTAAAGTTAAGTTGAGTAGAGTTAGGTTAAGCTAAGCTAGGCTAGGCTAGGCTTTGGTAAGGTTTGCTATGCTTGGCTAGAGTAGAGTAGAATAGAGTAGAGTGGAGTATTTTAGAGTAGAGTAGATTAGAGATAGAATAGGCTTGGCTAGGTTAGGTTATGCTAAACAAGGCTAGAGTAAAGCATAACAGAGTAAAGAAAAGTAGAGTGGAGCAGAGAAGAGAAGAGAAAAGCAGAGCAAAATAGAGTAGAGCAGAGTAAAGCAGAGCAGAGCAAGGCTAAGTTAGGCTAGGCTAGGCTAGGTTAGGGTATAGTAGAGTAGAGTAATGTAGTGTAGAGTAGAGTAGAGCTAGGTTGGGCTACGCTAGGCTAAGCTAGGATTTAATCGAGTAGAATAGAGTACAGTAGAGTAGAGTGGAGTAGAGTAGAGTAGAGTAGAGTAGTGTAGAGTAGAGCAGAGCTAGGGTGGGCTAGGCTAGGCTAAGCAAGGATTTAGTCGAGTAGAACAGAGTACAGAAGAGTAAAGTAGAGTAGATTAGAGTATAGTATAGGAGAGTAGAGTAGATCAAGGTTAGGCTAGGCTCGGTTAGGCTATGCTAGAATAGGTTAGGTAAGACTAGAGTAGAGCAGAGTAGATTATAGTTGAGTAGAGTAGAGTAGAGCAGAGCTAGATTAGGCTTTCTTGGCTAGGCTAGAGTAAAATAGAGTAGAGTAGAGCATAGCAAAGAAGGGTAGAGCAGAGTAGAGTTAGGATAGGCTAAGCTTAGCTAGGCTACGCTTAGCTAGGCTTGAGTAGAAAAGAGTATAGTAGAATAGAGTAGAGTAGAGTTTAATAATGTAGAATGGAATAGAGTAGAGTAGAGTAGAGTAAAGCTAGGTTAGGGTAGGTGAGCCTAAGCTAGGTTAAAGTAGAGTAGTGTAGTGTAGAGTAGAGTAGATTAATGTAATGTAGAGTAAAGGAGAGTAGAATAGAGTAGAGGAAAAGATAACAGAGAAGAGTCGAATAAAGCAGAGTAGAGTAGAGCAGAGAAGAGCAACATAGAGCAGAGTAGAGCAGACCTAGGTTTGGGTCGACTAGGCTAGGCTAGAGAAGAGTGGAGTAGAGTTAGGTTAGGTTAGCATAGGCTAGGATAAGTAAGACAACAGTAGAGAAGCATTGACTAGACTAGTGTTGAACGTAGCAAAGTAGAGCAGAGTAGAGCTAAGTTAGGCTAGGCTAGACTTGAGTAGAGCTAGGTAGGTTAGGCTAAGCTAGGTAAGGCTAAAGTAGAATAGAGTAGACTAGAGTAGAGTAGAGCATATTAGAGTAGAGTAGAGTAGAGTAGAGTAGAATGAGGTTAAGCTAGGCAAAGGTAGGATAGGTTAGGCTAGGCTAGAGAATAATAAAATAGAGTTGAGAAGAGTAGAGAAGAGCTAGGTTAGGTTAGGCTGGAGTACAATAGTGTAGAGTAGAGTAGAGAAGAATAGAGTAAAGTAGAGTAGAGCAAAGTAGAGTTGAGTAGAGCAAAGTAGAGCAGAGTTGAGCAGAGCATAGCAGAGCAATAATAAGCAGAGCCGAGTACAGCAGTGTAGAGTAAAGTAAGGTTAGGCTAAGCTAGGTAAGGCTAAGCTAGGCTAGGTAAGGCTATGCTAAACATGAGTAGAGTAGAGTAGGGTAAAGCAAGGTTAGGCTAATAGAATGGAGTAGAGCAGGGTAGAGTAGAGTAGAGTAGAGTGGAGCAAGGTTAGGGAAGGCTAGGCTAGACGAGGGTAAGCTAGGTTAGGCTATGTTAGAGTTGAGTAGAGTAGAGCAGAGAAGAGCTCAGTTAGGCTAGGCTAGGCTAGGCTAGGCTAGCCTATGCTAGAGTATAGCAGAGTAGAGGTTAGTAGAGCAAAGAAGAGCAAAGCAGAACAGAGAAGAGCAAAGTAGAGTAGGGTAGAGCAAAGCAGAATAGAGTAGAATAGAGTAGAGTAGTGCAGTTTAGAGCAGAATAGAATAGAGCTAGATTATGCAACGCTAGGTTAGGCTAGGCAAGGGTAGGCTAGGTTAGAGTTTATTAGGGCAGAGTAAGTAGACTAGAGTAGAGTATGGTAACATAGAGTAAAGTAGAGTAATGGAGAGAAATGGAGAGGGAAGGAGAGGAAAGTAAAAAAGAGGAGAGGAGAGCAGGTTAGAGTAGGGCAGAGTAGAGTAGAGCAAAGTAGAGCAAAGAAGAATAGAGCAGAGTAGAGCAGATTAGAGAAGAGATTAATGGAGTAGAGATGAGCAAAGCTAGTTTAGGTTAAGCTAGGCTAGAGTAGAGCAGAGTAGAGTAGAGTAGAGTAGAGCAGAGCCAAGCTTAGTTAAGTTAGGTTATGCTAGGCAAAGCTAGGCTAGGCTATAGTAGAGTAATAGAAAAAAGTATAGTAGAGTAGAGCTAAGTTAGGTTAGGTTAAGCTTTGTAAGTCTAGGCTAGAGTAGAGTAGAGCAGAGTAGAGTATAGTAGAGTAGAGCAGAGTAGAGCAGAGTAAAAAAAGTAGAGTAGAGAAAAGTAGAGTAGAGTACAGTTAGATTAGGCTAGGCTAGGCTAGGTTAGGTTAGAGTAGAGTAGAGTATAGTAAAGTAGAGTTGAGTAGAATAGAGTAGAGTAGAGTAGAGCTAGGTTAGGCTAAGCTAGTTTAAGGTCAGTTAAGCTTGGCTAAGCTAGGCTAGAGTAGAGTTTAGTATATTAGAGTAGTGGGGAGTTGAGTTAGGTTAAGTAAGGATATGTTAGAGTATAGTAGAGCAGAGTAGAGTAGAGTAGTGTAGAGAGTAGAATAGAGTAGAGTATTGTAGAGATAGGTTAAACTAGGCAAGGCTAGTGTAGAGTAGTGTAGAGTAGAGTAGAGTAGAGTAAAGTAAAGTATAGTAGAATAGAGCTCAATTAGGCTAGGTTAGGCAAGGCCAGAGTAGAGTAGAGTAGAGTAGAGCAGACTAGAGTAGAGCAGAGTAGAGTGGAGTAGAGTAGAGCTGAGCAGAGTTGAGTAGAGCATAGTAGAGCAAAGTAGAGTTGAGCAAAGCGGAGCAGACCAGAGTAAAGCTAGGTTAGGCTAAGCTAGACTAGGTTAGGCTAGGTTATAGTAGAGTAGAGTATATTATAATGGAGTAGAGTAGAGTAGAGCAAGGTTAGGTTAGGCTATGCTAGGCTTGGTTAGGTTAGGCTAGGTTAAGTAGAGTAGAGTAGAGTGGAGTGGAGTAGAGGAGAGCTTGGTTAGGTTAGGCTAGGCTAGGCTAGGCTATGCTTTTTTAAAGTTAGTTAGAGTTGAGTAGAGCAGAGCAAAGAAGAATAGAGAAAAGTAGAGCAAAGAAGAGTAGAACAAAGCAGAGTAGAGTATAGTAGAGCAGAGTAGAGCTAAGTTAGGCTGGGCTAGGGTTGAGTAGAGTTAAGTAAAGTAGAACTAGGTTAGGTTAGGCTATGCCAGGCAAGAGTATAGTAGTGTAGAGTAGAGAAGAGTAGAGTAGAGCTGAGAAGAGCATGGTAGAGTACGTTAGAGTATAGCATAGTAGAGCAGAGCTATATTAGGTTTTCCAAGGCTAGAGGAGTAGAGTAAAGTAGAGTACAGTATAGTAGAGTAGAGCTTTGTTAGGCTATGCTGAGTTAGGTTAGGCTAAACTAGGCTAAATTAGAGTAGAGTAGAGTATAGTAGAGTAGAACAAAGCACAGTAGAGTAAAGCAAAGTAGAGTAGAGTAGAGTAGAGCATAGCAGAGTATAGCAGAGCATAGCATAATAGAGTAGAGCATAGTTAGGTTAGGCTAGGCTAAGCTATAGCAGTGTAGAGTAGAGCTAACTTTAGCTAAACTAGGCTTTGTTAGGGTAGCATAGAGTAGAGTGGAGTAGACTAGAGGAGAAGAGAGTAGAGTAGAGGAGAGTAGAATTATGTTATTTTAGGTTAAGCTTGGTGAGGTTATGCTAGGTTTGGGTAGGTTAGGCTACGGTAGAGTAGAGTCAAGTAGAGTAGAGCAGAGTAAGGTTATGCTAGGCTAGGCTAAGCTAGGTTATGTTAAAATAGAGTAGAGTAGAGTAGGGTAAAGTAGAGTAGACAATAGCATAGTAGAGTAGAGTAGAGCAGAGCATAGTAAGGGTAGAGTAGAGCCGAGCAGAGTAGAGTAAAATAGAGTAGAGTAGACTAGAGGAAGGTTAGGCAAGGTTAGCCTAGGGTAGGCGAAGTTAGGGTAGATTAGAGTAGAGTAGAAAAAAGTTAGGCTAGGCTAGGCTAGAGTTTAATATAGTAGAGTAGAGTAGAGCAAAGTAGAGTAGAGCAGTAGAGCAGATTAGAGCTGAGCAGAGCAGAGCTAGGTGAACTTAGGCAAGGGTTGGCTGAACTAAGCTAGGCTAGAGTAGAGTAGAGTCAAGTAGAGTAGAGTAGGGAAGAGTATAGTGGAGTAGAGCTAGGTTGGGCTAGGCTAAGTATGAGTAGAGTATATTAGAGAATAGTAGAGTACAATAAAGAGTAGTGCCAGGTAAGGATTGGCTAGGGTAGCCTATGCTAGATTAGGTTAGGCAAGAGTATAGCAATATAGAGTAGAGTAGACTAGAGTAAAGCTAGGTTAGGCTAGGCTAGGCTAAACAAGGATAGAATAGAGTAGAGTACATAAGAGAAGAGTAGAGCAGGAAGAGTAGAGTAGAGTAGAGTGAAGCAGAGTAGAGTAGAGTAAAGAAGAGTAGAGCCAAGTTAGGCTTGGGTTGGCTACGCTAGAGTAGTATAGAGCAAAGTAGAGTAAGGTTAGGTTTGGCTAGGCTAAGTTAGAGTGGTTAGGCTAGGCTATGCTAGGCTAATCTAGGATAGAGTTTAGTAGAGTAGAGCAAAGCAGAGTAGAGTAGAGTAGGGAAGAGCATAGTAGAGTATACCAGAAAAGAGCATAACAAAGTAGAAAAGAGTACAGTAGCATAGAGTAGAGCAGAGTAGAGCTTGGTTAGCCAAACTTAGGCAAAGCAAGGCTATGCTAGGTTAGACTAGTTGGAGTAGAGTATAGTAGTGTAGAGTAGAGTAGAGAAGAGCAGAGTAGAGTAGAGTAAAGTAGAGTAAAGTAAACAAGAGTAGAACATAGTAAAGCAGACAAGAGTAGAGTACAATCGAGTAGTGCAAAAAAGAGTAGAAGAGCAAAACTGAGATATATAGAGTAGAGCAGAGATGAGTAGAGTAGGGAAGAGCAGAGCTTAGCAAAGCAGAGCAGAAAAGAAAAGAGCAAGGTTATGTTAGGGTAGGCTTGGTGGGGCAAGTCTAGGTTAGAGTAGAGTACAGTACAGTAGAATAAAGTAGAGCTAGGTTAGGCTAGGATAAACTAGACTAGAGTAGAGTGGACTAGAGTTGGAAAGAGTAGAGCTAGGTTAGGCTAGACTTGGTTAGAGTACAATAGAATAGAGTAGAGTAGAGTAGAGCAGAGTAAAGCAGTGTAGAGTAGAGCAGGGCATTATAGAGCAGAGTAGAGTAAAGCAAAGTAGAATAGAGAATAGAAGAGTAGAGTTAGGTTAGACTACGCTAAGTTATGCTTGAGTAGAGTAGAATAGAGTAGTGTAGAGTAGATTAGAGATTAGTAAGGTCAGGTTATGCTAATTAGGCTAGGCAAGGCTAGGCTAGGCTGGGCTCGAGTATGATAGCATAGTAGAGTAGAATATTGTTAGAGTAGGCTAGGCAAGGTTAGGCTAGACTAGAATAGAGTGGAGTAGAGTAGAGTAGAGTATGATAGAGCAGAGTAGAGTAGTGCATAGTAGAGTTTAGCATAGTGGAGCAGAGTAGAGCAGAGCTAAGTAGAGATAGAGCAGAGTAGAGTAGATCAAAGCTAAGGAGAGCATAGTTGAGAAGAGAAAAGCAGAGTAGAGCATAGTAGACCATAGTTAGGTAAGGTTGGTAAGATTAGCTTAAATAGAGTAGAGTAGAGTAGAGTAGAGTAGATTATGGTAGAGTGGAGTAGAGTAAAGTAGAGCTAGGTTAAGCTAGTCTAGGCTAGGTTAGAGTAGAGTGGAGTAGAGTAGAGTGGGCTAGAGTAGTCTATACTAGACTAGATTGAAGTAGAGTTGAGTAAAGTGGAGTAGGGTAGAGTAGAGTAGAGTAAAGTTTTGCTAGGTTTGGCTGGCCTAAGCTTGGCTTGGCTAGGCCAGGCTAGGTAAGATTAGGGTAGAGTAGAGTAGAGTAGTTTAGAGTAAAGCAACAAAAAATTAGGTTAGGCTAGGCTAGGCTTGGCAAGGCTAAGCTAGGCTAGAGTAGAGTAGAGTAGAGGTTAGCAGAGCAGAGCAGGATAGAAATGAGCAAAATAGAGCAGAGAAAGGCAGAGCAATGTAGGGCAAAGTCAAGCATAGCAGAGTAGGGTAGAGTAGAGTAGAGTAGAACAGCATAGAGCTAGGTTAGGCTGGGCTAGAGTTGAGTAAAGTAAAGTAGAGTACAGCTAGGTTAGGCTAGGCTTGGCTATGCAAAGCTTGGCTTTGGTAGGATAAGCTATAGTAGGGTACATTAGAGTAAAGTCGAGCTAGTTTAGGCTAGGCGAGGCTTGGTTAGGCTAAATTAGGCCAGTGTGGAGTAGAGTAGAGTAAAGTAGAGCATAGTAGAGTAGAGAAAAGAAGAGTAAAGCAGACTAGATTAGTGCCGAGCAGACCAAAGTTGGGCTAGGTTAGAGTAGAGTAGACTAGGTTAGTGTCGACTAAGCTAAGCTAGGTTAGAGTAGAGTAGAATAGAGTGGAGAAGTGTAGAGAATAGTAAAGTAGAGTGCAGTAGAGTAAGGTAAAGTAGAGAAGTGTTGAGTAGAGTAGAGTAGAGTAGAGTATAGTAGAGGAGAGGAGAGGAGAGCAGAGGAGAGTAGATCAGAGTAGAGAAGGGGAGAGAAGTGTAGAGCAGAGTAGAGTATAATAGAGTAGAGCTAAGCTAGGTCAGGTTAGGCTAGGCTAGGCTAAGCTAGGATGGGCTAGAGAGGAGTAGTAGAGTAGATTAGAGTAGAGGTAGGTTAGGCTAGGTCTAATTAGGCTTCGTGAAGCTTGGCTAGAGTATAGTAGAGTAGAGTATTTTAGAGTAGAGTAGAGTATAGTATAGTATAATAGAGAAGAGTAGAGCAAAGTAGAGTAAGGTAGAACAGAGCAAAGAAGAGTAGAGTAGAGTAGAGCTAGGTTAGGCTAGGCTAAGTTAGGCTTGAGTACAATAGAATAGATTAGAGTAGAGTAAAGTGGGGTAGAGATGAGCAAGATCAGGTTAGGCTCGGTTAGGCTCGGCAAGGCTAGGCTAGGCAAGGCTTGAGTAGCAGAGTAGAATAAAGTAGATTAGAGTTAGGTTAGGCTAGGCAAGGTGAAGCTAGATTAGAGTAGAGTAGAGTAGAGTATGATAGAGCAGAGCTGAGTAGAGCAGAGTAAAGTAAAGCATAGATGAGCAGAGTAGAGTAGAGCAAAGAAAAGCTAAACAGAGACAAGCATCACAGAGTAGAGAAGAGTAGAATAAAGCTAAGGAGAGCAAAGCAGAGAAAAGAAAAGAAAAGTAGAGTATAGTAGAACATAGCTAGGTTAGGTTGGTAAGGCTAAGCTAGATAGAGTAGAGTAGAGTAGAGTAGAGTAGAGTAGAGTAGAGTAGGGTGGAGTTGAATATAGCTAGGTTAGGTGAGGCTAGGCTATGCTAGGTTGGAGTAGAGTAGAGCTGGGTAGAAACGGCAAAGTAAAGTAGAGTAAGGTAGAGCAGAGCAGAGCATAGTAAAGCATAGAAGAGTAGAGCAGAGTACAACAATGTAGAGCTATGTTAAGCTTAATAATGCTAGGTTAGTCTAGGCTACAAGGTGAGGCTAGGCTATTCAAGGTTATGGTAGGTTAAGGTAGGATAGGCTAGGTTAAGTAAGAGTAGAATAGAGCAGAGTAGTATAGAGTAGCATAGAGCTATGTTAGGCTTAGCTAGGTAAGAGTAGAGTAAAGTAGAGTAGAGTATAGTAGTATATAGTAGAGTAGAGTAAATTAGAGTAAGGCCAAGCTAGGTTAGGTGAGGTCAGGTTTGGATAGGTTAAGCTAAATTAGGCTAGACTAGGCTAGGCTAGGTCTGGCTGGGCTAGGCTAGGCTGAGCTTGAGTCAAGTAGAGTAGACCAGAGTAAAGTAGAGTTGAGCAGAGTACATTATAGAATAACTGAGTAAGGCTATGATTGCTTAGGCTAGGCTAGGGAAAGATAGGATAGGCTAGAGTAGAGTAAAGTTGAGTCAAATAAAGCTAATTTAGGCTTAGCTATGCTAGAGTAAAGTAAAATAGAGTAGAGTAGAGTAAGGCTAGGGTAGGCATGGCTACGCTAGGCAAGGCTAGTGCAGTGTAGAATAGAGTAGGGTAGACTAGAGTATAGTATGGCTGGGCTATGTTTTGTTATGTTAGACTGAGGTAGGTTAGGCAAGGCTAAGTTAGGTTAGGGTAGAGTAGAGTAGAGTGGCATAGAGCTAAGATAGGCTTAGCTAGGCTAGAGTGGAATAAAATAGAGTAGAGTAAAGTATAAGAAGGTTAGGCTAGGCTAAGCAAGGTTAGGTTAGGTTAGGCTAGGCTAGAATAGAGTAGAGTAGAGTAGAGTAGAGTTGGGTAGAGTATAATGAGGTTGGGCTAGGCTATGCTAGGTTGGCTAGGCTAGGATAGGTTAAGTTAGAGTGAATTTTAGGAAAGTAGAGGAGCATAGAGCTAAGTTATGCATAACTAGGCTATAGTAGAATAAAATATTATAGAGTATAATATAGTAGAGTAAACTAGAGTAGAGTAGAGCATAGTAGAGCAGAGTAGAGAAGAGCATAACATAGAAGAGCAAAGTAAAGTAGAATAGAGCAGAGCAGAGTAGAGCACAATAGAGTAGAATAGAGTAGAGGAGAGAAAAGTAGAGTAGAGCTAAATAGAGTAGCACAGATCAAAGTAAAGTAGAGTAGAGTAGAGAAAAATAGAGTAGAGTAGAGCAAGGCTGAGTAGAGCTTAGGTGAGGTTCGGCTAGGCTAGGCTAGATTAGGCTAGATTAGAATAGAGTAGAGTAGGGTAGAATAGAGTATAGTAAGGCTAGGTTAGACTAGGTTGGGTTCGGCTAGGCTAGGTTAGGCTAGGCAAAGCTAGGTTAGGTGAGGTTAGGATAGAGTAGAATATAGTAGAGTAGAGTAGCATAGAGCTAAGTTAGGCTTCACAAGGCAAGAGTAGAATATAATAGAGTAGAGTAGAGTCGAGCCTAGGTGAGGTTAAGCTAGGCTAGGCTAGTCAAGAGTAGAGTATAGTAGAGCTAGGTAAAGTAGTGTATAGTATGGCTAGGTGAGGCTAAGCTATGTAAGGCTATATTTGGCTAGAGTAGAGTAAAGTAGCATAGAGCTAGGTTAGGCTTAGTTAAGCTAGAGTAAAGTAGGGTAAGGTTATGCTAGGCTAGGTGAGGTTTGCTTAGAATAGGTTAGGCTAGGCTCTACTTGGTTATGTTAAGCTAGGCTAAGCTAAACAAGGCTAAGCTAGGCATGACTAGGTTAGGCTATGGTAGGCTAGGCTAGGCAAAGTAAGAGTAGAGTAAAGTAGAGTCGAGTATAATAGAGTAGTGTAGACTATAGTATAGTAAGGCTGGGTAAGGCAAGGTTTGGTTAGGTTATGCTAGGCTAGGCTAGGCTAGGCTAGGTTAGGCTAGAGTAGAGTAGGGTAGAGTAAAGTAGTACAAAGCTTGGTTAGTCTTAGCTAGGTTAGAGTAGAATAAAATATAGTAGAGTAGAGTAGAGTAGAGTAGAGTTTGCCTAGACTAGGCTAGGTGAGGTTAGGTTAGGCAAGGATAGGTTTGGCTAGGCTAAGCTAGGCTAGGTTAGAGTAGGGTAGGGTAGAGTAGAGTAGAGTAGAGTAAAGTAGACTAGAGTAGAGTAGGGTAGAGTGGAGTATAGTAGTGTAGAGAAGAATATAATAGAGTATAGTAGAGTAGAGTAGAGTACAGTAGGATAGAGCTATGTTAGGCTTAGCTAGGTTAGAGTAAAATAAAATAGAGTAGATTAAAATAGAGTAGAGTAGAGTAAGGCTTGGCTAGGCTAGGCTAAAGTAGAGTAGACTAGAGTAGGGTAGAGTAGAGTATAGTAAGCCTAGGCTAGGCTAGGCTAGGTTAGGCTAGGCTAGGCTAGGTAAAGTTAGAGTAGAATAGAGTATAGTTGAGTAGCATAGAGCTAAGTTAGGATTAGCTAAGCTAGACTTGGATAAAATAGAGTAGAGTAGAGCATGACCAGGCTAGACTAAGAAAGGTTAGCATAGGCTAGGCTGGGCTAGGCTAAGTAGTGTAGAGTAGGGTAGAGTAGAGTATAGTAAGACTGAGCCTGGCTAGACTAGGTTGGCCTAGTTTTCTTAGGATAGGCTATGTTAGGCTAAAGTAGAGTAGAGTAGCATAGAGCTAAGTTAGACTTAGCAAAGCTAGAGTAGAATAAAATGGACTGCAGTAGAGTAGAGTAGAGTATAATAGAGTCGGGTAATGCTAGGCCAAGCTAGGAGACGTTAGGTTATGATAGCTTAGGCTAGACTAAGCTAAGTTTGGTTTAGCTTGGCTAGAGTAGAATAAAATAGAGGAGAGTAGAGTAGAGTAAGACATGGCTAGGCTATGTGAGATTAGATTAGGTTAGGATAAACGAGGCTAGCTATGCTAGGTTTGAGTAGAGTAGAGAAGAACAAAACTGACTTAAGTGTAGTACAGTAGAGCAGAGTAAAATAGAGCTACATTAGGCTTGGCTAAGTTAGAGCAGAGTAGAGTAGAGCTAGGTTAGGCTAGGCTTCGCTAGGTTAGAGTAGAGTAGAGTAGAGTAGAATATAGTAGAGTTGAGTAGAGTGGAGTTGAATATAGCAGAGTAGAGTAGATTAGACCAGAGCAGAGTAGAGTAGAGCTAAGCTAGGTTAGGCTAGGCTATGCTAGAGTAGAGTAGAGTAGAGCTACATAGGGTAGGCTATGCTAGGCTTTGTTAGATTAGAGTAGAGTAGAGTGGAATAAAGTAATGTAGAGTAGAGTAGAACAAAGTTAGGGTAGGTTAGGCCTGCCCCAGTTAAGATAGTCCAGAGTAGAACATAGTAGAGTAGAGTTGAGTTTAGTAGAGCTAGGTTAGGTTTTACTAAGTTAGTTTAGAGCAAAATAGAGTAGAGTAGAGTAGAGAAGAGTAGAGCAAAGCAGAGTAGAGCAAAGAAGAGTAGAGCAGAGCAGAGCAAAATAATAGAGTAGCTTAGAGTAGATGGAGCAGAGTAGAGCAAAGTAATAAAAATTTAGCAGAGCATAGTAGAGTAGAGCTAGGTTAGGCTAAACTAGGCTAGAGGAGAGTAGAGTAGAGTTGAGTAGATGTAGGTTAGGTTAGGTTTGAGTAAAGTAGAGTAGAGTAGAGTAGAATAAAGTAGAGCTAGGTTAGGCTAGGTTAAGCTAGTTTAGGCCAAAGTGTAGTAGAGTAGAGTAGAGTAGAGTAGAGTATAATATAATAGATTAGTGTAGGGTAGAGTAGAGCTAGGTTACGCTAGGCTAGGCTTGGTGAGGCTAGGCAAGGCTAGGTTAGGCTAGGCTAGAGTAGAGTAGAGTAGAGCTAAGTTAGGTTAGGCTTTGTTATGCTAAGCTAGGCTGGAGTTCAATGGAATAGAGTGGAGTAGAGCTGAGTAGAGTAGAGTAGAGTAAAGTAAAGCTAGGTTAGGTTAAACTAGGCTAGACTAAAGTAGAATAGACTACAGTAGAGTAGAGTATAATAGAGTAGAGTAGAGTAAAGCACAATAGAGTAGAGAAGAGTTTAACAAAGCATAGTAGAGAAAAGTGGAGTAGAGTAGAGTAGAGTAGAGTAGATTAGAGTATAGCAGAGTAGAGTAGATTAGAGAAGAGTAGAGCTATGTTAGGCTAGGTCAGGCTACACTAGGCTAGGCTAGGCTAGAGTAGAGTAGAGTAGAGTAGAGCTGGGAAGAGTAGAGCTAGGTTAGGCTTGGCTAGGGTAGGTTAGAGTAGAGTAGAGCAGAGTTGAGTAGAGTAATGTAGGACAAAGCTATGTTAAGATTAGCTTGGCTAGAGTAAAACAAAATTGAGTAGAATAAAGTAGAGTAATGTAAAGTAAGACTAGGCTAGGCATGGCTAGGCTAGGTTAGGCCAGGCTAGAGTAGGGTAGACTATGATAGGGTGTAGTAGAGTATAGTAAGGCTTGGCTAACCTAGGTTAGGTTAGGCTAAGCAAGGCTAGGCTAGGCTAGGTTTGGATAGGCTAGAGTAGAATAGAGTAAAGTAGAGTAGCATAGAGCTATGTTAAAATTAGCAAGGCTAGAGTTGATTAAAATAGATTAGAGTATAGCAGAGTAGAGCATAGCAGAGCAAGGCTAGGCTAGAGTATAGTAGAGAAGGGTAGAGTATAGTAAGACTTGGCTAGGTTAGGCTAGGTTTGGATAGGCTATGTTAGGCTAGTGTAGAGTACAGTATCATAATGCTAAGTTAGGTTTAGCTAAGCTAGTGTAGAAAAAAATAGAGTATAGTTGATATAGTAGAGTAGGGTAGAGTATAATAGAGCAGAGAAGGCTAGGCAAAGCTAGGCAAGGTTAGGTTAGGATAGGTTAGGCAACTAGGCACGATGAGGCTAAACTAGGCTAGGGTGGGTAGAGGAGAGTAGAGTATGGTAGAGTATATTAGCATAAGGCTAAGTTAAGCTTAAGTTTGCTATAGTAGAATAAAATAGAGTAGAGTAAAGTAAAGTAAGGTTTGGCTCGACTAAGGAGGTTAGATTAAGTTAGGCTAAACTAGGCTAGGCTAGGCTAAGTTCGAGAGGGCATAGTTTAGTATAGTAGAGTAGAGCAGGGCTAGGTTAGGTTAGGCTATGCAAGGATAAGGTACAATAGAGTAGAGTAGTGAAGAGCATAGAAGAATAGAGAAGACCAGAGTAGAGTAGAGTAATGCAGAGTAGAGTAGAGCAGTACAGAGTAGAGCATAGCAGAGTTAAGATGGGCTAAGCTATGTTAGACTAGGCAAGGCTAGGCTAGGCTAGGCTAAGCTTGGCAAAAGTAGAGTAGAATACAGTAGAGCTAGGTTAGGCAAGGCTAGGCTAGGCAAGTTTATAGTAAAGTAGAGTAGAGTAACGCTAGGTTACGTTAGGCTAGGAAAGGATAAGCTAAGCAAGGCTAGGCTCAAGTAGTATAGAGTAGAGTATAGTAGTGTAGAGTTTAACTTTATTAGGCTAGGGAAGGCTAAGCTAGGCTAAGCTTTAGTAGAGTATAGTAAAGTAGAGCAAAGTAGAGTAGAATAGAGCAGAGAATAATATAGAAAAAATAGTAGAATTGAGAAGAGCAGAGCAGAGCATAGAAGAGCTGAGAAGAGTAGAGCAGAGTAGAGTAGGGCTTCGTTAGGCTAAGCTAGGCTAGGTTAGCCTACATTCGAGCAGAGTAGAGTAGAGTAGAGTAAAGAAGAGTAGAATAGAGAAGGTTAGAGTAGAGTAAATTAGAGTATAGTAGGGTAGAGTAGAGTAGAGCAAGGTTGAGCTAGGCTTGGCTAGTCTAGACGAAGCAAGGTTAGGTTAGGCTCGAGTAGAGTAGAGTTGAGTAGAGCAAGTTTAGGGTAGGCTATACGAAGATAGGCTTGGCAAAGTAGAGTAAAGTGGAGCTGAGTAGAGTAGAGTAGAGAAAAGAAAAGTTGAGCAAAGCTAGGTTAGCCTAAGCTAGGTTGGAGTAGAGTAGAGTAAAGTAGAGTATAGCAAAGTAGAGTAGAGCAAATAACTATAAATAAAAGTAGAGTAGAGAAGAGGAGAGCAGAGTAGAGTATAGCTAGGTTAGGTTGGGCTAGGTTTGGCTAGGCGAGGCCAGGTTAAAGTCAAGTCGAGTAGAGAAGAGTAGAGTGGAGTAGAGCTAAGTTTGCTTAGGCTAGACTATGCTTGGGTAGAGTAGAGTGGAGAAGGATATAGAGATGAGCAGAGTGAAGCAGAGTAGAGTAGAGTAGAGTACAGTAGAGCAGCACAGAGTAAGGTTAGGTTAGGCAAGGATAGAAAAGAGTAGAGTAGACTACAGTATAGAAGAGTTGAGTTTGGTTAGGCTAGGCTAAACTAGGCAAGGATAAACAAGGCTAGAGTAAAGTAACATAGAGATGATTAGAGTAGAGAAGAGTAGAGCAGAGTAGAGCAGAGCAAATCAGAGTAGAGCTGAGCAGAGAAGAGCAGAGTAGAGTAGAGTTGAGTAGAGTAGGGCAGAGTAGAGAAGAGATGAGTAGAGCAGTGCGAAGCAGAGTAGAGCAGAGCAGAGCAGAGTAGAGAAGTGTCGAGTGGAGCAGAGAAGAGTAGAGCATAGCAAAGTAGAGGAGAGTAGAGTAGAGCAGAGTAGTGTAGAGCAGAGTAGAGAAGAGCTATGTTTTGTTAGGCTAGGATAGAGTAGAGTAGAATAGAGCTAAGTTAGGCTACGCTAAGCTTTGTTTTCTTAGAGTAGAGTAAAGTAGAGTAGAGTAGATTAGAGTAGAGTAGAGTAGAGTAGAGTGGAGTAAAGGAGAACAGGGTAGAGTAGAGCTAGGTTAGGTTATGTCAGGCTAGGTAAGGCTAGGCTAGGTTAAGCTAGGCTAGTCTACATTAGAGTAGTGTAGAGTAAAGTAGAGTGGAGTAAGGGGGAGTAGGGCAAGGTTAGGCTAGGCTAGGCTACAGTATAATAGAGTAGAGTAGAGAAGAGCAGAGCAGAGAATGGTAAAGTAGAGTCGAGCAAAGGAGAGTAGAATAGGACAGTGCAGAGTTAGGTTAGGCTAGGCTATAGTATAGTAGAGGAGAGTAGAGCTTGGATAGACTAGGCTAAGCAAGGCTATGATAGATTAAATTAGAGTAGAGCATAGTAGAGTAGAGCAGAATAGAGTAAAGTATAGTGGAGTATAGGATAGTAGAGTAGAGTTTTGCAGATTAGAGTAGAGTAGATTTTTGTATGGCTAAACCAGGCTAGGGTAGGCCAGGCTAAGCTAGGGTAAAATGGAGTAGAGAATCATAGAGAAGAGTAGAGTAGAGTAGAGCTCGATTAGGCTAGGCTAGTCTTGGCTAGGCTAGGATAGAGTAGAGTAGAGAAGAACGTAGTAGAGAAAAGATGAGTATAGTTAAGAAGACTACAGTAGAGTAAAGCAGAGTAGAGAAATAGACTATAGTACAACAGAGCAGAGCAAAGTAGAGCAAAGCATAGAAGAACTAAGTTAGGCTAAGCTATACTAAGTTAGGCTAGGCTAGGCTAGGTTCGAGTAGAGTAAAGTAAATAGAGTAGAGTTAGTATAGTATAGTATAATATAGTATAGTAGAGTAGAGTTAGGTTTGGTTAGGCCAGGTTAAGGTAGGCTAGAGTAAAATAAAGTGGAGAAGAGAAGAGCAAAACTAGGAAAAGTAGAGCATAGTTGAGTAGAGTAGAGCAGAGCACAGGTAGGTTAGGCTAGGCAAGGGTCGAGTAAGGCAGAGTAGAGTAGAGTAAGGTTAGACTAGGCTAAGCTAGGTTTGGTTAGAGTAGAGCAGAGTCGGGTATAGTAGGGTAGAGGATAGCATAGTAGAGTAGAGCGAAGAAGAGTAGAGTAGAGTGGAGCAGAGTAAAGAAGTGTAGAGTAGAATAGAGTAGAGAAAAGTAGAGCATAGTTGAACAGAGTAGAGTAGTGATGAGTAAAGTAAGGTTTGGCTAGGCTAAGCTATGGTAGGCTAAGTAAGGCTAGGGTAGAGTAGAGTAGAGTAGAGTAGAGTAAGAAAGAGTAGAGTACAAATAGGATAGGCTATGTTAAAGTAGAGTGGAGTAGAGTAGAGTAGAGCGTACTAGATTAGAGTATAGGAGAGTTAGGTTTGGCTAGAATAGGCTCGGATCTACAAGGCTAGGCTATGCTAGGCTAGAGTAGAGTATAGTAGAGTAGAGTTGAGTTGAGTAGAGTAGAGCTACGTTATGCTAGGCTAGGTTAGAGCACAATAGAGTAGAGTAGAGTAGTGTAGAGCAGAGCTACATAGAGTTATGTTAGGCATAGCTAGATGAGGGTAGACAGGGCTAGGCAAGGCTAGGCTAAGCTAGGTTAGAGTAGAGTAGAGCAAAGTAGAGCTAGGTTAGGGTAGCTAGGCTAAGCTATGTTAGTGTATAGTATAGTAGTGTATAGCTCATTTAAGTTAGGCTAAGCTAGAGTAAAGAAGAGTATAGAAGAGTAGAGTAGAGCTGAGTAGAGTAGAGTAAGGCTCAGTTAAGCTAGGCTAGGCTAGGCTAAGAAAGGCTAGAGTGGAATTGAGTAGAGTTGAGTAGTGCATAAAAGAGCAAAGTAGAGAAAAGTATAGCAGAATAGAGTAGAGAATAGTATAGTAGAGTAGAGCAGAGCAGAGCAGAGTAGAGTTGAGCTGAGTAGGGCCGAGTAGGGCTAGGTTAGGCTATGCTAGGCTAGCTTAGAGTAAAATAGAGTAGAGTAAAGTATAGTAGCATAGAGTGGAGTAGAGTAGAGTATAGTAGAGTATAGTAGAGTAGAGTAGAGGTTGGTTAGGCAAAGATAGGCAAGGCTAGAGTAGAGTAAGTAGATTAGAGTGGAGTAGGGTTAAGCTAGGTTAGGTTTGGCTACGCTAGGCTAGGATAGGTTAGGTTAGGCCACATTAGGTAGGGCTAGGCTTTGCTAAATAAGAGTAGAGTATAGCAAAGTAGAGAAGAGTAGAGTAGAACAAAGCTGAGTGTAGGGTAGCATAGAGAAGCATAGAGCATAGTAGATTAGAGTAGAGCAAAGCTAGGTTAGGCTAGGTTTAGTTAGGGTAAGCTAAGCTAGGATAGGCAAGGCTAGAATAGAGTAGAGTAGAATAGAGCATAGTAGATTAGAGCATAGTAGAGTAGAGCAGAGCACAATAGATAGAGTGGAGTATAGCAGAGCAACGTAGAGTAGAGCTGAGCAGAGTAGAGCATAGAAGAGTAGAGCTAGGCTAGGCTAATTGAGGCTAGAGCAAATTAGAGCAGACTAGAGTATAGCTTGGTTAATCTAGGTTAGGTTAAGCGAGACTAAACTAGGTTATAGTAGAGCAAAGAAAAGTAGAGAAGAGTAGAGTAGAGTAGAGTAGAGCAGAGTTGAGTAGAGTAGAGCAGAGAGAGTAGAGTAGAGCTAGTTAGGCTAGGGTAGTGTGGAGAAGAGTAGAGTTAAGTTAGGCTTGGCTAGGTCAGGGTAGAGCTGACTAGAGTATAGTAGAGTAGAATCTATTTTAGTCGAGTAGAGTAGGGTAGTGTGGAGGAGAGTAGAGTAGAGTGGAGTAGTGTAGAGTAGAGTAGAGCAGAGCTAGATTAGGTAAGGCTAGGTTAGGCGAGGCTAGGATAGGTTAGGCTAAGCAAGGCTAGGCTAGGCTAGAGATGAGTCGAGTATTAGAGTATACCATGATTAGGCTAGGCTAGAGTGTAATAGAGTAAAGTACAGTAAAGTAGAGTAGAGTAGAGTAAACTAGAAAAAAGTAGAGTAGAGTAGAGTAATGAAGTGGAAAGTAAAGCAAAGGATAGCAAAGCAAAGAAGAGCAGAGCAGAGTTGAGCAATGTAGTGCAAAGCATATTAGAGCAAAGCAATTCAGAGTAGAGCAAAGTAGAGTTGAGTAGAGCAGAGTATAGATAGGTTATTCTATGCTGGGCTATGCTAGTCTAGGCTAGGGTAGAGTAATGTATAGTAGAGTAGAGTATAGTAAACCTCAGTTAGGCTTGGCTAGAGTAGAGTATAGTAGAGTTCAGTAGAGTAGAGCTAGATTAGGTAAGACTAAGCTATGTTGTGCCAGAGTAGAGTAGAGTAGAGTAGAGAAGAGTAGAGTGGAGCAGGGTAGAGTAGAGTAGAGTAGAGTAAAGTAAATTAGAGAAGAGTAAAGTATAAAAGATGAGAAGAGAGGAGAGGATAGAAGAGTAAAGGTGACAAGACGAGAGGAGAGTAGAGTAGAGTTGAGTAGAGCTAGCTTAAGCTAGGCTAAAGAGGAGTAGGAGTAGAGTAGAGTAGAGCAGAGTAGAGCAGAGTAAAGAAGAGAACTATAGAGCATAGTCTAGCAGAATAGAGTAGAGTAGAGCCAAGAAGAGTAGAGTAGAGCAGAGTAAAGCTAGGTTAGGCTAAGCTAGGCTAGGTTAAGCTAGGTTATATTAGAGTAGAGTAGAGCTAGGTTAAGCTAGCTATGGTATGCAAGGTTAGGTTAGCCTCAAGCAGAGTAGAGTAGAGTAGAGTTGAGAAAAACTCAGTAAGGTGAGGCTATTTTAGGCCAAACTTGGTTAAAGTTGACTAAAGTAGAGTAAGGAATAGAAGAGCAGAGTAGAGTAGGGTAGAGCAGAGCTAGGTCAGGCTAGGCTAGAGTCGAGTAGAGTTGGGCAGAGTAGAGTAGAGCTAGGTTAATTTAGGCTAGGCTAGGTTAGGGTAGGCTAGAGTAGAGTAGAGTAAAGTAGGGTAGAGCAGAATGGAGAAGAGTAGAGCAGAACAGACCAAAGTAGAGTAGAGCAGACCAGAGTAGAGTAGAGTAGAGTATACTATAGCAGAGTAGATTAGAACAGAATAGAGTAGAGTAGAATAAAGTAAAGCAAAGCAGAGTAGAGTTCAGAAGAGTAGAACAGAGTATCAATAGTAGAGCAAAGCAGAGTAGAGTAAAGCAGAGAAGTGCTAAGCAAGGCTAGGTTAGAGCATAGTAGAGTAGAGTAAGGTAGAGCTTTATTAGGTTAGGCTAGACTAGGCTAGGCTAAACTAGGCTAGAGTAGAGTAGATTAGAGTGAAGTAGAGTAGAGCTGACTAGAGTTGAGTAGAGCAGGGTAGAGTAGAGCAGAGTAGAGCAGAGGATAGTAGAAAAGAGTAGAGTAGAGCAAAGTAGAGTAAAATAGAGCAAAGTAGAGTAGAGCAGAGTATAGTAGAGCAGAGCAGAGTAGAGCAGTGCTACGTTAGGCTAAGCTTGGATAGAGGAGAGTAGAGTAGAATTAAGTTTGGCTAAGCTAACTAGGCTAGGTTAGAGTTGAGTAGAGCAGAGTAGCAGAGAGTAGAGTAGAGTAGAGCTAGGTTAGGTTAGGTTAAGCTAGGATAAGATATTCTAGGTTAGGTTAGGGTAGGCTAGGGTTAGCAAGAGTAGAGTAGAGTTGAGTAGAGTGGAATAGTCTAGAGTAGAGTATAGTAGAGTAGAGTAAAGTAGAGAAGAGTAGAGTAGAGCAAAGTATAGTAGAGCTAAGCTAGGCAAAGTTATTCTAAGAAAACTTAGAGTAGAGTATAGTAGAGTAAAGTAAAGTATACAAAAGTAGAGTAGAGTAGAGTAGAGCAAGGTTAAGTTGTGCTAAGCTAGGTTATCTTCAGTGAGGCTAGCCTAGAGTAGAGTAGAGTAGATTACAGTAGAGTAGGGCATTGTAAAGTAGAATAGAGCTGGGTTAGGCTAGGATAGCTTAGGCTATGCTATAGAATATTAGAATAGAGTAGAGTAGAGTAGAGTAGAGTAGAGCAAAGAAGAGTAGAGTAGAGTAGAGTAGAGCAAAGTAGGGCAGAGTTGAGCAAGGTAGTTTTAGGCTAGGCTAAGCTAGGCTAGGTTAGAGAAGAGTTGAGAATAATAGAGTAAAGTAGAGTTAGGTTAGGCTAACCAAGGCTTGGTTAAGATAGAGTAGAGTTGAGTAGAGAAGATTAGAGTTGAGTAGAGTAGAGTAGAGTAAATTGAAATAGAGTAAGGTTATGATAAGCTAGGGTAGGCTCGGCTCGGCTAGGCTAGGCTAGAGTAGAGTAGAGTAGATTAGAGCTGACTAGAGAAGAGTAGAGGAGAGTAGAGGAGAGCAGGGTAGAGGAGAGTAGAGCAGTGTAAAGTAGAGTAGAGTAGAGCAGAGCAAAGTAGAGGAGAGGAGAGGAGAGTAGAGCACAGCAGAGCATAGAAAGAGAGAGCAGAGTAGAGCAAAGAAAAATAGACAAGAGCAGAGAAGAGAAAAGCATAGTAGAATGAAAAAAGAAAAGCAAAGTAAAAATGAGTAGAGCTAGGTTAGACTAGGCTAGGCTAGGCCAGGCTAAAGTTGAGTAGAGTAGAGTAGAGTACAGTGGAGTAAAGTCAAGCTAGGTTAGGTTAGGCTATGATAAGTAGAGTTGAGTAAAGTTGAACTAGGTTAAGCTAGGCTAGGATAGGCTAGAGTAGAGTAGAGTAAAGTAGAGTAGAGTAGAGAAGAGCAGAGTAGAGCTAGGTTAGGCTTGGCTAAGCTAAAATATAGTAATGTAGAGTAGAGTAAAGAAGAGTAGAGGATAGTAGGGTAGAGTAGAGCAGAGTGGTGCAGAGTAGAGTAGATCTGAGAAGAGATGAGTAGACGAGAGCGAAGAAGAGCAGACTAAAGTAGAGTTAGATTAAGTTAGGCTAAGCTAGGCTAGAGTAAAGTAGAGTAGAGCTAGGTTAAGTTAGGCTAGGTTAGGTTAGGTTATAATGGATTAAACCAGAGTTTAATAAAGTAGAGTACAATAGAGTAGAGATACTTTAGGCTTCACTAAGCTAGGCTAAGTTTGTCTATGCTAGGCTAGGCTAGAGTAGAGGGGAGTTGAGTAGAGTTGAGTAGAGTAGAGTAGAATAGGGTAGAGTAGAGCTAAGTTAAGCTAGGATAAGCTAGAGTAGAGTAGATTAGAGTAGAGTAGAGCTATATTAGGCTAGGCTGGGCTAGGCTAGGCTAGATTATAGTGTAAAGAAGAGTAGAGTAAAGTAGAGTAGAGGAGAGTATAGTAGAGGAGAGTAGAGTAGAGTAAATCAAGGTAGAGTAAAGTAGAGTAGAGTAGAGTAGATTATAAGAGAAGAGAGGAAAGGAGAGTAGAGTGGAGCAGAGGAAAGCAGAGTAGAGCAGAGTAGAGTAGAAGTGCAGAGCAGAGAAATATAGAGCAGAGAAGAGTTGCATAGAGTAGTGCATAGTAGAGTAGAGTAGAGAAGAGTAGAGTAGAGCAAAGGTAATTAAAGCTATGCTATAGTAATTTAGGCTAAGCTAAGCTAGAGTAGAGCAGAGTAGAGTATAGTAGAGCTAGGTTTGGCAAGGCTAGGCTAAGGTAGGGTTGGCTAGGCGAACACAGAGTAGAGTAGAGTAAAGTAGTGCAAAGTAAATTAGAGTAGAGCTGGCTTAGGTTAAGCTAGTTTAGGCTAGGAGAGCGTAGGCTAGGCTAGGCTAGGCTAGGGTAGGCTAGGCTTGGCAAGGCTAGACTATAGTAGAATAGAGAAGAGAAGAGGAGACTAGCATAAAGTAGAGTAGAGCTAGGTTAGGATAGGTTATGATAGAGTATAGTAGAGTAGAGTAAAATATAGTAGAGTAGAATAGAGAAGAGCATAACAAAGTAGAGTAGAGCAAAGAAGTGTAGAGCAATGCAAAGTAGAGTAGAGCATAGTAGAGCAAAGCAGAGTAGATTAAAGCTCAGTTAGACTATGCTAGGCAAAGTAGGCTAGGCTAAAGTAGTGTAGATTAGAGCTATGTTTAGCTTGGCTAGACTAGGCTTGGTAAGAGTAGAGCAGAGTGGAGTAAAGTAGAGTAGAGAAGAGTAAAATAGAGTAGAGTAGAGCAGAGCTAGGTTAGGCTGCAGAGGCTAGGCTAGGCTTGGCAAGGCGAGGTTAGGCTAGGCTGGGCTAGGCTGGTCTATAGTAGAGTAGAGTAGAGCTAGGTTAGGCTAGGATAGACTATAGTACAATAGAGTAGAGCAAGGTAGAGTAGAGCAGACCAGAGTAGAATAGAGTAGAGTAAAGCAAAAAAGAGTAAAACATAACATAGTAGAGCAAAACAAGGTTAGGCTAAGCTAGGCTTGAGTAAAGTAGAGTAGAGTAGAGTAAAGCTAAGTTAGGCCAAGCCAGGCTAAGTGATTGAAGAGTAGAGTAGAGTATAGTAAAGTAGAATAGAGTCAAATTGAGTAAAGTATGATAGTGTAGAGTAGAGCTAAGTTATGCTAGGCTAAGCAAGGATAGGCTATTCTATGGTAGGCTATGCTATGGTAGGCTAGGCTAGGCTAGGCTAAAGTAGAGTAGAGTAGAACAAGATTGGACGAGGCTAAGCTAGGCAAGGATAGAGTAGAATAGAGTGCACCAGAGTAGAGTATAGTATAGTTGAGGAAAGTAGAGTAGAGTAGAGCAGAGAAGAGCAAGGAAGAATATAGTAGAGCAGATCAAAGTAGAGTAGAGCAGAGCATAAAAAGACAGAGTAGAGTAGAGTAGAGTAGAGCAGAGTATAGTAAAGCTTGGTTAGGCTAAGTAAGGCTAGGCCAGGCTAAGCTTGGTTAAGGTATTATAGAGTAGAGCAAAGTTGAGTAGAGTAGAGTAGAGCTAGGTTAAGCTAGGCTAGGATAGACTAAGCATGGTTAAGCTAGTGGAGTAGAGTAGAGTAGAGGTAGGTTAGGTTTGGTTAGGCTACGTTAGGTTAGGCTAGAGTAGGGTAGAGTAGGATATAGCAGAATAGAGAAGTGTATAGCAGAGCAAAGTAAAGTAGAGTGGAGCAAACAAGAGTAGAGTAGAACAGAGTAGAGTAGAGTAGAGTAGAGCAAAATAGAATAGAGCAGAGCTAGGTTAGTCTAGGTTAGGCTAAGCTAAGCTAGGGTAGAGTAGAGTAGAGAAGAGAAGAAGAGAGCTAGGTTGAGTTAGAATAGAGTAGAGTATAATAGAGTTAAGTAGAGTAAAGCTAGGTTAGGCTAGGCATGGCTAGGTTAGATTAGGCTAGGCTATAGTAGAGTAGAGTAGAGTAGAGTAGAGTAGAGTAATGAAGGGTAAATTATAGTAGAGTAGAGTAGAGTAGGGCTGAGCAAAGCAGAGAAGAGCAAAGGAGAGCAAAGCAAAGTTAACTAAGGCTAGGCTAAGCTAGACTAGGCTAGAGTAGAGTAGACAAGAGGAAGGTTATGTTAGGCTAGGTTAGAGAAGAGTTGAGTAGAGTAGAGTACAGTGGAGTAGAGTAGAGTAGAGTAGAGAAGTGCAGAGCATAGCATAACACAGCAGTGTAGAGCTTGGCTAGGCAAGGATATGGTAGGCTAAGCTAGGCTAGGCTAGAGTAGAGCAGAGGAGTTGAGTAGAGTAGAGCTAGGTTTGGCTATGCTATAGTACATAACGAAGAAGAGTAGAGCAGAGAAGAGTAGAGTAGAGTAGAGCAGAGTAGAGAAGTGTAGAGCATAGCATAGCATAACAGAGCAGAGCAGAGTAGAGTAGAGTAGAGTTAGGTTAGGCTTGGCTAGTCTATGTTACGATTTGCTAGGCAAGGTAAGGCTAGAGTAGAGAATAGTAAAGTAGAGTGGAGTAGAGCTTCGTTAGGATAGGCAAGGTTATATTAGAGTAGAGTAGAGTACAGTAGAGTCATGTATAATAGAGTTAGGTTATTCTAGGCTAGGCTAGGCTAGGTCAAGGTTAGAGTATGCTAGAGTAGAATAGAGTATAGTAGAGTAGAGCAGAGTAGAGTAGAGTAGTGTAGAGTTGTATACCATAGAGCAAAGTAGAGCAGAGTATAGCTAGGCTAAGCTAAGGTAGGCTAGGCTAGAGAAGAGTAGAGTAGAGTAGAGTAAGGTAGAGTAGAGTAGAGCTAGGTTAGTTTACGGTAGGCTAGGGTAGGCCAAGATATGCTAAACTAAGCTAGGCTAGAGTAAAGTAGAGTTAAATAAGGCTTGGCTAGTGTAGAGTGCAATAGAGTTTAATAGATTAGAGTTGAGTAGAGTAGAGTAATGTAGAGAAGTGTAGAGTAGATTAAAGTAAAGCAGAGTAGAGTAGAGTAGAGTAGGGTAGAGTAGAGAAGACGAGACGAGACGAGACGAGAGGAGAGGAGAGGAGAAAATAGGGGAGGAAAGCTTGGCAGAGCTGAGTAAAGCATAATAGAGTAAAGCAAAATAGAGCAAAGTAGTGTAAAACAAAGTAGAGTAGAGTCTAGTTGAGTAGAGTGGACAAGAGCATAGTGGAGAAGAGCAAAATAGAGTAGAAGAGAGAAAAGTAGACATAAAAAAATTAGTGCAAGGTAGAGTAGAGCAGAGCAGAGTAGCTTAGAGTAGAGTAGAGCTAGGTTAGGCTAGGCTATGCTAGGCTAAACTAGGCTAAAGTAGAGTAGAGTAGAGAAGAGTAGAGTAGAGTCGAGTAGAGTGAAGTAGAGTATAATAGGGTAGAGTAGACCTACGTTAGGCTAAGTTAGAGTAGAGTAGAATAAAGCTAGGTTAGGCTAGGCCAAGCTAGAGTATAGTGGAGCAAAGTAAAGTAGACTAAAGAAGAGTAGAGTAGAGTAAAGCAGAGTAGAGCAAAGTAGAGTAGAGCATAGTAGAGAAGAGTATAGTAGAGAGCATAATAGAACAGAATAGAGTAGAGCAAAGCAGAGTTGACTAGAGCAGAGCTAGGTTAGCCAGCCTAGGTCAGGGAAGGCAAGGCTAAAGTAGCATAGAGTAGAATAGAGTAGAGTATAATAGAGTAGAGTAGAGCTTAGTTAGGATAGGCTAGGCAAGGCTTAGTTAGAGTAGAGTATAGTAAAGTAGAGTAGAGCTAGGCTAGGCTAGATTAGGCTAGGTTATGCTAGGCTAGAGTGGAGTAAAGTGGAGTAGAGTAGAGTAGAGTAGAGCAAGGTTTGGTTGGGCTAAGCTTGGCTATGCTATTCAAGGCTTAGGGTAGGTAAGGCTAGGCTGGAGTAGAGTAGAGTCGAACAATGTTGAGTAGAGTAGAGCTAGGTTAGGCTAGGCAAGGTTAAGGAAAGTTAGGCAAAGCTATAGTAAACTAGAGTAGAGTAGAGAAGATCAGAGCAAAGAAAAGCAGACTAGAGTAGAGCATAGTAGAGCAGATCATTATAGAGTAAAGCAGAGTAGAGCATAGCTGAGAAGAAAAGAGCTAACTTAGGTTAGGCAAGGTTAGGCTAGGGTAGGTTAGGCTAGGCTAGGCTAGGGTAGGTTAGGCTAGGCTAGGCTAGGCTTAGGTAGAGTAGAGAAGAGCTTAATAGAGTAGAGCAGAGTAGAGTAGATTAGAGTAGAGTAGAGCAAGGTTAGGCTAGACTAAGTTATGGCTATGCTAGAGTATAGTAGAGCAGGGTAGAGCTAGGTTAAGCTAGGCTAGGGTAGAGTAGAGTAAAGTAGAGCTTGGTTAGGCTAGGCTAAAGCACAGAGCAGAGTAGAGTAAAGCAGAACAGAGTGGAGCAGAGTTGAGAAGAGCAAAGTGTAGCAGAGCATAGACAAGTAGAGTAGAACAAGGTTAAGTTAAACTAGACTAGGCTAGGCTAGGCTAGAGTAGAGTAGAGTATAGCATAATAAAGTACAACTAGGCAAGGCAAGGTTGGGGTAGGGTAAGCTAGCCTTGGTAGGCAAGGCTAGGCTAAGGAAGCGTATTGTATTGTAGAGTAGAGTAGAGTAGAGTTAGCTTAGGTTTGGCTAGGCTTGGTTAGAGTTGAGTAGAGTAGAGTGGAGTAGAGTAGAGTAGAGTAGATTACAATAAAGCAAAGTAGAGTAGAGTAGAGCAGAGCATATTAGAGTAGAGTAGAATAGAATAAAGCAGAGCAAAGTAGGGTAGAGCTATGCTATGTAAAAGAGTATAGTAGAGCAATGCAGAGCAAAGTAGAGTAGATTAGAGTTAAGCAAGGTTAAGTTAGGCTAAGCTAGGCTAGGCTAGAGTATAGTATAGTAGAGTAGAGTAGAGTAGACTAGATTAGAGTATAATAGAGTAGAGTAGAGTAAAGTAGAGTAGAATATGGTTAGGCTAGGTTAGGGTAGGCTAGGCTAGAGTAGAGTAGAATGAAGTATGGTAGAGTAGAGCTAGGTTAGGCTAGGCTAGAATATAGTACATTAAAGTAGAGTAGAGTAGAGTAGAGTAGAGTAGAGTAAAGAAGAGTAGAGAAAAGAAGAGTAGTGTAGAGCTGAGAAGAGTAGAGTTGAGTAGAGTAGAGCAAGGTTAGGCTAGGCTGACATAGGTTATGTTAGGCTAGAGTAATGTAGATTAGAGATAGGTTTCGCTAGACTTTGTTAGAGTAAAGTAGAGTAGAGTAAAGTAGAGTAAAGAAGAGTATAATAGAGTATAGTAGAGTAGAGTAGAGTAGTGTAGAGCTAGATTAGGCTAGGCTTGGCTAGGCTAAGTTAGGGTAGGCAAGGTAAGGCAAGGATGGGATAGAGTAGTGTATAGTAGAGTAGGGAAGAGCTAGGTTAGGTTAGGCTTGGCTAGCTTAGGCCAATGTACAATAAAGTAAAGCAGAGTTGAGTAGAATAGAGTAGAGCAAAGCAGAGTAGAGCAGAGTATAGCAAAATAGGGTAAAGCATAACAGGGCAGAGCAGAGAAGAGCTAGGTTAGGCTAGGCTAGAGTAGGCTAGGCTAAGCTTGGTTAGAGTATAGTATAGTAGAGTAGAACAAGGTTAGCCTTATCTAGCCTAGGCTAGGTTAGAGTAGAGTAGAGAAGAGTAGAGTAATATAGAGTACAGTCTAGTAAAGTAGAGTAGCATGTAATATAATAGAGTAGAGCAAGTTTTGGCTAGGCTAAGCTATGGTAGGCTAAACAAGGTTAGGCTAGAGTAGAGTAGAGTAGGGCTTGATTAGGCTAGGCTAGGCTAGAGTAGGGTAGATATAGTAGAGCAAAGCTTAGTTGAGCAAAGCAAAGAAGAGCAGAGCAAAAAAGAGAAGAGTAGAGAAAAAAAGAGTAGAGTAGAGTAGCATAGAGCACAGTAGAGAAAAATAGAGAAGAGTAAAGCATAGTAGAGTAGAGTAGAGTAGACCTAAGTTAGGCTAAGTAAGGTTAGTCTAAGCTAAGTAGAGTAGAATAGAGTAGAATAGAGTAGGGTAGAGTAGAATAGAGTAGAGTATAGTAGAGTATAGTAGAGTAGAGTAGATTGGAGTTAGCCTCGGTTAGGCTAGGCTAGGCTAAGCTAAGTTAGGCTAGGGTAGAGTAGAGTAGAGTAGAATAAAGTAGAGTAGAGAAGTGTGGAGTAGATTTAAGTTTGCTTAGCAAAGCTAAGCTAGGCTAGAGTAGAGTAAAGTAGAGTAGAGTAGAGCAGAGTAGAGTAGTGTAAAGTAAAGCAGAGTAGTGTAGAGTAGAGTGGAGTAGAGATTAGCAAAGTAGAGTAGAGTAGCGCTAGGTTAGTTTAGGTTAGGCAAGGCTAGGCTAGGTTCGAGTGGTAGGGTAGAGTAGAGAATAATAAAGCTAGGTTACGATAGGTTAGGCAATGCTAGGTTAGAGTAGAGTAGAGTATAGTAGGGTATAGTAGGGGAAAGTAGAGCAGAAGAGTGTAGTGGTACATAGTAGAACATAGCAAAGCAGAGCATAGTATAGTAGAGTACAGGCAGGTTAGGCTATGCTAGGCCAATCTAGGCTAGGCTAGGCGAGATTAGATTAGAGTAAAGTTGAGTAGAGCAGAGCTAGGTTAGCCTAAGGTAGGCTATGGTAGGCTTGAGTAGAGTAGAGTAGAGTAGGGTAGAGTAGAGTAGAGTAGGGTAGAGTAGAGTAAAGTAGTGTAGAGTAAAGTAGAGTAGAGTAAGGTTAGGCTAGGGTAGGCTTGGCTAGAGTAGAGTAGAGCAAGGTTAGGATAAGCTAGGATAGAGTATAGTAGAGCAGAGTATAGTGGAGTAGAATATAGTAGAGAAGGGTAGAGTAGAGTAGAGCAGTGTAGATTATAGCAAAGAAGAGAAAAGAAGAGTAGAGCAGAGTATAGCGAAGCTAGGTTAGGCTAGGTTAGGCTTGCATAGAGTAGTATAGATTATAGCAAAGTTGGGCTTTGCTTGGTTTAGCTTGGTTAGAGTAGAGTTGAGTAGTGGAAAGCAGAGTAGAGAAGAGTAGAAAAGAGTAGAATTCAGAATAATAGAGTAGAGTAGAGATAGGTTGGGCTAGGGTAGGGTAGGGTTGGCTAGGCTAAGTTAAGCTAGGCTAGGCTAGGCTATTCTAGAGTGGAGTATAATAGAGTAGAGTTAAGCTATGTTAGGTTAGGCTAGGCTATAGTACAATAAAGTAGAGTAGAGTAGACTAGAGCTGAGTAGAGTTAAGCAAAATAGGGTAGAGTATAGCATAGTAGGGCATAGCTGAGCCGAACTAGGTTAAGCTAGTCTAAGCAAGGCCAAGCTAAGCTAGGCTAAAGTATAGCAGAGTAGAGCTAGGTTAGGCTAGGCTAGGTTGGAGTAGAGTAGAATAGAGTAGAGTATATTAGAGTAGAATCTAGTAGAGTAGAGTAGAGTACAAAAGATTAGCATTGAGCTAGCTTAGGCTAGGCTAGGCAAGGCAAGGCTGGGCTAGGCTAGGTTAGGCTAGAGTAGAGTAGTGTAGAGTAGAGCTCAATTAGACTAGGCTAGAGAAGAGTAGAGTAGGGTAGAGCAGAGCTGAGCAAAGTAGAGTAGAGTACAGTAGAGTAGAATAGAGCATAGCAGAGAAGAGTAGAGTAAAGTAGAGCAGAGCAGAGTAGAGTAGAACAAAGCAAAGTAGACTGGAGTAAAGTAGAGATTGGTTAGCTTAAGCTAGGTTATGCTAAGCTAGGGTGAGCTAGGTTAGAGTAGAATAGAGAAGAGTAGAGTGGAGTAGAGTAGAATGGAGTATAGTAGAGTAGAGAGAGTAGAGCAAGGTTAGGCTAGGCTAGGTTAGGCAATTATAGGCTAGGCTAGGTTAGGTCAGGTTAGGCTAGAGTAGAGAAGAGTTGAGTAGAGTAAAGTAGGGCAAGGTTATATTAGGCTAGGCCCTGCTAGGCAAGGCTGGAGTAGAGTAGAGTATAGTAGAGTAAAGTAGCATAGAGTAAAACAAAGTAGAGTAGATCAGAGCAAAGCAAAGTAGAGTAAAGCAAAGTAAAATAGAGCAGAGTAGTGCAGTGCAGAGTAGAGAAGAGCAGAGCAAAGAAGAGTAGAGTAGAGCTAAGTTAGTTTAGGTTAAGCTAGGCTAGTGTAGAGTAGAGTAGAGTAGAGAAGAATAGAGATATGTTAGGCCAGGCTAGCTTAGAGTAGAGTAGAGTACTGTACAGTAGAGTATAATGGAGTTAAGTAGAATAGAGCAAAGTTAGGCTATGCTTGGCTAGGTTAGGTCAGGCTAGGTTAAGTTAGGCTAGGCTATAGTAGAGTATAATAAAGCATAATAGAGTTGAGAAATGTAGAGTAGAGTGTAGTACAGTAGAGTATAGTTAGGTTAGGTTTTGCTAGGCTAAGCTAGGCTCGAGTATTGTAGAGTAGAGCAGAGCAAAGTAGAGCAGAGCATAGTACAACAAAGTAGAGAAGAGCTAGTTCAGGCTAGGCTAGGTTAGGCTAGTTTAGAGAAGAGTAGAGTAAAGCAGAGTAGAGTAGAGTAGAGTACAGTAGACTAGAGCTTGGTTAGGCTAGGCTAGGCCATGGTTTACTAGCTTTGGCTAGGCTAGAATAAAGTAGTATAGGGGAGTAGAGTAGAGTAGAGCTAGGTTGGCTAAGCTATGTTAGGCTAAGCTAGAGTAAATAATAGAGAAGAGTAGAGTAGAGCAGAGAAGAGTAGAGTAGAATGGTGCTGAGTAGGGAAGAGTAGAGTGGAGTGCAGCATAGTAGAGTAGAGCATAGTAGGGGAGAGCTAGGTTAAGCTAGGTTAGGCTAGGTTGAGTAGAGTAGTTTAGAGTAGAGTAGAGCTTGGTTAGGTTAGGCTAGACTATGTTAGAGTAGAGTATAATAGAGCTAAGTTAAGTAAGGCAAGGCTAGCTTGGGTAGGCTATGCTAGACTAGAGTAGAGTAAAGTAGGGTATAGTAGAGCTAGGTTAGGCTACACTTGGCTAGAGTAGAGTAGAGTAGCATAGAGTAGAGTAGAGTAGAGTAGAGTGGAGTTGAGTAGAGTATAGTAAGATAGAGTAGAGTAGAGAAGAGTGAGGTTTGGCTATACTAGGTTTGAGTACCATAGAGCAATGTAGAGCATAATAGAGGAGAGCAGAGTAGAGAAGAGCAGAGAAGAGTAGTGCATAGAAGAATAGAGTAGACCAAAGTAGAGCTAGGCTAGGCTAGGCTAGGTAAGGCTAAGTTAGCCTAGAGTAAAGTAGAATTGAGTAGAGTTAAGCATAGTAGAGTAGAGTAGAGTATTACTAGGTTAGCATAGGCTAGGCTAGACTAAGTTAGAGTATTGTATAGTAGAGATTAGTAGAGTAGAGCTTGGTTTGGCTATGCTAGAGTAGAGTAGTGTAGAGCTAGGATTGGTAGGGCTAACCTAGGCTAGGCTAGGCCAAGCAAGAGTAAAGTATGGTAGAGCAGAGTATAGTAGAGCTAGGTTAGGTTAGGCTAGGCTAGGCTAAGCTAGAGTAAAGTAGGGTTGAGTAGAGTATAGTAAAGCTAGGTTAAGCTAGGCTAGGCTAGGATAAGCTAAGCTAGGCTAGGCTAGACTAGAGTACAGTAGAGTAGAGCAAAGCAGAGTAGAGTATAGTAGAATAGACTAGATCAAAGCCAAGTAGAGTAGAGCTAAACTGAGAAGAGTAGAGTTAAGTTATGCAAGGCTAGGTTAGGCTAGCTTGGGTTAGGTTAGTTAAGGCTTCGCTAGGTCAGAGTAGAGTAGAGCATAGTAGAGTACAGTAGAGCAGAGTGGAAAAGAGTAGAGAAGAGTAGAGAAAAGTAGAGCAAATCATGGCAGAGTAGAGGAGAGTAAAGAAAGTATTGGCTAAGAAAGACAAGGCTAGGCTAGAGTAGAGTAGAGTAAAAAAGCATAATAGAGAAGAGCTCTGTTAGGCTAGGCCAGGTTAGGATAGGCTAGGCTAGGCTAGGCTAGGAAAGGCTAAGCTAGAGTGGAGTAGAGTAGAGTGGTGAAAAGCTAGGTTAGGATAAGTTTGGTTTGTTTAGAGTAGAGTAGAGTGGATTAAAGTAGAGTAGAGTAAAGTCGAGTAGAGTAAAGTAAAGTAGAGTAGAGTAGAGTAGAGTAGAAGAGAGGACAGGAGAGCATAGTAGAGCAGAGTAAAGCAAAGTGGAGTAGAGCAGAGCTGAGTAAAAAAGTAGAGTATTGATTTGCTGAGCAGAGTAGAGCAGAGCATTATAGTGCATAGAAGAGAAAAGAATAGTAGAGTAGAGTAGAACTTTTTTATTCTATGCTATACTAGGCTAAGCTAAGCTAGGTAAGAGTAGAGTAGAGTAAAACTAGGTTAGGCTAGGCTAGAGTTGAGAAGAATTGAGTAGAGTAGAGTAGAGCATAACAAAATAGAGCATAGCAGGGTAGAGTAGAGTAGGGTAGAGTAGAGTAGAGTAGAGTAGATTAAAGAAAAGAAGAACAAAATATAGCAGAGAAAAGTAGAGAAGAGTATAGTAAAGTAGAGCGGAGCAGAGTAGAGTAGAACTGAGCTGAGCTAAGTAGAGCTAAGAAGAGTAGAGCTAGGATAGGCAAAGTAAGGCTAGGCAAGGTTAGAGTAGAGTAGAGTAGAGTATAGTGGAGTAAACTGGAGTAGAGTAGAGTAGAGTAGAGTATAGTAGAGTATATTATAGTAGAGTAGAGTAGGGCTAGGTTAGGTTAGGCTATGTAAGGCTAAAATAGGCTAAGCTAAGTTAGGCTATGGTATAGTAGAGTAGAGTAGAGAAGTATAAAGTAGAGTAGAGCTAGGTTTGGTTAGGCGAGGTTAGGCTAGGCTAGGCTAGGTTGGAGTGGAGCAGAGTAGAGTAGAGCTAGGCTAGGCAAGGCTAAGTTAGGCTAGACTAGGCTAAGGTAGGCTAGACTAAATAAGAGTGGAGTAGAGTAGATTTGAGTAGAGTATAGTAGAGCTAAGTGAGCCTAGGCTAGGCTACAATACAATAGAGTAGAGTAGAGCAAAGAAGAGTAATACAGAGTACAGTAGAGTAGTGTAGAGTAGATCTAAGCAAAGTATGGCAAAGCAGGGTAGAGCAGAGTGACGTTAGGCTAGGCTAGGCTAGGTCAGCAAGAGTAGAGAAGAGTAGAGTAGAGTAGACTTAGGTTAGGCTAGGCTAGGCTAAGCTAAGTTATAGTAGAGTAGAGTAGAATATAATAGATATTAAAGTATAGTACAATAGGGTAAAGTAAACGTAGAGTAGAGCTAGGTCAGGCTAGGGTTGGCTAAGCTAAAGTTAGCTAGGCTTGCTTGAGTAGAGTAGAGTAGAGTAGAGCAAAGTTATTCTAGTAAGCGAGTCTAAACTAGGCTAGAGTAGAGTATAGTAGACTAGAGTAGAGCAGAGCATAGTAGAGTATTGCAGAGCAAAACAGAGTAGAGTAGATAAAAAACGAGTAGAGTTGAGCAAGCATAGTAGAGTAGAGTTAGGCCTTGCGAAGCTATGCGAAGCTAGGCTTGGCTAGGCTAAGCTAAGCTAGAGTAGAGCAGAGTAGAGTAGAGCAAGGTTAGGTTAGGCTAGGCAAGGCTAGGTTAGGGTTGAGTAGAGTAGAGCAAAATGGAGTAGAGTAGAGTGGAGTAGAGTAGAGTACAATAGAGTAGAGTAGAGTAGAGTAGAGCAGAGTAGAGTAGAGTTATGTTAGGATAGGGTAAGCACGACAAGGCTAGAATCGTGTAGAGTAGAGTAGAGTAGAGTAGGGTAGAGTTGAGTAAAGTAAAGTAGACTCAGCTAGCCTATGCTAGGCTTGGGTAAAGTAGAGTAAAGAAGAGCAGAATAAAGTAGAGCAGAGCAAAGAAGAGTAGAGTAGAGAAGAGTAGAGCAAAGTGGGTAGAGTGGAGTAGAGCTATGTTAGGATGAGAGAGGCTAGGCTAGGTTAGAGTAGAGTAAAGTAGAGTAGAGTAAGATAGAGTAGAGTATAATAGAGTAGAGTAGAATAAAGTAGAGTAGAATAAAGTAGAGTAGAGCAGAGTATAGTATAGTAGAGTAGACTAGAGTAGAGCAAGGTTAGGCTAGGCTAGGTTAGGTTAGGCTATAGTAGAGTAGAGAAGTGTAGAGTAGGGTATTGTACAGTAGAGTAGAGTATAATAGAGCTAGGTTAGGGTTGGCTAAGTTAGACAATAGGAGAGTAGAGTAGAGTAGAGCAGAGCAGAGTAGAGTAGAGTAGAACAGAGTAGAGCTAGGTTTTGCTAGGGTAAGCCATGTGAGAGTAGAGTAGTGTAGAGTAGAGCAATTTTCGACTAGGATAGGCTTGGCTAAGCTAGAGTAAAGTATATTTGAGTAGATTAGAGTAAAGTAGAGTAGAGCTTGGTTAAGCGAGGTTAGGCTCGGCTAGGGTAAGATAGGATAGGCTAAGCTAGCAAAGCTAGAGTATAGCAGAGAAAAGTAAAGCATAGTAGAGTAGAGTAGAGCATAGTTGAGTAGAGCAAAGCAAAGTGGAGAAAAGTAGAGTAGTGGAGAGTAGGGTAGAGCATATTAGAGCAAAGTAGAGCAGAAAAGAACAGAGCTAAGTTGGTTAAGCTAGGCTAGGCTATGCTAAGCGAGGTTGTGCTAGGCTAGGCTAGGTAAGAGTAGACAAGAGTAGAGCAGAGTAGAGCAAAGCAAAGTAGAGCAAGGTTAGGCTAAGCTAGGCAAGGCTAAGATAGGGTTGGCTAGGCTAGGCTAGTCTAGTATAGAGTAGAGTAGAGTGGAGGTAAGTAGAGAAGAGTAGGGTAGAGGTAGATTAGGCTTAGCTAGGCTTGGCTAGGTTAGAGTATTTTAGAGTAGATTAGAGTAGAGCAAGGTTAGGCTAACCTAGGAAAGGCTATGTTAGGCTAAGATAGGCTAGGCTAAGCTAGAGTAGATTAGAGTAGAGTTAAGTAGAGTAGAGCTAAGTTAGGCAATGCTAGGCTAGAGTATAATAGAGTAGAGTAGAGCAGAGCAGAGTAGACATAGGAGAGTAGAGAATAGTAAAGTAGAGCAGAGCAAAGAAAAGTAGAGTAGAGAAGAGTAGAGCAAAGTTAGGCTAGGCCATGCTAGACTAGGCTAAGCTAGAGTTGAGTAAAGTAGGGTAGAGTAGAGTATGGCTTGGCTAGGCTAGGCTAGACAAGGTTAGAGTAGAGTAGAGTAGAGTAGAGTGGAGTAAGGTAAAGTAGAGTAGAGCTAGGTTAGGCTAGGCTAGGTAAGAGTAGGCTAGGCTAAGTTATATTAGGCAAGGAAAGAAAAGTGAAGAGTAGAGTAGTGCAGATTAGAGTAGAGTAGAGTAAAGTAGAGTAAAGTATAATTAGGTTAGGTTATGCTAGAGTAAAGTAGAGTAGAATAGAGCATAAAAGAGCAGAGCATAATAGAGTAGAATGGAGTAGAGTAGAGTAGAGTAGTGCGGAGAAGAGCAAAGTAGAGTAAAAAAGAGTAGAGCAAAGCAGAGTAGAGTAGAGAAGCATAAAGCAAAGTAAAGTAAAGCTTGGTCAGGCTAAGCTAGGCTAAGGTAGGCTAGATTAGTAAAGGTTAGGCTAAAGTAGAGTAGAGTAGAGTTGAGTAGAGAAGAGCAGAGCAGAGTAGACTATTATAAGGTAGAGAACATTAGAGCAGAGCAGAGCAGAGTAGAGCGAGGTTATACTAGCCTAAGCTAGGCTATGCTAAGGTAGGCTAGAGTAGACTAGAGTAGTGTAGAATAGAGTAGAGTAGAGTATAGTAGAGTAGAGTAGAGTAGAGTAGAGCTAGGTTAGGCTAGGCCAGGCAAGAGTATAGAAGAGTAGAGTAGAGTAAAGCTGAGCAAAACAGAGTTGAGTAGAGCTAGGTTAGGCTAGGCTAGACTAGAGTAGAGTAGAGCTTGGTAGGCAAGGCTTGGTTGTGATAGATAAGAGTAGAGTCGAGTGGACTAGCAAAGAGTAGAATTAGGTTAAGCTAGGCTAGGGTTGGCTAGGCTAGGTTAGGCTAGGCTAAGGTAAGCTAAGCTAAAGTATAGTAGTGTAGAACTAAGTTAGGTTAGGCTAGCGTACAATGGAGTAGAGTAGAGAAGAGTAAAGTAGAGTAGAGCACAACTAAGTAGAGTAAAGAAGAGTAGAGGCGAGCAGAGTATAGTGGAGTAGAGTAGATTAGGGCAATGAAAAGAAGAGCATAGCACAGTAGAGTTGAGCAGGGCTAGCTTAGGCTAGGCTATGCTAGAGTATAGTAGAGTAAGGTAGAGCTATGTTATGCAAGTTTAGGTTAGAGTAGAGTGCAGTAGAGTAGAGTAGAGTAGAGTAGAGCTAGGTTAGGCTAGGTTGGGCTAGGCTAAGCTAGTCTAGGCGAGGATAGGATAGAATTGAGTAGAGTAGAGGAAAGCTCAATAAGACTAGGCTAAGGTTGGCTAGGGTAGAGTTTAGCAGAGCAAAGAAGAGCAAAGCAGAGTAAAGTAGAGTAGAGTAGAGAAGAGCAAAGTAGAGTAGAGAAGAGTAAAATAAAGTAGAGCAGACCAGAGAAAAGCATAGTAGAGTAGAGCTAGGTTTGGCTAAGCTAGGTCAGAGTTTAGTTGAGTAGAGTAGATTAGAGTAGAGTAGAGTATAATATAGTACAATAGAGTGGAGAAGAGTAAAACAAGGTTAATCTAAGCAAGGTAGGGCAAGGCTAGGCTGGGCTAGGTTAGGCATTACTAGGCTAGAGTCATGAAGAGCTAGATTCAGTTAGGCTAGGCTAGGCTAAAGTGGAGTAGAAAAGAGTAATGTAGAGTAGGCAAGAGCAGTACAGAGTAGAGTAGAGAAAATTGGAGCAAAGTATAGTAGATGAGAGTAGAGTAGAGGAGAGCATAGTAGAGCAGAGAAGAATAGAGCTATTTTTGGCTAAGCCAGGCTAAGCTAGGCTTTGCTAGGCTAAGCTAGGTAAGAGTAGAGTAGAGTTGAGTGGAGTAGAGTAGAGCAATAAAAAGTAAAGCAAAGCACAATAGAGTAGAACAGAGCTAGGTCAATCTAAGCTAGTTTAGGCTAGGCTAGAGTAGAGTAGAGTCAGATAGAGCTACGTTATGCTAGGCTAGGCTAAGTTAGGTTAGAGTGTAATAGAATATAGTAAAGTAGAGTAGAGCATAGTAGAGTAGACTTGAGTAAGGTTGGGCTAGGCTAGGCTGGGGCTGGCTTGGCTACGATAGGCTAGGCTAGAGTGGAGTAGAGTAGAGCAAGGTGAGACTGGTGTAGGCTAGAGTATAGTAGAGAAAAGTAGAGTAGAGTAGAGCAAGGTAGAGTAGAGTAGAGTTGAGTATTGTAGAGAAGAGCAGAGAAGAGTATAGTAGAGTTGAAAAGAGTTGAGCTAGTTTAGGCTAGGTTGGCCTAGAGTGAAGTAGAGTAGAGCTGAGTAGAGTTGGATAGAGTAGAGCAATGTTAGGCTTGGATAGGCAAAGCAAAGTTAGAAAAAAGTAGAGTAATGTGTAGAATATTGGAGTATTGTAGAATAGAGTAGAGTAAAGAAGAGTAGAGCTAGGTTAGGCTAGGCTAAGCTACATTATGGTAAACTAGGCTAGGCTAGGGTAGGGTAGAGCAGAATAGGATAGAGTAGAGTAGAGTATAGTAGAGTGGAGTATAGTAAAGCTAGGTTAGGTTAGGCTAAGTTAGAGTAGAATGGAGTAGAATGGAGTAGAGTAGAGTGGAGCTATGTTAGGTTGAGCTAACTTAGGCAAGGCTAGGCTTGGCTAAGATAGGCTTGTCAAGGGTAGAGTAGAGTTGAGTAGAGTAAAGTAGAGTAGAGTAGAGTAGAGTAGAGCAGAGTAGAGTAGAGTAGAGTTAGGCCAGGTGAGGCTAGGCTATGCTAGGCAAAAGTATAGAAGAATAGAGTAGAGCAAAGCAGAGAAGAGAAAAACACAGCAAAGCATAGCAGAGCAAAGCTAGGTTAGGCTAGGCTAGCCTAGAATAGAGTACATTAAAGTAGAGCTAGGTTAGTCAAGCCTATGCTAGGTTTGAGCAGAGTTGAGTAGACGAGAGTAGAGTAAAATAGATTTTAGTAGAGTAGAGTAGGGAAAAATATAGTAGAGTATAGTAGAGTAAAGGCAAGGCTAGAGTATTATTAAGTAGTGTAGAGAAGAATAGAGTTGAGTAGAGTATAGTGGAGTAGAGTAAAGTAGTACTTGGCTAGGCTAGGCTAGAGAAAAGTAGAGTAGAGTAGATTAGAGTAGAGTAGAGTAGAGTATAGTAGAGTAGAGCTGAGTAGAGTATAATATAGTAAAGTAGAGTAGTGCAGAGTTAGGTTAGGCTAGGCTAGGTTAGACTAGGCTGGGCAAGGTAAGGTTAGGTTAAGGCTAGAGTAAAGTAGCTTAGAGTAGTGTAGAGGTAGGTCAAGTTAGGTTATGTTAGGCTAAGCTAAGCTAGAGTAGAGTACAATAGAGTAGAGATCAGTAGAGTAGATTAGAACAGAGTAATGCAGAGAAGAGCAAAGTAGAGCTAAGTTAGGCTAGGTTAGGCTATAGTGGAGTAGACAAGGGTAGAGTAGAGTAGAGTTTGGTTAGGCTAGGTTAGGTTAGAGTAGAGTAGAGTTTAGTAGAGGTAGGTTAGGCTAGGCTAGGCTAGACTAGGTTTGGCTAGGTTAGGTTATGCTAAGCTAGAGTAGAGTAGAGTATAGTAGAGCAGGGCTAAGTAAGGTTAGGCAAAACAAGGTTAAGCTAAAGCAAAGCAGAGTAGAGTAGAGTAGAGCAGAGAGTAGAGCAGACACAACAAAGAAAAGTTGAGCAAAGTAGAGCTCAATTAGGCTAGGTTGGGATAAACAAGGTTGGCTAGGTAAGGTTAAGCTTTATTAGAGTAGAGTAGAATACAATTTAGTTTAGTATAGTAGAATATTATACAATAGAGGTAAGTTAGGCAAGGCTAAGCTAGGTTAGAGTATAGTAGAGTAGAGTACAGCTTGGTTAAGCTAAGCTAGGTTATTCCTTGCTAGCATAAGCTAAGCTAGGGTAGGCTATAGTAGAGTAGCGTAGTGCTCGATTCAACTAGGCTAGGCTAGAGTAAAGCAGAGAAGAGTAGAGTAAAGCAAAGCAGAGTAGAGATGAGTAGGGCATATTAGAGAATGTTAGAGTAGAGTAGAGCAGAGTTGAGTAGGGTCAAGTACAGAAGAGCAGAGTAGAGCAAAGCTAGGTCAGGCTAAGCTAGCCTACATTAGGCTCTGTTAGAGTAGATTAGATTAAAGTAGAGTGGAGTATTGTAGAGTAGAGTAAAGCATAGTAGAGTAGAGTAGAGTAGAGCTAGGTTAAGTTATGATAGACTAATCTAGGCTTGCCTAATATAGAGTAGAGTAGAGTAGAGCAGAGTAAAGTAGAGTAGAGCATAGTAGAGTAGAGTAGAGCAAAGCAGTGTAGAGTAGAGTAGAGTAGAGTAGAGTAGAGTTGAGTTAGGCTAGGCTTGGGTAGGTTTGGCTAGGTTAGAGTAGAGTAGAGTAAAGTATAGTAGAGTAGAGAAGAGTGGAGTAGAGTAAAGTTGAGTTGAGTTGAGTAGAGTAAGGTTTGGTTGGGCAAAGTTAGGCTAAGCTTTGCTAGGCTAGGGTAGGCTAGGGCTTGGCTAGAGTGGAGTTTAGTATGGTAGAGTTGAGTAAAGTAGAGTAGAGTTGACTAATGTAGAGTAAAGTTAGGTAAAGTTAGGCATGGCTATGTTATGCTAAATAAGGCTAGAGTAGAGTAGAGTAGAGTAGAGTAGGGTAGAGTAGACATAAGAAGAGCATAATAGAGATTATTAGAGTAGGGTAGAGTAGAGCTTAGTTAGGCTAAGCTAGGCTAGTTTAGGATAAATTAGGGCAGGCTAAGCTAAGAAAGGTAAGGCTTGGCTGTAGTAGACAAGGGTAGGCTTGAGCAAAGTAGAGTAGAGTACAGCTAGGTTAGGCTAGGCTAGGTTAGAGTACAGAGTAGAGCAGAGTAGAGAAAAGCTGAGTAGTGTAGAGTAGAGAATAGCATAACAGAGCAAGGCATAGTGTAGTAGAGCAAAGCAAGCTTAGGCTATGATCGGATAGGCTAGGCACGACAAGGCTTAGCTCGAGTAGAGTATAGTAGAGTCGAGTTAAGTAAAGCTTGGTAAGGCTAGGTTAGGTTAGGTTGGAGTAAAGTATAGTGGAATAAGGTTTGGTTAGGCTAGGCTAAGGTAGGTTAGGGTAGGCCAAGCTAGGCTAGGCTAGGCTAGAGTAGAGGAGAGTAGCAAAGAGTAGAGTAGAGCAAAGTGTAGCTTGGTTAGACTAGGCAAGGCTAGGATAGGATAAAGATGAGTATAGTAGAGTAGAGTAGAGTAGCGTAGAGGAGAGTGAAGTAGAGTAGAGTATAGTGGAGCATAGTAGAGTAGAATAAAGTAGTGAAGAGGAGAAAAGAGGAGAGCAGAATAGAGTATAGCAAAGTAGAGTAGAATAATAGAGTATTGTAAAGCAAAGTAGAGTAGAGAAGAGCAGTATAGAGAAAAGTATAGTAGAGTAGAGTAGAGCAAAACTAGGTTAGGCTTGGCTAGGATAGAGTAGAGTAGAGTAGAGTTGAGTGGAGTAGCATAAAATAGAGTAGAGTAGAGTAGAGATAGGTTATGCTATGCTAGGATAGTGTATGCTAGGCTAGGCTATGCTAGGCTACAGTAGAGTAGAGTGTAGTAGAGTATAGTATCGTAGAGCAAGATTAGGCTAGGTTTGGCTAGGCTAAGCTAGAGCAGAGTAGCGTAGAGTAGAGTAAAATTGAGTAGAGTAGAGTTGATGAGAATAGAGTATAGTAGAATGGAGTAAAGTAGAGTATAATAGAGTAGAGTAGAGGAGAATAGAGGAGAGGAGAGGAGAGCAGAGTAGAGCAATTTTGAGCAGAGTAGAGCATAATGGAGCAGAGTAGAGTAGAGTAGAGCAAAGTAGAGTGGAGCACAGTAGAGCAAATTAGAGTAGAGCTAGGTTAGGATAGGCTGTGCTTGGCTTGAGTAGAGTAGAGTAGAGCAGAGTAGACTCTAGTAGAGTAGAGTAGAGTTGTGTAGAGTAGAGCTAGTTGAGGATAAGTTAGGCTAGGCTAGGTTAAAATAGAGTAGAGAAGAGTAGAGTATAGTATAATAGACTAGAATAGAGTAGAGTAGAGTTAGGTTAGGTTGGGTTAAGCTAGGCCAGTCTAGGTTAGGCTAGGATAAGCTCAGCTAGCTTAGAGTAAAGGAGACTAGAGTATAATAAAGTATAGTAGAGTATAGTAGAGCTAGGTTAGGCTAGGCTCGACTAAGTTAGAGTAGAGAACAATAAACCAGAGTAAAGCCGAGCAGAGAAGAGCTAAGCAGAGTATGGCTAAGTAGAGCAGAGCATAATAGAGTAGAGTAGAGTTAGGTTAGGCTAGGATTGGCTTGCTTTGGTTAAGCTAGGCTATAGTAGGGTAGAGTAGAGTAGAGTTGAGTTGAGACAAATGGAGTAGAGTAGAGTAGAGTAGCCTACAGTAGAACTAAATTGGACTAGGTTAGGCTAGGTTGGAGTAGAGTCGAGTAAAGTAGAGTATGGTGGAGTAGAGTAGATTAAAATAGAGTAGAGTAGAGTAAAGTATAGAATAGTTTAGTTAGGCTAAGCTAAGGAAGGATAAGGTTGGCTAGGCTCAGCTAGGCTAGGCTAGAATAGTGTAAAGTGGAGTAGAGTAGAGTAGAGTTTAGTAAGGGAGAGTAGAGAAGAGCAGAGCAGAGTTGAGTAGTGTAGAGTAGAGCAAAGGAGAGTAGAAGAGAGGAGAGGACAATAGAGTAGAGAAGAGTAGGGTAGAGTCTAGAAGAGTAGAACATAGTAAAGAAGAGAGAAGCATAATAGAGAAGAGGAGAGTAGAGTACTGTAGAGTAGAGTAGACCTAGGTTAGATTAGGCTTTGCTATAATAGAGTAGAGTAGAGTATGGTAGAGCAAGGTTAGGCTAGGTTAGGTGAGAGTAGAGTAGAGTAGTGTAGAGTAAAATAGAGTCGAGTAGACCTATGTTAAGCTTGGCTAGGCTAAGCTAGGCTAGAGTAGAGTAGATTAGAGTAAATAAGAGGAGAGGAGAGGAGACAATAGGAGAAGAGAGCATAGTAGAGTAGAGTAGAGTATAGCAGAGTGGAGCAGAGCAAAGCATAGTCAAGTAAAGCAAACCAAAATAGAGTAGAGCAAAGAAGAGCATATTAGAATATAGCAGAGTAGAATAGAGAAGAGTAGAGTAGAATAGAGCTAGGTTTGGCTATGCTGGGTTAGGCAAGGTTGGGCTTGGCTAGGCTAGGCTAAGTTAAAGTATAGTAGATTAAAATACAGTAAAGCAGAGTAGAGTAGAATAGAGCTAGGTTAGGCTAGGTTAAGCTAGATTAGAGTAGAGTAGAATAGAGTAGAACAGAGTACAGTTGAGTAGAGTAGAGTTAGGTTAGGCTAGGCTTGTGTAGAACAGGCTAGGCTAGAGTAGAGTAGAGAGCAGTACAGTATAGTAGAGTAAAGTAGAGCTTTGTTCAGCTAGGCTAGTGCAGAGAAGAGCAAAGTATAGTGGAGCATAGTAGAGAGTAGAGAGGAGTAGAGCAGAGTAGAGAATAGTAGAGTAGAGCATAGCAAAGTAGGGCAAATCAGAGAAGAGTCGAGAAGAGTAGGGTAGAGCTAGGTTAGGCTAAGTTAGAGTAGAGTACAGTAGAGTAGAGTGGAGTAAAGTAGAGTAGAGTAGATTAGAGTAGAGTAGAGTAGAGCTAGGTTAGGTTAGGTTAGACTAAGCTAGGCTTGGCTAAATTAGAGTAGAGAAGAACAGAGCATATCATAGCAAAGTAGAGCAAAGTAGAGAAGAGCAGAGTAGAGTAGATTATAGCATGGTTAGGCTAGGCTAAGTTAGGCTAAGCAAGGCTAGGCTAAGTTAGGCTAGGTTATGTCGAATAGAGTAGAGTAGAGTAGAGCTAGGTTAGCTTATGCTAGGCTAGGCTAAAGTTGAGCAAAGTAAAGTAGAGTCAAGTAAAGCAGAGCAGAGTAGAGTAGAGTGGAGTAGAGTAGAGTATATTAGAGTAAAGTAGAGTAGAGTAAAGCAAAACAGAGTAGAGTAGAGCATAACAGAGTAGAGCTTGGTTAGGCTAGGCAAGGTTAGAGTAGAGTGGAGTAGAGTAGAGTAGAGCTTGGTTAGGCTAGGCTAGGCAAGGCTCGGCTAAACCATGCTTGAGTAGAGCATATTAAAGTAGTGTAGAGTAGAGTAGAGCATAGTAGAGCAAAGTAGAGTAGAGTAGAGCACAGAAGAGCAGAGCAGAGTAGAGCTAGGTTTGCTTAAGCTAGGCTTGAGTATAATAGAGTAGAGCTAAGTTAGGCTAGGCTAGGTTAGTCAAAGTTAGAGTAGAGTAGAGTTTAGTTAAGCTAGGTTAGGTTATGTTAGGCTAAGCTAAGTTAGGTTTGGCTAGGCTAGAGTAGAGTAGAGCTAGTTTAAGTTAGGTTAGGCTAGATTAGAGCAGAATAAAGTAGAGTAGAGTAGTGTAGAGCACAGCAGAGCAGAACTGAGAAGAGTAGAGTATAAAATAATAGAACAGAGAAGAGCAAAGCATAATAGAGCAAAGCGCAGTAAAGACGAGTAGAGCATATTGAAGCAGACTAGAGCAGAGCAAAGTAGAGTGGAGCAGAGTAGAGTAGTGTAGAGAAAAATAGAGTACAATAGAGGGGAATAGAGTAGAGAATAGAAAAGTAAAGCAAAGAAAAGTAGAGAAGAGTAGAGTAGAGAAGAGTAGAGCAGAGCTATGTTAGCCTAAGATAGGCTAGAGGAGAGAAGTGTAGAGAAGAGTAGAGTAGAGTAGAGTAGACCATAGTAGAGCTAGTTAAGCTTTGTTAGACTTGGTTAGGTTACAATACAGTATAGTAGAGTAGAGTATAGTAAAGTAGAGTAGAGTAGAGAAGAGTAAAGTAGAGTAAATTGAGTAGAATAGAGTAAAGCATGGCTCAGTTGGGCTAAGTTAGTCTAGGCTAAGCTAGGCTATTATAGGTGAGGCTAGGTTAGAATAGAGTAGAGTAGAGTAGACTAGAGAAGAGTAGAGCTAGGATAGGCTAGGTTAGGCTATGTTAGGCAGGGCAAGGCTAGAGTAGAGTAGAGTAGAGATGGGTAGAAATGAACAGAGCAGAGTCGAGTAGAGTATAGGAGAGTTAAGAAGAGTTGAGTAGAGTTAGGGTAGGCTACGCTAAGCAAGCCAAGGCTAGGCTAGGCTTTAGTTGAGTAGAGTAGAGTAGAGCTAGGTTAGCCTAAGCTAGGCTAGAGTATAGAGTAGAGGAGAGTAGAGAAGAGTATAGTAGAGTAGAGTAGAGAAGAGCAAAGTAATGCAGAGCAGAGCATAACAGAACAGAGTGAGACAGAGTAAAGCTAACTTAAGCTAAGCTACGCTAGGTAGGGTATGACAAGGCTAAGTTGGAGTAGAGTTGAGTAAAGTAGAGTAGAGTATAGTAAAGCATGGTTAGGCTTGGCAAGAATAGAGTAGCATAGGGTATAGTAGACTAGAGTAGAGTAAATTAGAGTAATGCAAGATTAGGCTAGGCTATGCTAGGCTGGAGTATAGTAGATTAGAGTAGCGAGAAGTAGAGGAAGACAAAGCAGAGTGGAAAAAAGCAGAGTAGAGTAAGGTAGAATAGAGTAGAGTAGGACATAGTAGAGCAAAGCAAAGTAGAGTAAAGATGAGTAGAGTAGAGTAGAGTAGAATAGAGCTAGGTTAGTCTTGGCTAAGCTAGACTAGACTAGTGTGTAATACAGAGTAGAGTAGAGTACAGTACAGTACAGTATAGTAAAGTAGACTAGAATATAGTAGAGTAAAGCAGAGAAGAGTAGAGTAGAACAGAGCAGAGCAGAACATAGTAGAGTATACCAGAGCTAGGTCAACCTAGGCAAGGTTAGGCTATAGTAGAGTAGAGTAGAGTTTGGTTAGGCTAGACAGGGCTAGGTTAAAGTAGATTATAGTATAATAGAGTAGACTTATGTAGGGAAGAGTATAATAAAGTACAGCTAGGTTAGACTAGGATACACAAGGATAGGCCACGCTAGGGGAGGTTAGGCTAGACTAGACTAGAGTAGAGTAGAGGAGAGCTAGGTGAGGCTAGAGTAGGGTAGAGTAGATATAATAGAGTAGAGTGGAGTAAAGTAGAGGAGAGGAGAGTGGAGCAGAGCAGAGCAGAGTAGAGCAGGCCAAAATAATAGAGTAGAGCAATGTAGAGTAGAGTAGAGCAAGGCAATGCAGAGTAGAGCAGAGTAAAGTAGAGTAGAGAATATTAGAGCTAAGATAATCTAGAATAAGCTAGGCTGGAGTAGAGTAGAGTAGAATAAAGTTGAGCTGGGTTAGACTAGCTTATGATAGGGTAAGCTATGCTAGGTTAGGTTAGGCAAGGCTAATGTAGAGTAGAGTAGAGTATTACAGAGGTTGATTAGGCTAGGCTAGAGTAGAGTAGAGTAAAAAAGAGTAAGAAGAGTAGAGTAGAGTGGAGTAGAGTAGAGTGGAGTAGAGGAGAGGATAGGAGAGGGGAGGAGAGTAGTGGAGGGGAGAGGAGAAGGGAGGAGAGTAGAGTAGAGTAAAGCAGAGCATAGAAAAATAGAAAAGAGCAAAGTATAGTAGAGCAAAGTAGAGTAGAGCTGAGTAGAGAAGACCAAAGCAAAGCAGAGAAGAGAGTAGTAGAGTAGAGGAAAGAAGAGAAAAGTAGAGTAGAGCAGACCATAGTAGAGCATAATAGAGTTAAGTTAGGCTAGGCTAGAGTAGTGAAGGTTAGAGAAGAATGTAATAGAGTAGAATAGAGTAGAGTAGAGCTATGTTTAGCTAGGCTAGAGTACAGTAAAGCAGAGTAGAGTAGAGTAGAGAAGAGCAGACAAGAGCAGATCAGAGTAGAGTAGAGTAGAGTAGAGTAGAATTGAGTAGATTAGTATAGTGTATAGCAGAGCTAGTTTAGGTTAGACTAGGCTAAGCTATCTTTGGATAGAGTAGAGTAAAGTACAGTACAGTAAAGTATAATAGAGTAAAGGAGAGTAGAGTAGAGTATAATAGATCAGAGTAGAATAGAGTAGAGAAGAGTAGAATAGAGTAAAGTAGTATAGAGTAGAGCAAAGCATAGTAGAGTAAAGAAGAGCACAGTAGAGCTAGGTTATGCTAGGTTAGGCTAGAGTAGAGTAGAGCTAGGTGAGGCTATACTAGGTTAGAGTAGAGTATAATAGAGTAGAGTAAAGTATAATATGGTAGAGTAGAGTAAAGTTAGGTTAGCCTAGGGTAGGCTATGCTAGGCTTGGGTAGGTTAGGCTAAGCTAGGTTAGAGAAGAGTAGGGTAGAGTAGTGCTCGATTCAACTAGGCTAGGCTAGGCTAGAGTAGAGCAGAGCAGTGCAAAATAGAGTAGAGATGTGCAGAGCATATTAGAGAATAGTAGAGTAGAGCAGAGTAGAGTCGAGTAGGGTCAAGTAGAGAAGTGCAGAGTAGAGTAGAGCTAGGTCAGGCTAAGTTAGCCTAGGTTAAGCTAGGTTAGAGTAGATTAGATTAGAGTAGTGTGGAGTATAGTAGAGTAAAGTAAAGCATAGTAGAGTAGAGTAGAGTAGAGTAGAGCTAGGTTAAGTTATGATAGACTAATCTAGGCTTGCCTAATATCGAGTAGTGTAGAGCAGAGCAGAGTAGAGCAAAGATGAGTAGAGTAGAGTAGTACAGAGTAGAGTAGAGTAGAGTAGAGTAGAGTGGAGCTAGGTTAGGCTTGGCTAGGTTAGAGTAGAGTAAAGTATAATAGAGTAGAGAAGAGTGGAGTAGAGTAAAGTTGAGTCGAGTAGAGTAGAGCAAGGCCTGGTTGGGCAAAGTTAGGCTAAGCTTTGCTAAGCTAGGGTAGGTTAGGGCGAGGCTAGAGTGGAGTTTAGTATGGTAGAGTAGAGTAGAGTAGAGTAGACTAATGTAGAGTAGAGTTAGGTAAAGTTAGGCATGGCTATGTTATGCTAAATAAGGCTAGAGTAGAGTAGAGTAGTGTAGAGGAGGGAAGAGTAGACATAAGTAGAGCAAAGTAGAGATTATTAGAGTAGAGTAGAGTAGAAGTTAGTTAGGCTAAGCTAGGCTAGGTTAGAGTAGATTAGGGTTTGCTAAGCTAAGAAAGGTAAGGCTTGGCTATAGTAGACTAGGGTAGGCTTGAGTAAAGTAGAGTGGAGTACAGCTAGGTTAGAGTACAGAGTAGAGCAGAGTAGAGAAGAGCTGAGTAGACTAGAGCAGAGAATAGCATAACAAAGCAAGGCATAGTGTAGCAGAGCAGACCAAGCTTAGGCTAAGATTGGATAGGCTGGGCACGGCAAGGCTAAGCTCGAGTAGAGTATAGTAGAGTGGAGTTTAGTAAAGCTTGGTAAGGCTAGGTTTGGTTAGGTTGGAGTAAAGTATAGCAGAGTAAGATGAGGTTAGGCTAGGCTATGGTAAGCTAGGGTAGGCCAAGCTAGGCTAGGCTAGGCTAAAGTAGAGGAGAGCAGTAAAGATTAGAGTAGAGCAAAGTGTAGCTTGGTTAGACTAGGCAAGGCTAGGATAGGCTAAAGATGAGTAGAGTAGAGTAGAGTAGAGTAGCATAGAGGAGAGTGAAGTAGAGTAGAGTATAGTGGAGCATAATAAAGTAGAATAAAGTAGTGTAGAGGAGAACAGAGGAGAGCAGAGTAGAGGATAGCAAAGTAGAGTAGAATAATAGAGTATTGTAAAGCAAAGTAGAGTAGAGTAGAGTAGTATAGAGAAAAGTATAGTAGAGTAGAGTAAAGCAAAACTAGGTTAGACTTGACTAGGATAGAGTAGAGTACAGTAGAGTTGAGTGGAGTAGCATAGAGTAGATTAGAGTAGAGTAGAGATAGGTTATGCTATGCTAGGATAGTGTATGCTAGGCTAGAGTAGAGTAGAGTGTAGTAGAGTATAGTATCGTAGAGCTAGATTAGGCTGGGTTTGGCTAGGCCAAGCTAGAGCAGAGAAGAGTAGAGTAGAGTAAAATAGAGTAGAGTAGATGAGAGTAGAGTATAGTAGAATCGAGTAAAGTAGAGTATAATAGAGTTGAGTAGAGGAGAATAAAGGAGAGGAGAGGAGAGGAGAGTAGAGTAGAGCAATTTTGAGTAGAGTAGAGCATAATGGAGTAGAGCAGAGTAGAGTAGAGCAAAGTAGAGTGGAGTACAGTAGAGCAAAGTAGAGCAGAGCTAGGTTATGATAGGTTGTGCTTAGCTTGAGTAGAGTAGAGTAGACTCAAGTAGAGTAGAGTAGAGTTGTCTATAATAGAGCTAGTTGAGGATAATTTAGGCTAGACTAGGTTAAAATAGAGAAGAGAAGACTAGACTATAGTATAATAGACTAGAATAGAGTAGAGTAGAGCTAGGTTAGGTTGGGTTAAGCTAGGCCAATTTAGGTTAGGCTAGGATAAGCTCAGCTAGCTTAGAGTAAAGAAGACTAGACTATAATAAAGTAGAGTAGAGTATAGTAGAGCTAGGTTAGGCTAGGCTAGGCTAAGTTAGAATAGAGAAGAATAAACCAGAGTAAAGCAGAGCAGAGAAGAGCTAAGTAGAGTATGGCTAAGTAGAGCAGAGCAGAGCAGAATAGAGCAAAGTAGAGTTAGGTTAGGCTAGGATTGGCTTGCTTAGGTTAAGCTAGGCTATAGTAGCGTAGAGTAGAGTAGAGTAGAGTAGAGCAGAATCGAGTAGAGTAGAGTAGGCTATAGTAGAACTAAATTGGACTAGGTTAGGCTAGGTTGGAGAAGAGTAGAGTAGAGTAGGGTGGAGTAGAGTAGATTAAAATAGAGTAGAGT